>CAEMYA010000179.1:9337240-9386346 GCA_903131615.1 Diplodus sargus | reverse complement strand
TTTATCATCGCCGAGTGCCTTCACTGAGCTCCGACACCACAAGTCCGTCCATCCAGACGCCCTTTACCCCCTACTATCTGTGTCCGTGGATGAGACCCTGACAATGACTGTGTTTACACACACACACAGATATTCCACTGATATTCAGAATGTAATCAGCATTGTGTAAACAGGTTCCCACAAATTAGGTGTTATTCCCCCCTGTAGCAGAAATGTAGTATGTATCGGTATTAATCGTGATTAAGAAGCTTCTTTGGACTTGAACTTTTTACCCCCGACATTTAAAAAGAAATATTTGAGACGTAACAGGACGGAAACAGACAGAGACGTAGACTGGAATGAGGAGAATAGGTGTGGCAAAGGCAGCGACATGGATCAAACTGAACCAGGCAACACTGCTACGAGACCTTCCCTCACCCATGGCCTCATTTAAGTACATTTCAGTGCCTGTACCTTCATCACTATGTGTACATTCAGGAGTCTGTGCTTGTACTAGTGAAAAATGTGTGGATTTTTTGCCGCCTCTGATCATTATGGAAGACTTGAACATCAACAGGTTTTTCGGAAACGCACAGATATCTCAGAGCCAGCCTTTTCAAAGACGTGGTTGAAGGGAATGGAAGAGCGAGGCTGTGTTTGCACGGTCTGGTGCACGAGGCTCCAGCCATTCCACTTTTCCATTTTTTGGCATAATAAACAATATGTTAGGGAAAATTGGTGTAAAATTTGTTTTAATCGCGTAGAATCAATATTTTCTTCAATGGAATAAAACGCTGAATATCTTTCGCAGGTAAATGCAGATGGACATCTGGCCAAGGTTCCTTTTGCATGAATGCGATCAACATGTTGTTAAAATGTTTCTGTAAAAAAAATCCAATTTCCTCGCACAAATGACCATTTTTATCCCGCTCTTACCCAAATAAAGTGCAGATCCCCGACTCTCTGAGAGGCTCGATCTCCTGGCAGAAACGGCTTTATTACAGTACATAACAATCTTGTAATTGCTGTAGGGGCTGTGTAAGGGGAAACAGTACCTGTCATTGATGCCAACCATTAAAACAGCCTAAAACAGGCAATAAAAGGCTGGCATGCTCACATCCTGGGTCCCAAACAAAACTTTTTAACAAATTGCCCTTGATAAAACTCCCGCCTCGTAGTCGTCCCACTCCCCCTCCCCCCTCCCCCCTTCTCCCACCTTATTGTATCCATCTGCACGTTATGCGGCCACATAATTTAAACAGTGTGACTGTTACATGCCGGCATTGTTTTGCTGGGCAGAGGAGCCAGTGAGGCCCGTGCGTCTTTGGTGAGGTTCTTGGGGAATACCGCATCCACCCCTGCTGAATAACAAGAGCAGACAAACTATGTTAGCAATGTCCAAACAGGTCATGTTACAAACAAAACAATCACTTGACAGCGGGACGACTCTCAGAAGAAACATGAGGCAAATGGGTTTAGGAAAAAAAGCAACTTTTTTTTGTAAAAACAATAATATCCTATTTTTTTTTCGTGTTCATGTATTTTGAGAAGTGTTTAGCAGTGGAATGCCATCTCAGTTGTTCACTTTTGTCTCGCTGTGTTCTGTGGTTTCCTTTTTGTCATACTGTTGTTTTTTCAGCGGTAACTCTGTGGAAATACTGCTGAAAGCTTACAGTTTTTCATAACTAGTTACAAACATTTCTCAATAATAGATTCACTTTTTCAAAACTTCCCCCAGCAGTAAGAAAAACAGTGCGTGTGGACCAAAGGAGGACTTTTTTTTTTTCACTGAAAAAAACAACCCTAAATCAGCACCATTGTGCATAAATGACATAGAACTTAAGTGTAATTACCCAAAATAATTAAAATCACCATGATTTACCAGGGTAGTGCAGGCCCTATGATATTTTGTTTTCAGGTTTGTAATTCTAACAAGTAACAGAGTAAAGGTTAATTGTTTTCCTTGAGTTTTTTGTCGGTTGCGCACTTTAGCAAGTTTTTGTATTTGGCTAACATAGTTTAAGATTTTTCCGATATCATTTGTTTTTTCTGTCTTAAAAGAAAATTTACACCCTTTTGGAAATACACACCAGAGAGTTAGATGAGCAGGTTGATACCATTCTTGTGTTTGTTAGTGATATGAGCTGTTGCCAAAAGCTAGCTAGCTCACCTTAGCACCAATACTGGAGACACAGAGGAAGAGCTAGCTAGCTATATCTTGTTTAAACATACAAACCAAGGTAAAAACAACAAACTGATATTTCAGGTAAAATGTGTTGAGGTAATGTTTTGTTATTGTTAGAAAGAGACAGGCAAGCTGTTTCCCCTGTTTCCAGTCTTTGTAGTAAGTTAAGCTATCGAGTTTAACTAACCTATTATGTCATTGTTAAACCTATAGCCCACTATGTTTTTTTGTTGATTTTATATATATTTATTGGCAGTCAACAATGCACTTAAAAAAGATACCTAGGCCATATCACCTATTACCTAACACTTCTGACAAGAAACACTTTATAGAAAGTATTACAGAGAAAATGGTAAGCGATGTGATACAATTTATGTAACAGGTTTAGCTTAGCACACATCAAAGTTAATGTTACTCAGAGACCCTCTTTTTCTAATTGAAATTGATTGATGCCTGCTGCTCAGATAAGATGTATGTAGGCTAATTCAGGAGAGCAGCAAAAGGAACCTGTATTTTTTTTCCCTCTGTGTGGTTTCTGTGGCGGCCATGGTCGGCAAGTTAAAAGTTCACCCATCATCAGGATGCCATCTCTCTCTTCCTGCCACCAAAAGGATATTGGTGTCTTAATCCGTGCCACCCTTGATCCTTTTTCGGTTTCAGTATGGCTGGTTCCTCCTTGTACCCCTTCTTATTCAGAAGTACACAGATTGGCATTTTGAAAAGGACATGTAAAGGTCATTTGTTGTCTGTTCCCGGTTGTGTGGCCCTACATTACTTGAGATGCATTACATTTTCCAAGTGTGTCTCATCTCCTGTTGCAGTGCTTTGAACTGTTCGCCGTCGCATCGTATCGGGGTACTGAGTGGTCCGGAAAGCTGTCACGGAGCCCAAAAAATTCTGATGCCTGACATTTTCAGAGAGAGGAACTTTTGTCCTTATGGAGTGCTTGGAGTCAGGCCAGACTCCCCTTTACTCCTCTCTCCTCTGCCTTTTTGTGGCAGTGGCTGCATTCATTTTTCAGACGTAACTAAACCACACAAACCTTGGCTCCTCGTTAACAAGACATTTTCTCAAAAAGTATGATGTCAGTGTATGGTTATATATTATCAAGTATAAGCAAGCAAGTCTTGCAAACCTATGAGAAATACACTGTTTAAGTTTTATTTGCCAAATAATCAAGATGCTTTAGCTGGTGTAGGTGATATGAGGGGAGATGAGAGAGGATGCCAACCCGCTTGTTAGCGAAATGACAAAAATGTGGCCCCCCTGTTGACCTTCCACTGCTCTCCATCTCCCCTGATTTATATAATTGGCCACCCACAGTCAAGGTCTGGGAGTCCATTCTATCCCGACCAAAACCTATAACTAATAAATTATTGACAATTGGAGCCATTTTCCAATTGAATTCAATGAAAACCTTTATTTAGACTTGATGAACCATTGAGGTTAAAAATAGGACTAACTGAGGTTAGTCGAAAGGTTAGTGATGGATCTTTTTTTTATTATGGTGCATTGTAGATCATTCCAAGAGTTTGGGGCACTAACGAAAAAGGCTGACTTTTACAAATTCTGATCGCGAGCCGGCCCAGCATTTCTAGCCTTTACGTCACTAGCAGCCCAGGAAATTCACAGGGCAGTTCCATTATAAATCATTCTACGTGTCGCCACTCAGCCAATCAAATTTGGGCATTGCGCCATTCCAGTCAGGGGAATCAGGTGAATATACAAACATGAGGAGCCGAGTCGGTGAAATAAGTGAGCAGGAGAGAGGCCATTTCACATGGTGTACTCTGAACTGAGAGAGAAAATAGAGCTTTAATCAAGACTGAACAGACTCTTACATGTTAGTTTTTTTCTGCACTGTACTTCTCATATCCAAGACTGAGGTAATTACTAAAAGTAACTGTGATGTGAGCGACAAAGGACAGAGAATCTCTTTAGCAAACACGCATTTGTGCACTGTTAACATGCACTCAAGTCCTACTGAGAGCACAGAAAAATGAAATATATTGAAATTTTTGTGGCCCCCTTTCTCTCAGCTTCTTCTTGGATCAATATTTTTTAAGTTGGGAAGGGGGTTACAAAATCAAAGCCTGCAAAAGGCTGTGTCAGCACATCCAAAGGCTTGTTACGCCAATCATTTGTGCATTTGGAGTTTTAAAGGGGACCTATTATGCTTTTTTTTTTGTATTTTTCCTTTCCTTCAGTGAGTTTTATAGTTTTCTTGCTCATGTAAAAAGGTCTTGAAAGTTAAAAAAGCCCACGGTCCGCGCCAACGGGAGCTCTTCTCTCCCACGGAAAACACTCTTCCTGAAGTGCCTGAAAATGCCTCTTCAGCAGTCCCTCCTTTGAATTCCATGACTTTCTTGTCATTTCACTACGTCACCGTGTCACACATTTGCATAACTTATGCCTATATAACCTCTCACTTTACGGTTACCTGGTCTTGAGCTGTTCACAACTAATGAACTTCCTTCTTTCATGTTGTCACTTTCAGGTTTACCCTCTACGCACTGGATAGCCGCGGCAGCCACTCCGAGTCGAGCTTCGTGTCAGTGCGGACATCTTGTCCGATGGTTGATGACAGTCGAGCCGAAGGTACTCCGCACTACTCCACCTTTTTGACTTCGTCCTTTTATATTTCCGTCCCTTACATCCATTCACATAATCACATTTTACCAAAATGGTTAACCACTGTGTTCATACATTGTTTAAACCTCCACTGAACCCCGTACATGTAAATCTTTTGACATTGTGCTCCATCATTGAACTCAAAGATGCCGTTTTTTCCCAATTATGTAAAGAAATATAAACACAACAGTTCCCTTTTTAGTAGCATGTTTCAGCTAAAGTTGGCCAGGATTGATCACAACAACAATAAGTATCACAGTGTGCCCACACTTGATGACATATTGTGCTTACTTGAACAAGCTGCGGCAAGATGCAAAAGGGCACTCCACCAATGTCCCATGTCAAATTCAATGAAGTCATCATGGTGACTTTGCAAGGCAAGGAGGGTCTGACGACAGACTGCGTTGCAAAGCATTGTTGGAAGCGTGTTTTGAGCTTGATTTTCACCATCTGTCCATCAACCTTATTGAAGTGCAATACCAAAACACTGAAATTCTCGAACATATCACTGTCGCACACTTTTACCTGCTTATTTTCTCTCCTGACTTTTGTTAAATCCCTTCTCCCCCCCCTCCAAAATCTGTGTATCTGTCTTTCCGTCTGTCTCACAGAGATAGCAGACAAGGTGTACAACTTGTACAATGGCTACACGAGTGGCAAGGAGCAGCAGATGGCCTACAACACGCTGATGGAGGTCCCTCCTCCGCTGCTCTACAGAGTCCAGCACCATTACAATTCCCACTACGAGAAGTTTGGAGACTTTGTCTGGCGGAGCGAGGACGAGCTGGGCCCCAGGTGAGGAGACCCCGACAATACCACGGTTTTTCTCACTGCGGGCTGAGAAGATGCTTCGAATATTTCTAATTGTCGTCTCAGGCGGTTGTTTTCTCGTCTCGAATTGTCCTCATCCGTCTCCAGGCTGCCGCTATTTATCCCCAAGTGTCCGTGCCATCTTGTTTGATGACGCTGTTGAGGATCAATTACAGTCATCCTGAGGTTTCTTACATAACAAAAAAAAGCCAAAGCTGCCTGAGCCGGTGCTGCCAGATTCAGACCATGCAGTCATTTCTCATGGCATTGTCTGCACCCCCTCTGAGCAGGAGCACCATTGCACAACTCCTTTCTCCCCCCCTCCCCTCCCCCTTCCCGCCTGTTTCCAAAGCGTTTCTACTGGAAAGCAAGTGGGCAAGGTCACCGTGAAAACTCTGGGGTTACAGTCGCTCCTCGCATTACCATGGTGATGCCAAAACAGCGTTTGACGGCCAAGCCAAACACTAAATTTGATAGTCAGCTAACACTAACTCGACTTCCAACTCCATTTCCTCTTCTCTCTCATAAAAAAAAGAGCTACTCCGCATCCACAACATGCCACCCCGACCTCCCCTCACCCATGACCCTCTTAATGGGGGACACCCCCATTGATAGTTTACTGTGTGAACAGACACCGAGACATTACGACAGCGTGGGGACAAAGGAGGCCTAAAAAGCTGCGAGGGAGGAAGTGCAAACAATATTTTTTTTTCTTTTAAGAATAGAAACATTCACGTATGAGGGTCTGACGAGGCATCCGGACCCAGCGCTGATGATAGCAACACAGGATCTTAAGTTACGGGCCGATGTTTTGGTTTGTCCACCCCCACTGCCTGGAAGCACTCCTTTTTAAAGCCATAAATAATATAATAACTGTGGAATAACTTTGGTCTGTAGGACGATTGTGCTTGTCTCTGATTGGTGAAGAGGGGGTGGGAGGCACGGGTTGGCCATTGGGACTTTAATATGGGTGGGGGGTGGGGGGTGGTCGGATGGGCGAGTTTGTGTGTGGGCAGCTGTGTGTGCGTGTGGAGGTGGGGATGTGGCGGCGGCGGGGGGTTGGATGAGCGAGCGCGGATTATTTACTGCCTGAAGTTGGCAGGGTTGAGCCTCGTTGGGGTAATTTACAAGCAGGCTCTATTGGTGGTGCCTTTTAAAAGGTAACAGAATGGCCAAGTGAAACGTAAGCACAGTCGGCACCCCCCCAGGAGTCGAGGATCCCAGGAGCCCCCCCAGACGTCCACCGGCATTGTTGCAGCTTGACACTGGCTTCTTTCATAATTGCATTGTTCTCTGGAAATGCTGTGATACGTGGCTTTTTCTTTTTTTATTCTTTCTTTAAAAAAAAAAAAAAAACTTTTCTGTAAACACAACTATTATCTTGTACTGCAGTGTACTCTTTCTATTTCCACACAGCAGTCTCTTTGATTTGGTGTTGTTTTTAGTTCTGGGCAGTATTCCCTTGACGCCGTGTTCGTGTCATAATCAATTACCCAGGACGCAGTTGCTTAAAATCTCACTGAGCCAAATCTTTGACTTGAGCAGCTGCAAAATGAAAGGTTACGCCGAAAAAATATTTGAAATGTGCCCTTTTTTTTGTAGTTTCCTTGTTTGTCATTATGAATCACATTTAATGTGTTTAATTTGTGCCACACTAACACGCTCGCAAGCCTCGCTTGATTATGTGTTTGGTATTCTGTTGTTTCAGACGTAAGAATTTAAGGGAAATGAGAAAATGCCCCCCCCCTTCAGCAAATAAGTGAAAAGGATGTCTGTACTCCTTGCTTAACTAAAGACAGATGTTGATGCTCAGCAGACACTGCTTTTCAAAACAAATGGAATTTTGCCCTTCGCCGCGTGTGTTTTCCTCATTTTAGTACCCATATGAGCTTAACAACCTTGAATGCTCATACTGTAGGAGTATTCTCTAGGTGTGCTTCTGTTTTGCAAGTACAGAAGAGGTGTGTGCGTGTGTGTGTGTGTGTGTGTGTGTGTGTGTGTGTGTGTGTGTGTGTGTGTGTGTGTGTGTGTGTGTGTGTGTGTGTGTGTGTGTGTGAGGCATCTTTTCTAAATTAAAGTTGACCTGACATATGGCTCCTTCATGTCGTAAACAGCAGCTCCAGACTCCGGACCCGGGGACAAGAATTTCTTAGGTTCACTCACTGTAGACAGCTGCCCTCTGGTGTAGCGTTCAACAGAATCGGTATCCGACTGTTTCAAAATGCGATTTCACGTGGCGGTGTTGACTCACACCAGCAATCCCGTCAGAGTGACAGGGGGGAACACAGTTGCAATTCTTTTCAATTCTGGTAACATTTCAAGCTGAGCTTTTTGTCCGGACACAAAGCCGTTGGAGGTGGAAGTGAGGTCACAATGCCACATTCGTCTGTTTTTCTTTCTTTTCTTTTTATTATTCGTTGACTTTGTGGCAACAAATGTGTTCATAAAGATCAGGTGCCTCAGTGAATTTTAGAGGTGCCCTCTTTGGTATGTTTTTTTAATTTTTTTTCCATCACTCAAAAAAACATGTCTAATTATGAACAGGCTTTTCTTTTTTTGCTGTTGCTTTTTTTTGGCATCACCACACACTTTGAGTGCTGTTGTGCAACACCACAGACACACAAACCAGAACTCACCAGAACTCACCTCTCCAAAGTTTCATAAACTACTATGACTGATCCAAATATATCATCCAGTGCATGTTTGAATCATTAAAGAGCCTCTATGTAACAAATTGTAACCATTTACATCAATTAATCACTCGTTTATTGGCCAAATTTGAGCACTGTCACGTGACCTTCTAAACACCGCAGTTAGCATACAAGCTAACAAGCTGGCTTTAGCAACAAGCTACATAGCTCGACTGCAACATTGTACGGTCATATGCGCCATTGCAAGTATTACTGTAACCGCCGCCACCATAGCCTTGTGGATAAAACATAGAATTAAACATATATAAAGCAGAGTTCCTTTTTTTGTCATACAGAAAAGTAGCTAACTCTGCGTCGCTCTTGAGTTCCCTCCACCTCTGAAATGACGCTTTGATATTTATCCTTGTTTTCTCTCTGGCTCGGTCCTTCTCGGTTCTTTGTTTTTACACTGCTTTTCATTGTTAGTCTTCTTATTTCTTCTCTTTGACGTGGGCAATGGTGGGGCATTTTTCGGCTCTGTTGTTGTCTGTTCTCCGCCATTATTTATAATTTGGGCATGAGAGTATCTGACCAGGTAAGACCAGGCACTGCACCTGAGCAGGGGAGGCTCTGATTGGTTGTATTTAGCCAGGAGCGGTAGATTATTGCAAATCAAATTACAGCCACTAGGTGGAGCCACAGACAGTGGATTTTTACACAGCTGACCTGTATCATATTCTACTGTCAGATCATAATGACAATTTTAGCAAATGTAACAAAAAAACTTACAGACTACAGCTTTAAAAGACAATGGATATTGGAAATCTAGTTGGGACATCGGGCCGCATTTGAAGGTAAAACCATATGTTTGCTAACCTGTTAGCACCATTAGATAACAGCTAATGATAGCATTCAGCTGCTTCCTATCTAACATTATCGCATTATATGACAGGAAAGGTGTAAGTTAATTGTGAAATATCCCAGACCTATAGGCAAAACACACAGGATGTAATCAAACTGTAATCATCACTAGAAAGCGGTTGGATGCTAACATTACCCTGTGGATTACAGATATGTTGTTTTACCTTGAAATATGGCCCGATGACCCTTCTCATTTTCAGAATCTATCATCTTCTCAGTTGACAATCAATCAGAAAGTTGTGGAATTATAGCAATTTGTCAGATTCCATGCATGTATGCATGTGACCTGGAACACAGCAGCGTGACATTATCCCAGAGTTTCAGCTGAATTTCAACCTGAGCATGACGGCAGTGGAAAATACAATCGATACAAGCCTGTGGATGTTTATTGTTCAGTTCCGCTGGAGTGTGGATTTCTTTATGAAGGATCCGGGTCGATTTTTCGTGACTTCAACGACTCATCTCAATGCCTCTCCCAGCCAAGCTAAAAGAGAGCAACATTAGCTAACATTAGCTTAGAAATAGAGTCCACTACCATAAACGACCAGCTTCCAGCATGAAGCCTCCACAACAAAACACTGTTACAGCCTTCTCCTTAAACAGCAAAAGGTAGCTGGGGATAACACAAAATTGCTCGTCCCACATAATCCAAGTCTCCAGAAGATCCGAAATTGATCAAATATTTTTATCGTTGAGGCACAGTTGAGGTCAATGAGCCACGGCAGGTGGGGTGCAGGCTAGCACATTTAGCCCAGCAGCTACAGTAAAGATTTTGGTTTGAAAGCTTTTTTTAAAAATTGAGGCTTATGCCGGATAAGCTAAATGGAACCATTTCACATTTTGTTCCTGTTCTTTTTCTTTTTTTTACATTTCAAAACAAGTAGATATTTACTGATTTTTTTTTTATTTCTTTTTTTTGGTTGAATTTATCCTTTAATCTGTTCCTGCATCTGGATGTCTTTATTACTTGAAATTGAGATAAAATGCACTGATGATTGGTTTGATTTAACTGAATTCATTTAATGAACATCATTCTCGTCTTCTCCTCCACTAGAAAAGCCAATCTGATACTGCACAGGGTGGAGAAAATTAGCCACTACTGCCGGTCCCTCCTGCGAAGCACCCACATCCAGAGTCGCACCGACACCATGGCGTACGTCTACTGCCGGAGCGAAGAGGGTCGACCCACCACTAACACACGGCACGGCTCTTTACACGAAAGCCGCACCACCTGCATGGAAAAGCTCATTTCTGTACAGCGCAACACATACAGCAACACCAAACTCCGATGAGACGAGACGAGTGTTGCTCCTTCTTTTTTTTTTCTCGTTCTGCAAAAATGACATCAGCGATTGATGTACCCGGTCAGTCACCCTCTCAAGCAAGCGTCTCTCAAGTGACCGGGGGCTTTTTTTTTTTCAAAAAAAAAAAACAGGAGAACCTGAAAAAACCTCAGAATTTACTGGACGTCGTATTCGCAAGCTACCGAAAAAAACATATTTTTGTGTGGCCTACTTTTAATAAAAGAGAGAAGACGACGAAGAAAAGAAGAAGAAAAAAAAAACTTGGAGCGAACATTTTTCTCAACTGCAAAATGCCAGTGACACATATCAAACAAGAAACTTGCAGAGTGAACATGTAAATTATCATTCAGCCAAGACGGGAAAAAAAAAACGGCTGGCTTAAATACTTTTGAATGTAATATTGTAGCTCCTTTTTGGTGCTTCGAAGCTTACCTGGAACACTTAAAAAGAGAGGAAAAAAATGGAAAAATTAATCGCATAACTTATTTGCCTTTACTACCTTCGTTTGAAAGGAGATATTGAAACGTGTTAAAGCCATCTGAAAATCATTTTTATTGTTTTTTTTTTCTAATTCACATTGCTTAGAGAATTAAAGCTTTTGCCTCATGAATTACAAATCAGTAAGCAAGAAGAACCACATAGTTAGTCTTGTATTACAATTTGATAAATGCAGTCGAAATCGCAAAAAGGCTTAGTGTGATAACTGGATTGACGAACAGGCCTGCTGAAATTATGCAAAGAGTGAAGTCATTCATAAACTTAAGATTCAGCACTGATTCCACTGTTGAAATCACTTCTGTCATCATCCCTCTTTTTTAATGCTACAAAATAAATACAATTGGGAAAAATTAACTCACATAGTAGATCATGTAAAAAAAAATTTCAACATTTTTAAAAAAAGGAAAAGGAAAAAAATCCAATGCTTTTATCACACTGAAGTCTAAGATAAATACTTAATTTGTTGGGTTTTGGTAGGTGACTTTACAGAAACATCCCGAGAGCATGTTTCAAAAGTTCTTCCCCCCAGGACAGGAGTGTGCTCATATTTATGTGCGCATTTGGAGAATGTGGCAGGATAATTTTGAGGAATAGTTTCTGGTGCCCCGAACAGTTTGTGTTGAGCTGACTGTAAACATGTGGTGCCGTCCACAGAAATGTGAAGAATCAGTGATTTTTAGGGATCCCCCGTGGTCCTTTTTTTAAGCCTCATAACTTCGAGTTCAATGTCATATCTTTAAAGCCATGGATATTGTTTTAACGACGATAAACAATGCCTTTTTTTAATACTTTCATCTCATGTTATATGAATTGTAATAATAAATTATTATATTGTAAATTTTAAATTGTAAAAAAAAAAAGAAGACATATGTATTATTATGTGGCTTTGATTGTCTTTTTCTGAAGAATGTGAAATATTAAAAATGTATATAAAATCAAAGACTTTTCTTTCATCGCGACAGCGAAACAGTTAAAAATAAAGCTGGTTGGCTGATGTTTAGCTCAGTTGGTAGCGCTGGCGTCCTGTATACAGAGGTTGTGTGCTCACTGCAGCAGCCCGGGTTCGATTCCTGGCCTTTGCTGCGTTTCACTCATCCTGTTTCCTGTCATAACTCAATCTGTCCTGTCAATAGAGGCCAAAATAAAAATAAAAAACATACCCGACATGAGCTGAACCTATTTGAACATCACAAGTTACATCACAAATCATTTTCTTTGAAGCTTTACAGTTGTCCCGAATATTATTGGCAATATAGCAAAAGTTGTTAATTCACCATTGAGATATTGACCAAAACGTTAACATGAGGTAGAAAAATCCACTCTAAATCAGCATTATTTACAGCAGTCACAGTTGATTTGTTGAAACAATCGATTAGTTGAAACAAGCGTTTCCATGCAACCTTGTTGGTTTAGTTGACAGAGAAAACAAAATGATTTACATGTTACATGGAAAAAACAACTTAGGGTAGCTTTTTGGATGGATGGTCAAGATGTGGGGAAAAATACCCACCAGAAAAGTAAATACGACATCACCATCCTGAAAAGGAGGTACGTTATGATTTTTTTTAAATTGAGGAAACACTGAATCAACTCGGAGGCAGCATTGTATTAGCAAAATTGCTCAGCTTAAAACAATATCAGTTATTACCGTTATTTGTTATATAAATGGTTACCTAAATTGTCTTTTGTAATGTGGTCGAACTTGCTAACATTAGCTAACATTAGCATTTGGCTACAGATAACCATTAACCTGATAGTGAAATCTAATCGAATTTTCTCTGTGACCGGCAAATAGCAAAATTCCACTAAACACCAAGATGGTTCAGCATGGCGTCCCTTACTCTGCATAATTTGGTGAAAAGTGAAAAATCTGTAGTAAAACCCTTGAATTCAAAAGCACAGCAGTTAGCTATAATAGATAGATAGATAGATAGATAGATAGATAGATGATCAACTATGAGATACAAACAGATGATCGTCTGTCAAAAGAACATAAAGGTTTCATCGGGGTAGTTTTGTCCTTCACATATGAAACAAAACATTTAATCATCGTCACTTCATTTGAAGGGAAAACATTTTGTGGGATTCTTTTTCTCAACAGTATAATTTGAGCTGTGCAATCTCACCTCCTTTGAGAATGCTGGGAGCTTCTTACATAACTTTCACCAGGCGTGTTTCACAATGTTGAGTGAAAGAATGTCAAGTGACAATAATGTATTTTGAATAGCTTCTGCACATGACTGCCCTCATTGCATAGTGTTTTTATTTCGGATGATCACAATTTAATGTTTGTTTGTTTTTTTTGTGAGGAAGCCAGAATCCACCTGAGGAGCCTTGTGGTCCGACACAACCCGCAAGATTGTATGCAAGGGGGTCCTGAGTGGTGACGAGTCCCCACACTCAGTCCCCATTTTTCCACCTACTGGATGCTCTATGTCTCTATTCTATTTCATTCTCTTGTATTCTATTTATATTGTAAAAATTTACCTTATCTTAAAATCTGTCTTTTTAATGATGTGCCTTCTCAAGGCTGCCCTGCAACACAACAAGTTATCTTAGCTGCCTTCCAGCAATTCAGAGAGGCCAAGGGATGATGGTAGGAAGAAAAGGAACAACCTCAACAAGAACTAGTATTGTTGAGATATTGCATTTCACTGAGTCTTTAATTTGCAATTCATGCCCAGATATTATATTTCCCTTTATGCCTTTGTCTTATTATATAGACCAAGGCACATGAAATCCTTTTGTTAGTAAATATTTTGTGCATTTGATTTGGACCTACTGCTATTTACTTGTTAGAAATGTTGATGAGTGGACTTGATTTCATTTTCCTACATGAAAGCAAAAGTTTTTCGTGAACTGTACTTACATGTTTAGAGCGATATCGTGTTGCACAAGTGTTGTGTAAATAAAGGAAATGTCATTATGAGGTCTGGTTTCTGGTAGTTAAATCATGTAACAGTGTTTCGACATATTGGAACCTCGGTCTGCACCGAAGAGCGGCTCTTCAACACATCGACACTCACACTGCCTGAATAATTGTCACAGTGTGTGAGTTAATAGCCCGTCTGATACCCGATACTCCCACACTTCCTTGTTTAATCTTGACTGCTCGTCCTGTGGTGTGTTTGCGTCATATCAGAAGAAACCGAAGAATGGGATGTTGTTGCCACAACTTGAAAGTGTTAACACATGTTGGAACACCCACATCCAGAACCAATTGTGTTCATGACTTCGAAATCAATAAACTGCTGCACATACTGTTAACTTTTGATACATGGTAAAAGTTGAACAAACATCAAAACAAATGTCTTTTAATAACTGAAGTGTTATTGTACAATGTTAACTGTCAGCAGATAATAATTGGTGTAAAAAAAACAACAACTGAATGTTGTTAAATCTTCTTACATGTTATACTTTTTTAAACCCTTTTTTGTATTTTGTCTTCCTAGTTTTTAATGTGTCCATCTTGTTAGATTGCTAGAACTACGACTTGAATGTTATTCCATTCGAAGGTTAGCCATGCTAACGGCTAACCTAGGGGTGGCTGTGTTGGTCTCTTGGTGACTTGTTCCATCATTTGGGCTAAAATCAACATTGATCGGTGAAATTGCTATCAAAATGTTTAGCTCTGTTGGTAGAACAGGTGTCCCATGTACAGAGGATTTGTCCTTGCTGCAGTGACCCTGGGTTCGAATCCTTTGCTGCGTGTCACTCCCCCACTCATTCTGTTTCCTGTAATATCTCAAACGGTCCTGTCAATAAAGCCATATAAAGGTTGAAAAAGTACTACAAATAAATAAAAAATGCTCTCCAAGAAGCCACTGATTTTGGGTTTCACTTGATTTTTCATCAAGCACCAAAATGGTTCTGACATTTTTTTTTTTTTCATTCACCAAGAAGGTTTATGTTTCATGTGCTCGTCTGTTGGTTTCTTGGTTGGTTGGTTGACTTGTCAGCAGGATTACACAAAAACCCTCCGAAAATATTTCCACGAAAATTTGGATGGAATCTTGGGCCAGAAACAGACCCATTATCTTTTGGTGCGGACGGAGGGATGGATCCAGGAATTTATTTATTTTCTCTGTTACTTTCTTTAACATTGCGAGTCATTTTTCGAATTGTTTTGTTAATTTCCCAGAAAATAATGCAAAGATCTTGATGAAAAAAGTCAGGTGTATTTCGATGTCTGTATCTAAGAGTGAGTACAAAGGGGGACTGTTGGACGTTAGCGGAGGTATGCACTCTACTCAGTGCCATTTTAGTTGGATGGATCCAGTGGACAGATCAATAATCCAACAAAAAGAAACCCACAATACAACTCAGCCACTGAGTGACATCACTGGAGGTAATTAACTAGACGACATGCAGCTTCCTCTGCAGCTGTAAAAGGCTTAATACTACTTTTTTTTCACATATGCAAAAAAGTAGTATTACCTGTAAGTACACTTGAATGTGTAAAATTGTAACTATCCCTTTAATACTAATATGCATGTCTGGTACAAGTCATACATTGTCAATAAATTGCACTTGTTAAGTGTTAATAGTTTGAGTTTAACATTGTTAACATAACTCAGGCCATCAATATGAAGCAGCATAGAGGGGAACGTAGTGTTGATGCCAATGATCTGACTTGTTAAAAGGTCAGAGTTAATCTGATGTGCTTTTAATCAGCTGACTCGTGTCCTGCTTGAGCTGACAGAGACCTCAGTGGAGAAAAAAAGCCCCCCAGGATACAAAACCACTAAATCCGAGTTGCACAATATCCCAATATTTGGATCAGAATTAGTTTGCACCATGATAAAATTGTGAAATGAGACGAAATTAACCGTAATCAGATTTCAACTTTTGCAATTGTGGATCGCAGCGCAAAGCTGTTATTTCCCAGGTTTTTCAGCCCAATTAAGCACATGATTCAGCTGAAAAATATTTACATTGAGCTGGAAAAGGGGTGGAAATCAGTCACTGAGCTAACAGACAGCTATCCCCTAGGAATTACTCTAATTTATATCATTAACTGAAGGTGGCTATGCCTCTCTGCATGTGAGCTGCTGGGAAGCATTTTCTTTTTCCATCTCCCTCAACAAACTATTCCTTTAAGCTCAGATCCAGTTTCTTTCCAGTCATGCAACATTAACTGCACTTTAAAAATCAGTAGCTTGATGTTCATTCTCACAAATTAGGCCATTAACGTCACCGGTGTGCCAGGAACAGCGCTCGCATTTTGATGCCAATGTATCAATGAAGCCTTAAGAATGAGTTTCCTCTTTTATTACCACCTCAGCCTTTTTTTTTTTTTTTTAAAGGTTCACTCTCATGATTTCTTGAAAAAAGCAACCCTGGACAACGCTTTTGATGTGATGTTTTCAGAAAAAAACAAGACCTTTCAAAAATGACACTCCAGCTTCGGTTCACTTTAACCAGTGTTTTATTTCTACACAATAAATGACAGCAAAATGAACATGATACTCATCTTTATGACTTCCTTATGAAAATATAGTACACATCAGACATGTTTTTTTGCCATGTACCAGAGCACCAAAAATATATATAATTGCAACTGTGAAAAACAGAGATAAACATCAACTGAAACATAAAAAGTCCAATCTGTTGTATATGTGCCTGAAAAAGTGCATACTGTGTAAGAAAAACCAAGAAGAGAGAGAGAAGGCCATCAGAGGGGAGGGAGGGACTACTGAGTCTGATGGCTGACCTTTACAGTGTTGGTGAAGTTCTCAGCAAACACACAAAAGGCGTTGGGATAAGACTCAACGATATACAGTATGGAGTGAGAAGGGGGAGAAGAAAATAAAAACTGTTTGTCGGTGCCAGTCAAGTTCAGAGATGAACTTTCTTCAAGATCAGTCAAGTTTGATTGTGAGGATCGATCTCAACAGACTCCTAAAAGACCCAGAAAATGATTATGATTTTATTCATCTCGACAACAAATAAATAATTCATGACTCAATGGATCTCAATGGATAAATTCATGGTTTAGACGACTGACAACAGTGCTTGTACTAAGCCATTATGAACAAATAAATGCTGACAGCGAGTGGTGTGGTAAAGCATCACAGGTCTTTTTTTTTTTTTTCTCCGTTTTTTTTTTTTCTCTTCTGTCTTGCAGGTGATACTTTGACACAATGCACAACATATTCACGGTTCATCTTCTTTGTATAATAGTTATGATAAAAATCAATCCAAGAGCTACTCCCAAACAGTTAGTACATGGTTTTGCAAATACAATCATCATATAATATTATTATTTACATCTTAAAATATATTTGTTGAGCAATCGGGTACGAAACATCGCAGTAATACCACTAGATATCCATATAATATGTAAATACATTTTTTTTTTTGTTCTTCCAACTTAGAAAAAAAAGGACGATTCACCTTCTTTTTTTTTTATTCGTCGAGGGATTAGGAAACAGACATAAGTGGACCATTCTATAACCAGAGGCCTGTGAGAGGTACTTCATGTGTTACAATACAAAAAAGAAAAAATGTCTTACAACAAGATGGCACGTCAGTATTTTTCTTTCACAATGATCCGAGCAAAAAAAAAATAAACATTAGGGCTTCAGACACTCTTTTCTTGCGCTCCCTGTCGCTTTGTAATGAGCTCGACACTACAAAGTTTCTGCCATTTTTAGACGAGCGATACAACCAACCAGGTGTTAAATTAGAAACAAAGGAGCGACTGTCGGTTGGAAGATGTGGAGAGGTATCAAAGCCTGTCAAAAAAAAAAAAAAACGACCGCTGTACAAATCATATTATGTGATAAGCGCGGGCTCCAGGTGAGGAGAGCTGTGTTCCTTTTTAAGCCTAACTTCAAAAGGCTCCGTAAAGCTGGGCAAACATCCTCTCTCGTTTTCTACAGGGCCAGACTGACCCTGGCAGCCCTGCGCAGGCATACCTGACAGTGACAGATGAGGCAGTGTGTCGAGGTGGTGGGAGGGGGTTGAGGGGAGTGGGTGGGGGAGTCCTAGAGAGGGGGTGGCTGCCACCCCCGGGAGAAACTCTGACTCACCGGCCTCGGCTTGTTGCCAGTCGGTGCCGGCCACCCCCTGGCCCGGGGGCAGCCTCTGTGAGTACACATTTTCACACCTGGACAAATACCGAGACAGGCCAGGAAAAGCAGCCCACCCATCCCTACCTCTCTTCCCTACCCGCCTTCTACTCCCCCCCCCACCCACCCACCCCATCCAAGAGCACTCTATCTGGGGCACCATCGGCTGCCTTCTGACCCCCCCAGTCCTCCTTTTCCTTCATTTTTTGATCCCTCTCTTTGCCACTAGCCCTCAGCTGGCTGTGTACATATATTCCGTGTGCCTTACACTGGCCTCTCAAAAAAAACATTATTTGCTATATTATGGATGCATGTACTTGACAGTTTATATACTTGGTTCTCTTTTCACAACTCCTTGTACGTATGGTTAATGTGTGCATTTAAAACAAAAAGAAAAAATAAGCAAATAAAGAAAAAAAATAAACTTTACATTCTGTTTTTTTTTAAAAGGAAAAGAAAAGATACACTGCACTCAGTAACATTTTGAACATGTGGTGAATCCTCATTGGATGCAAGCAGTGTCCATCTACACTTAATGACCAATGAGACAAGTTCTTGTGTGGTTGCGAGCCTGTACGTCCGACCGGCGCTCGACCGCAACCGGCCGCAACAGAGCGCGACGACAGGGGACAATAATGACAGTTTTGACTCACAACCAATAATGCTTTTTTTGTTTTTTTTGTTTATAAGAACAATGTAAAAAATAACTTACATGGACATTTAAATATAACTTAAAAAAGTATAACACTCTCAATAAATAGTTCTACTATTTACATCATTGTTATGAGACGCAAAAATGTCACTAAAATACCAAAAAATATAGAAGCAGCAAACATTACAGGCATGAGGTACAGCAAGGGATCCTGTGATGACTACAGTAGAGAGGTGATGTCCTCATCCAATGCGTAATCTTATACTTCCTTCCGTGAATATCTTTTGTAAGCTATGGCTTATGGGTACTTTCTCCAATATCAAGTTGATGTGCAGTCACAACTATTTTCATGTATCATCAGCCAATGTCTGGACACTAAAATTACTGACGAGAATTAGGGCCGTTGTAAAGAAGAAAAAAAAAAACTGACTTCTGACCATTTTTCTTAGAACTCTGACTTTTTGAGAAGAAAATCAGAATGATAAAAAAAAAATGTCAGACAATTTTTTTTTTTTTACAGTTGCCCTTATCTTTTTCCATACAAAACACGCTGATCTAATTAGTCAGAGTATGTGGACGCAATGACAGGTTATGTCAACAAGAATGAAAGGAAGGATCCAAAGACAGAAATTCGGATTCGTCCATTCAAACGGCTAGACATGGCTTTTCCAGTGAGCTCGATGGCGGACGATGAACCACAGTACTGCGTGTCGTCGGCATAGTGTAGTGATTGCAGGTCAGTCTCTCCCCACTGGTAACAGTTCTATGTAAAGCAGCAGTATCCGGAGTACTAATATTACATATAATTTGATAATATCAACATAATACAAGTCTTTTCTTTTTTAACCAGGGCTATATATTTTTCATATAAAGTGTTAAATGTGATCTTTGCGGATGATGTAGCGTTTACAACATCCTTACAAAGTTTCATATTTCATAAAAGTCTTTCCAGAGTCCATTTGTAAATGGGAATTCCTTCATTTAAGCCTCTCCTTCCCCTTAAACATCTCTTGGTTTCACTGCCAAAATGTAGATCTTTAACCTAAGATGATGTTCAACACACACCTTAAATATGTGACTATATTTTCGAAACACAATGTTTTGATGTGTACCCTATTTCAGGGGTTTTTAGGGTCTGTACGGATGATGGATGGATGGATGGATGGACATGTGGTTCGTAGTGACAATACCTCCCTACATCATTTGTGACATCGAATGCAGAAGTCTTTTTTTAGGTTGGAGAGGAGTATCTACGGCCAGATACAAATAAAAAAGGATTAACAGGAAAGCTAATAGCAACACAGGGAGTCAAACGACCGAAAAATATCATACAGTTTGTTTCAGATCACCATTCTGACAATAGCAGCTTCTAAACATTTTTTTTGAAAGATATACTTTTTTCTTCTAACATGGAAACTAAAAAGTGCAGTAACTGAGGTCAATAATACAAACACTGATTAAATATGACATTTTGTAAAAATGAAAATACATGAGAACCAAAAAAAAAAAAAAAAACTTAAAACATTTTTCAACCCTCCTGTCCATCAAGAACATATAGTAATATTTACAGAATATTTTTTGATTTTTGCTTTTTTTTTCTTTGTATTTGGTGGAAAATAATACCTTCTCACTTTCTCTACACGTCGTGGTGTTGTGTTGTCTCGGTTCTTCACTTACATCGTTTTTTTTTTTTTTTAAATGACATAAAATTGGTTTGACGTCGCCGCTTTTGTGTGGCGATTGATGAGAATGATCTGGAATGCTATAGCAGCCTGATATGAGTCAGAGGGACTGTGTGCCATTGGCCCAAGTGAAATGAAAAAAGGCATAATCATGCTGATTGTAACCATGACTATGGTTGCAGCCAAATAAGAGCAGCACAAAATTTGGACCAATATTTCCAAGCAGCCTTCATTATCAAATGTGCAGGAGAAACAAACTAGTGTGTATGTGTGTGTGTGTGTGTGTGTGTGTGTGTGTGTGTGTGTGTGTGTGTGTGTGTGTGTGTGTGTGTGTGTGTGTGTGTCTGGAATGAAGAGTAACAAAATACAAAGCTATTGTAGCAGCCATATCATCTAAAGAAGTTAATTGGTGGGGACGGACACCCAGGTTCACAATACTGAAAAGTGCTGATCCGAACAACCAAGTGCACTTTTTTTATTGCAGAGACAAACGTTTGGATTAATTACTTAAACACCGGAGCCCAGCAGAGAATCTTAGGGACCTTTGATCATATTGCGACTGCAAATGCTGTGTTGACATATATATCCAAATGTCATTTCCATGCACAACGCTTAGAGTCTAATACTACTCGGAGGGGTGAGAGATATTTGTGTACGCCTTTGTTCGTGTATGTCAGATGTGGTCGCCTTTCCATCTATCCTCATCCTTGCTTAAAGAGCCGTGGCCTATATCCAGCCCTTTTATTTCTGTACTCTTATGTGACTGTGCTATGCAAAAAACTGTGCAGACAGACTCCCAACAAAACAACTGACTACATTCTGAACAGGGCTGGGATCTTTTTTACTTTCAGTTTAAACGTTTTTATTTTTTGCTTGAGGTAACAAAGTTCTTATCAAGCGTTCAAACTGAGACTAAAAATCGCCCCCGAAAAACCCAAAGTGAGGTGTTATCGATGACATTCTTTAAGTCGTGGTCGATGTATGTAATATTTTTTTTCTTGGGCGGTTGGGTTGACACGGGGGGAGGAGACAAGTGAGGTTCTCTTTTTCTTTTTTTCTCTTGTTTTTTTTTTTAGTTCTTAGTGCATTTCATACGTGGTATTGTCAACATGTATTCTTTGAAGGTATTATGAACTAACATGCAAGTGTGAATGGATGCTATTTAGAGGTACTGTAAGCAGCAAGGCAGACAGAAGCTGTCGAGCCCTATTAGATATCATGATGTGAAGATGGCAAGTAGCAGCAAACACAGTAGCAGAAGCCATGCTAAACATGTTTTAATTATGCCTCGTGGATTTAGCTCTAAGTATAAAAATGTCTGAGGAAGTTGCGTCTGTGGTTTGTCAACCATCGGTCGACAATTTTTTTGTGTGTGTGTTTGTGGAACTTATTTTGGCTTTTTGTGTTGAATCTGTGGCTTGAAAACTTAATAACGATATGGCTGTCTCATTCCCCACCAAGCTAGGAATAACCTCTATAGCCTCTGATGTGCCTATGTAGAAACACACTTTTACTGAAAAAGGATGTAGAGATACAGAATGTCTGACCGTTTAGGAACCAGGAATGATATAAGCACAAACTTCTAGCCCATCCCAAAAAAAAAGGTGTGTTTAAGATGCCTTCAAAGTGTCCAATAATTATTTCTAACATTTGTCTTGGTTTCCTTCATATTCGCGAAACACGGAGCCCATATCGACACAATCCCCCCTGCTTGCACATTTTGATTTACCTTTGGTTCAATCATGTGATTTGTAGAGCAAGGTCACTAAAATAGACACTAAAGCCAGCACGAAACTGAACGAAAGGCATGCTACCTAGGCTTGGTTATGTTTTTTGTTTAGGTTTTTTTTTTCCATTTGTTTGTTTTCTTATTCTTTCAAAAAAAAAAAGTCTGTTTCTTGTTATTTTATTTTTTTTCTCCTTGCTATATATGTTTTTTTATTTTGTTTTAATGATGATATTGTAGGGTTACTTTCCTTTTAGCTGAGAAATGAAGTTTTCTGTGGAGTCTCATGAGTCCCAGCCTCTATTCTAGAACTTTCTGTGATGTGGAGGCGGAGGCATTTTCAGCTGGTTCGGGGTTGCAGTATGGATGAAGAGGTATGCCTGTTAAGCAGCATGTGCAGGAAATTGGAGGCCGAGAGGAAGATGAAGGAGGGTACTGCCTCGGCCACTCTGGCTGTGTTGTGTTGGAGCAAGGGTCCCGGGACGTTTAACAGAGGTCCCCGCTCAGGCTGGTCACCCCAGGGAATGGACATGTTCGTCCTTTCTGTTCTCTATAGCGTTGGGATCTCGACAGGAGCACTCATCCCGTATGTCACAGGACATGGGGAAGGGAATCACCTGGGTGGGAGAGAAAAAAGGTACATTCAGAAAGTTGAATAGTCTCCACAACCCAATGGCTCATTGACTCAGACCAAAAGCAATGATTACCAATTCAAGTCAAGTTTCAAAAGACATCAGACATCTTAGGCTGAATTCCAGGGAAAGATTAAAGAAATAATAATAATTGTTGGTCAATGCCTGAAGAGAGACAGAATTTCTAGATCTGACAGCACCCCTAATAATTCAACAAGGTAGTTTACTAAAGTTACAATCTTCCAGTAAATGCTATGTTCAAGATTTGGCTATGTTAATTCACAAAAATAAGTTAGTTAGGGTTTAAGGGAGGATCATGAATTGAATTCAAATTACTACTTCCTAGGTTCCTACGTTAAGAACCTTTGTCATCATGGCTACAATAATGACCACTTGGAGAAAAAAAAAACAATGTGAGTGTAAAGAACAATGTTTTGTTGACTCCAATCTACCCCAACATTTTTCATTTTATTATTTCAAAGTGTATACATCCAAAAATGCATGAGGGACGCTTTCGTACTTATTAACGACACACCAACATTAGTCTGAAGACCTGATGGGTCACGGACTAAAGAAACTGACGGCTTGAGTTCAACCAAATCTGGCAGTTAGTGTCTTTGATATCTGCCCAACAGAGGCATCTTGGACTATCAAAGCAGTACGTGAAAATAGCACACAGAAACATCAAATTGATTGGCCTGCCGAGGTTTACTAGATAAAACCTCACAGTTATGGCTGGAAATTAACACAGAAATAAAAATAAGTTTGCCAATTTCGCATTATCTACGCAACGCAAAGCAAATCAACTACCATGCATCTACCCCGAGGTGACTGTGTAGGTGATCCATTCTATAGTAACAACTTCCTCTGCCCTCATACACGAAAACATGTCATCTTGGGGCACTTCCTAAATGACAGATTGTGTTGATTTGCTAGGGAGAACATTCACTTCATCCCCAGAAAACACAACGACAACAAAAACATAAAGGTGAACGAGTGCTGACAATGGAAAAGGAATCCACCAACAACTCTTATTTCAAGTAAACCTGCACAAATGTCTACGGAAAAAACAGTATAACAGTGTAGGTGTGTAATTCATAAGAAAAACTGCTCCATCAGATGTCTCAATGGAGGAAACTGCCATACAGTCAAAATGTTTTTTGACATTTGTATTTTCTCATGATGTCTCTATATCTTTAACTATATCATATGTCCTGTGGATGGACATTTCACCTAGCTTTCCCCCCCATCTCTCTCTTTATCAGATCTAACCTCCCCACACAAATACACATCCTCGCTCATTCACTTTCTTCTTCTCATAGTTGATGTAGACCAGATTCTTGCAAATATCAAACAGGTTTAAAATTGGTGTGGTTCTCATTAGACTGCTCTGTAATGGGTACAAAGTGTACCTAGACTCAGAGCTAAACTGTTCACGGTGTTATTTCAACAGTTCATTAGGAGGTGTGCAGAACACGACGGACACCTGCAAGCCAATGAGAACTGATAGTTCTTGTTGTGTGGAATAACATCATGAGTTATGAAGAAAATGTTTTCGGAAGACTGTAAGTGTACTTGAAGCTTGGAAGGAATGGCTGGTGCATCCGCCGTTCATATATCGTAATCTCCGAACATCAGATAAATTGATATCCTAGTATCTCTGATGTCAACGTGAAGGTGAAAATAGAACCGGAAGATCAGTGGCCATTGCCCCCGGCGTTTGACGTCACTTGGTAACGTTGGCAATGCGTCACCAGCACCAGCTGCTTCTGCCTTGTCTGCTCGCTTCTCAGGGGGCCTGCTTCAGCTGTTTGAGAACACAAAATGTGTCCCCCTTCTCCAGGCCAAACAAGGAACACATGTGGTCCTAGTCATTGAAGGCAGGCAGCAGACCAAGGGCATGTCTGCTTTTGTGTCCTGGTGGCTTATCAGAACAATCTGTGGGGGCCTGCAGCCGGTGTCGCCTTTGCTTGTTAGGGCCGAGTGCTGCTGCCTTTTTGCACAATGGATCTCTGTACACAATGTAAATATAACAACAATACAGGCCACTGTGAGCAACACAGATACAACACAGATACAGATGCCAAAGGCAGCTAGTAGTTCAATGCTATTAGTGAAAGCTGTCTGGCTGCTATGAGAGGAGTCGTTTCCAGGGGAGAGTCACGGCGCTATTATCTGAATATGGAGTAGCTGCTGTATAATCACTCAGACTACTACTGTAATGCCATCAAACAAATTGCACTGTGAGCTAATACTGTCTGGGAGGGTGAGCCAGGTAATTACCGAATGCATTAGCAAAGAATGAGGAAGAAATTAGAATTTTCTCATCCACTAAAATACGCATTCATAACAATAGTGTCCATTATACTGCGTAGCATCGGCGTCAAAGTTCTGGGCTTTGAAGATTCCATGAGTCGGCTTCAAAGTCCCAAACTGACTAAACATGTAATCCAAATTCATCTTGTTATGATAGATTTTAATGGAAACCTCATTGTGAGGTCAGGTTGTTTACCACTGAGGCTGACTTTTCTCGTCTTTACACAAATTTCTTAAAAGGAGCAGATCCCTTTAAACTGAGATTAACTTTCCCACGTGCCTGATGGTTGTTGTTTTTCTGACCACAATTCAACAAGTTTGTCGGCTCAGAAATTCTTCCAATAGTTTGAAAAGTGAAGAGAACCAGTCAAAGAGGATATATTTGTCTACTCAACAGCTTACCATTTTACTTAAGTTTACAAAAAAGTGATGCTGAAGACGTTAGTCTCACATTATAGTTCAGTGTAAAGCTATAGTGTAAAATGTTACAGTTGGTGGTAAAACACAGGAAACACCAGTAACAGTTTGCGAGACTCAGTGATTTGTAGACAGTAGGTCTGTGGAATGACATGGGGGAGCATGCTCGCCACTGAGGAGCAGTGACGCAGGCTCCCCTTTGAAATGAAGTATAAAGAAAGTTGTTTGTGTCGGGGGGTGTTCCTAATGTGAGGGCCAGGTGGGTAGTGCCCAGACTCCTCTGAGAAAATAAGGTCTGCATGTGACGACTTTACAAGCCCAGAGCCGGACACACTTCAGAAACAGCTGTCAACTGCATGAGCGGTGTTTCCTCTGTGGCATTTCTGAAGCCAAGAACACGGGGCTCCTGGCTCCTACCTGACACTTTCTCAGTTTAATTGCACTATCTCTCACTATCTCACTTTCACACTTTCACCTCCTCTCCTTTAGAGTCTCTTTCTTACATTTACCTTGCTTTATTATTCCTCTCACTTGCAGCACACATCCTACCCCTACCACTCCCATTCTACACCTCACTTCCCCTTCCAAGGCTACTCCTGTTTATCTCTCTATCTAGAAAATGATGGTGGGTGGCAAATTTGACATGGTTTCCTTTGACCTTGACCTCAAGGGTGGCTGGCCCAGCTGCCACATCTGGCCCTGACTTGAGGTTCTCGCAGGGTGGCTGGGAAATGGGACTGGCTGGCCTTGTGGGCCTGGGGGCCCTCGTGCTGCCCCACATCCAAGGGCTGGAGGAGGGCCGGGGGAGGACACCCACTAACAGCAACATGAAAGCCCCTTCTGAAGAACGCGGACCTTGTCAGAGCCCCATCCTTCGATCTCAGGAACAGGTCAAAATAACACAGAGTTCCTCTCATTTCTTTGTGAGCGGTGTGTGCCTGTCAGCTTGTGCTTGCAGGGAAGAAGGTGTGCAAGGGGCACAGGTCTGGGGAAAAGGGGAACTGGCTGGTGTGGGGATAAATAACACATTTAGCAAGTCACAGTTGCTATTGGAGTGAGTTATATAACTAGCAACAATTATGTCTGTCTTCAAAATATATCAACAACCATCCTGGGGGACGCAGTGCAGTTTGCTTTAATGCATGGACGTCCATCTAATAGACCAACTCATGAACCTACAGTCTCAAGGTTTAAAAAGTTGTAATCACTTGGACCTTTGAGCCACTTACGATTTAAAAGTAGTACTATAAGTAGTACTTGGCATCAGCATACAGTCTAAACTCCTAAAAACTGTAGGAGTGTGTCCCCCCCCCACCCCCTGTGAGACTCCCTTTACTCAGCTGTGTAGAGAAACCCTGCTCCTCCCTCCACAGCAGTAGTAGCAGTAGCTTGACAAAAAAAAGAGAGCGTAAGGTTAGAAGGCAACTCTTGATACCATCAGTAAGAATTCCCCCTACTGTATGTTCAATAGCTTGTATGTGTGCCTTAGACCCTTCCTGCCCTTTAATGTCCCGGCAACGCCTTGGCAATGTGGATATTAAGTCACTTTGCTTGCAGGTGGAGAACATTTTAAGGCAGAAAATGAGGGAAAAATCTTATTACACCCCACTATTATACCCCATGAAATTGCAAGCACTGCATGCCGCATTGCATCCAGGTGATACAGCAATTCTTCCCATTAAGTTCTGGGGAAAACCGAAGCATCCAAATACAACACATCCTGGTAACTCAACGGCTTGTGGTTTAAACACCACACTTTCACCCAGGAGTTCATGTTCTCTGTAAAAACAAAAATCTACATTGACTTGTTTTATCTCATGTCTGCAAGTTGGCGGCTGTAACGTCCTCATTTCCTCAACCTAACCAAGGTGTTCTGTTGCCCTACACCTTAGCAAAGCATGACTGTATTTGTGCGAATCAGACAGGAACAAGTGGAGGCCAAGAGTCCAGAGAAGAAGTTGAATTAGAGGAATCTTATTTTGAAAGGGTTTGGTCTCATAAATTACCAACTGAAACAGAGAGGTTAAGTGGTCAGCTGTGGCTATGGTGACTATCACGGACCATCAGCTGAGACACAAACATCAGTCGTGACACATAGCAAGTCACGTATTGAGCATACTTGTGCCAGACTGAGAGTTGTAAACAGGACTGAGGGAGCCCAGCACTTAGCCAAAACCCCACCACCAACGCAGACAGAAAAACCTACAGGCACGTTGTTTTAGAGAGGCCAAGCTATATAACTATATAATCGGTGCCCTCTGCGTACTGCTTCCAGCATCCAAGAAAGGAATTCCTTCCAAACGAGGGGGAAGTGGGGAGGGGAGGGTGGGGGGGACCTACAAAAAGGGTCTTGCACAGGCAACCCTCAGAAAGGCGCACTATATACCCTTGCCTCCTCTCCTCCCTGCCTCTCCAAATCCAGCCAACAGCTTGCAACTATTAAGGGGAGATCCTGTGGTGACCTTACGTGCAGCCAGTCCTTGCACCTTCAAAGCTCCTGGGGTGGAATAATACACAGCAAGTCATCCAGAACTCCTTAATACACAAATCTCTACCAAAATAAAAGACGGGGGGAAGCATATGCTGGGAAGGTGGAGTAAAAGCAAATGAGCAGCCGAGTTCCATTGCTTTTCACAATACTGCTCCTTTTTCTAGGTTTTTCTCCTGCAACGGGTTATTCAGCTCTTATCAGGAGGAGGAACAGAAGAGGAGGTGCAGGAGGAAACTGGAAAGCTTTAATTATTGTTGATAGTTCCTACAACAACACGTTGAGCATGTTTGTGTGAGAAGAAACTGACTGATTGACTGGGGCACAAGATAATAAACACAATGCCGTAAAGAAGTCACTTACACATCTACAGCTAAGGAGGGGTAAACAGACGTTTTTTGGGGGGTTTTTTTATCAGTGCATTAAAGACATAATGCCGGTAAGAACATTTGGTTTAAGATTAAACACGTGTAGGTGAGGGTTATTTTTGTAAACTTTGCACTCTTTTGGATGGACTACAAGGAGAAAAAGATATATGACCCTGTTCAAGCCTGTCGTAAAAATGCGTTTTCAGTTACGATCATGGGGGAAAAAGGTTTGCACGTAAAAGGTTTTGGCAGAGGAACAAATAAGAGGTGGTTGTATATGAGGGGTCATATCATTGTTCTAATGTGCTGTGTCACAACACATCGGGCACAACAACGCTTGAGCTTGATTCCCACTGAGTCAACAGGCCTCTCGTGCATAACAACTGATGGCTGGTGCGTCTGTGTGCGCAGTATGTGTCTGCGGGGTGGAAAGAGAGCGAGAGAGACACTGAGTAAGAGGATGTGAATGAGTGTCTGAAAGCCAGTGAGCAGGAGAAAGACTGAATGAGAGGGATAGTGTGGGTGAGAGGGTGGAGGGGTGCACATGCTGTGACATATGGTACACACTCAGTTTTTACTTTCTTAGGTACACCAAACACAGCAATACAAAAGTCCTGCAATAAATCCTATAATATTCCGTTTTTGTCGTTTTGGATGATTGTGTTTGCGGTGCATTATGCTGCCAGATGTTTATATTATTTTGTCCATTTTATTTACATCAACAAGGGTGGTTAAATAACGGTCAAACAGCGCCACAGTCACAGTTCTACATTATATGGTGAGGGTTAATGACTGAAAGTGCAAATCTAAAAACGTAGACATGGGTAAAAACACATTTATTTGTATTTTACAGTACTGAGTTATTTGGTGAAATTTTTAGGTGAAAAAATATATCCAGACTTTAGAGACACAATGCAGATTCATTGTAGCCTGGCATCATCAGAGCAATCTGCAAATGTTAAAATATTCACTTCATTTTCAATTTTATAAGGGCGGTTATCAACAAGGAGACAAACTGTCTCTGGACATATTGACCGTAACAAATGAGAGCAACAACACATGTGACGTAGTGCTGAGCAACATAAACAGCTCAAAGCATCGATGGAAAGTTAGCTTGTCGGCTTCCCCTGAATCGTAGTTTACGACTTACGTAATAAAAAACAGAAGAACGACGTCCATCGCAGCCTGCTGCTTTGTTTGTATTGGCATTGTTGTAATGTTGTCAACTTAAAAATACAACTGTTCAGACAGGGCAATGCAGGGAGTCACCATTTTGCATGGTCACTGGCGAAACCGAAAAACACTGGCAGCACAGTAGTGCCCCTGCTTACAGAAGAAGGAAGAAACTCTGTAATTAGGTCTTTGAGATCTTACATGAGTGAAAATTAAGCAACAGGGTTGTTGTTAGCCTCCTATTAATAACAGGAACTTCCTACTCGTGCTCAAATCCCCAGAACACTGTATCAAGCCACTGACTTTATTTAAAGCCACTGTATCAAACCTGCCTCATATTGAACTCTTGTGAATTTTTTCAATCTTGGAGGGGTCACTTCTGAAACTAAACCAGGCAAATAAATGAATTTATTAATTGCAATTATTCATAAATCTATTTTCACTTTGGTTAAGCCGATCAATAAAATACAAAGACAGAACACAATTCTTCTTTGTATTAAATAAATGCCAGAGTAATTCATCGTTGACATCGAATGCCCTCCACTGTGACACAGACAAAGCAATCTACAACAACATGTGTGTGTTCAGGAACAATTAAACAAGTTGGGACAAACTCTTCACTTGTGGTCTAGAGAAGAACATCGATTTCCCGCAACAGAGGGAAAAACACTGCCTGTCTTTGTCACACAGCAAGTGTGTTATTCAGCAGCTCAGATGAGAGAGCCTGTCATAAATGAGTTACAGATTCCTTTTTGTCATATATTGTGTCATTTTGTTTTGTTTTTTCTAGAAGTTTTTACGTAACGCCGGCCTTGGTCGCCTGCCACGCATGTGTTCAGTTTGGAGAAAATCAGAATCAGGTGCAAAATGCCCTGTTTCTGTTTTGACTTGTGTTGATCAAATGGGGATGACTATGAGGATAAGCTTTGCCCAAGAGGAATAAACAAATAAATCCAAATGCTGAACTATACACGAGTACCGTAATGATAATAAATACAGAAGAGAGTCTAAATGTGGACGAAAAAACATCAAAGTCATAAAACAACAAGACGAAGTTGTCAGAAAGGTTGGCTGGCCACTAATTCAAAACTGCTATTGTGGCTAATTTGTCATGCAAATAAGGCATGTTTACACTGGCCGAGCCATCAAACAACATGTGTATGCAAGCTAGCGGCATCAATTAGGCAATGGGCAACTAACAAGCAAAAGGGATTATATCAAACATCTGGCTTTCCTCTGTTCCCGTATCAATTTCACCTATCAGCTTCATTCCTTAGTGTTTCCTTTTTGTTTCTCACCCACAGTAACCTTCCTCGCCTCCTGCTCCTGGCAGCCGATGAATCAAATTATGATTGGCTATTTCAGAGCAATTTTTCGTATCTTTCTGAATAGTTTCCAGGGGACCTACTCGTGAAAAACACCAGACAGACTGTTTTCCTCAAAAGGATGCCAGGTCAAAATGCATTCAAGAAGAATTCAGACGGCAGCCTGGAGTTTTTTCCGTCCAGGTAATCTACTTACTGTATCATACTGTAGCAACCCACTAAAATAACAATGATTCAGTAGTTGGAATAGATCTGCTTTTCACCCAATTTGTCTTAGCTGATGTGAAGTTTGGACCAAATAGGTAATTTGATCCTCCATTTGCACATAGTTATTATTTCAGTGAACTGGTAACACCTGTTTTGCAGACACTACTATTGACCATCGGCATGTAGCATCCTTGGCTCAGAAATACTGCAGCAGTAAACATGCGCCAGATCCAACTGAAATCACATGTAGTCATACCTTAATACTGTCAACAATTTTCACAGTTTTTTCATAAAAAAGAAGAAGGACAAAGTCTAATCCACCGAAGGGATGTGTCCAATTCAATTGACAGCTGCTGGCAGGCTGAGCCCCAGCAGGGGAATGGGAGTCAAATCAAACAAATGTTTCACTATAGCGTGCAAGCCGAGGGCAGACAGTTTTTTTGCGAAAGCAGTGGCACTGAAGAGTAAAGAACAAACCACCATCTGAACACAACAAAGTGACATTTGCAGGTATGTTTGCTGTGCTGCAGCTGACCAGATAATCACAGCTATGTTGCCTACAAATTGATGACAGCAGTGCACTTATCATTGGTGAATCTTTGCTTTGGTCTCTCAAAAGAGAGTGGAGAATGCTGTCTAACATGTCAGTTTGAAATCTCCCGTAAGTGTTCAACTGGACTGTGATCTGGTGACTTTGAAGGCTCATGACTCACATCATCTCATATTCACCAAACTATTCAGTTAGCCCTCATGCCCCTACAGATAGAATTGTCATCCTGGAAGAGACCTCCCTCATTATCAGAGAACTTGTTCATCTTTGGGCAAAGGTGATCACTCACAACAACTTTGAGATGACCCTTTCCTTCCCTCAAACCAAGACCCAAACCATGCCAAACCATGCCAGTATGTGGCATTATATGGAAGCATCTGAATTTGTTATATTTTCCCCTCATCTATTCAGGGGGTTCCTTTCATTGCCACCTGTCTGTATGTGCTGGATAGAGGAAAAAATCTATTTTCATTGAAATTTGTCTTCAGTCTTATACTGGTCCTTACCACTTTTGGGAAGCAGAAACTATAGATTTCTCACTTGAACCCCACATTTAAGATCTTCAACTGACCATGGCCCCCTTTGACATACAACAGGACAAATCCCATCTCTTACAGGACCCATGGCGTGTTCTCGTCTCACCAAGCTCAACCTCTTGCTGCCGCAGTAATTCAATGGAGTCTATCCCCCCATTGGGGTCTGTCAGTAAAAGGCTGTTATGCAAGTTCTGGCTGAGCCCCTGCACTGGAAGGGGGCCAGAAGATGTAGAGATGAGATAGCGTCAATCAACGGCAGCGAAACCACTTCAAGAGTGAGGTCACTTCCCAGCAGGCTGCTCACCGACTTCCCTGCTGCTATGGAACTTGAACCGATACCATATATATATATATATATATAATTCTGAAGTTTTAAATGAAGGAGAAAAACTTACTCGTGGATTATTCATGTTCATAGCTGAGTAGCACAGTTCAATCAAATATATGAAGAGTAGTTGTTTGACCTCTTAAACCAGATTGCCCCAAATTAGTTTAGCAAGACAGCTAGTACATTTTTGATAACTGCAAATTTGGTCACAATAACTTACACTAGAAAATTACCAGTAAAATTTCCAATAAATGGAGAAATATCGTCTTATTTCTGTGTATTTTTAACACTCACTGTAAGGGATAATGCAAACTTCACTTGAAACTGCCTATTAGACATATTAAGTTTGTAGCTCGTAATTACGTGGGACATTTTGCAGTATTTCTCTGCTAGCTTACATATGAAATACTTTTAGTTTCCTTTGAGATATTACAAGACAAAGTCCAACCAAACTCACATTTAGTTATTACATTGTGGGGATTTTAAATGTACTGCATAGGACTTTTCTTCGTTCAGCGTGTGTCTGGTCGTTTGTTCAACAAGTTAAGAAGTGTTTTTTTAGATAAGAAAGAGACTTTGGCAGGAAAGATAATTGTTGTTCAGAGTCTGTGGTTCTTGTGTCGCAGGCTTCTGTCTGGCTCAGTGTGACCGTCTGCTCTGACATTGACAATGACATTACTGCTTTATGCAAGATTTGAATGGCTGTATTAAAATTAGCTCTACTATGTTCTGCATACCTAATGGTATTGTTATGGTGTCAGACTACCTCTCTAGAGCACTTGAAGGTACTCCGCGGGAAACCAATGTGGACGTGACCATTTTAAAGCACAGTGCTGTTCGAAGACCACATTCTGATAGCAAAGGCCATGCCCTGGTCAAATAAGGAACAAATTACAAACATCAAAGAGGATTTCTGAAAAAATCTTGTTTCCCAGGAAAGAAACTTCATTATTTCCATCCTCATGGCGTGCACGATGCCCACGCACGACTGTGTGAAGTAGGATCTGGAGCAATCACGGGACCTTTGATTGTACTGTGGAAGATTGTGAGATGTCCCTTGTATGTCCTCTTTCCCAAAAGAGGAAATGAAGAGGCTCTTCAGTCAAACACACTAACACAGCCAGTGAGACACATAGACTGCAATATAAATCCAGCCAGACATACAGATGGATATGCCAGGAGTACAACTAAAGTCCCTCGCCAGATTCACAGAAACAGGCCAGGCCAGAGAAGCAGATGCTGCAGCACAGAAGCTACAATACACTTCCAATCAGATCCCTTGCCAGCAGCTGGCTGGAAAGAGCCAAACAAAGTACCTCCCTGAATTAAGAGAGCTGCTACCACGATGATGACCAAACTTTTTGTCATGCTCAGCTTAATGCTTAAACACAACAAAGCTGATTGAGTGTTGACGGATCAAAAAAAATGATGGAGTTTTTATTCATTCCGAAGACGAACAAGTACATTATACTCCAGGTTCCTATAGTGACCTTTGATACTTTGTTTAAAGGCATAGACAGGCAACCAGAGACAGATATAGACGTTTTACACATTAGGGAACTGAATACCACAGAAAAAAAGACTATTGATGAAGTCTGAAAACTCCCACTCTCTTGGATGTGGAATCAGTAATCTGTCTACCAGTAATCTAAAGTTGGACACCAGGCAAAGGAAGGAAGAATTCGTTTTGAGATGTTCCAAGAGGTGAAATACAGCAGTCTTCAACAGTATTTTGGTTTCCATTAAAACATACCTTGTCTAGATAGAACTGATCATATAAATGTCAAAGCTTGATAAAGTCAGCATCTAACCTCCACTGGTTGCATGGCAGTGGGAAAGTGAAGATAAGCACAAGGGAAAAGAAGAAAACGTTCACATGTGGGACGTGGGATTTATTCCTAAGCTATGTGTGACTCCAGAGTTGAGGAGCAAACACTGACCGTTGATCAGTGTGGCCAGGACAAAATCCAACATCATCTCTTTGTCTTAAGCAAGAGGTTTATTCTGAAGTACAAGCATGCCACTAACCTTCTTGGTCTTGACAGTGGATTGGCAGCAGTCTCCTCCGTCGTAGTTACAGAAGGCTCTATTGTTGACCGCATCACAGTAGTTGTCTCCCATGAATGGCTGTACCGGAAAAAGACAGTGCGTCAATTTGGTTAACAAAGAAGCATTTTATTGTAGTGGTTGTTTCTTCTAGAGCATTTCAGGGCCCTTCGGAGGTCTCTGGATAAATTTGCTGATGAATCTGATTACATTAAATTTCCCTCATCTTTCAATGTGACTTTTTAAGCCCTTAGTGGGCCTGACCCGTAAATCAAACTGAGGACACCATAAACTATTCACTGCACAAAACACTCCAATAAGGTGATTTATCGGGCTGGCCCTACCCTCTGCACTTAGGTTACCAATCAGGTTATCCAACTGGCCTAAACCGAGTAGATGATATCATCCTTCCATGAGGTGAAATGGAATCCTCTCACGTGCGAATGCACCATTTTTAGAGGTCCACAAGTCCAGGATGTGATTACATGATAACGTATGTTAATATTACTGGAAGCAGTAATACATGAGTAAATATGTTAGATTTCAAAAAGTTAATGATACCCGTTTCCCACTGGATAAGAAAACCCACCAACGCCCACTGGCTTTTGTCTTCCTTCAGACAGCAATCAGCAATCACTCCCCGATCAAAAGACTCTGCTTAGTCATGGGTGATTATTGGCCACGGCTCCAATCAACAGTGATGGAAACATGACGCCTGGGTGGACAAGCAAGTTTTTGTCGCTTTCCCGGTGCAATGCTATGACACGGGTTGATGTTAAGGACGTTGGCGCATGAATAGTTTTCCATCCGTCTCATTCAAGCAAAGCTCAAACAGCATTTGATGGGCATTGAGTCTTAAGTAACAGATAAAAGAAGGTATGCATCGTAACGTTGTCACTGGCCTCAATGCCAGTTTTTCTGGTACAATGGTGACATTGAACGCATTGACAAGAGAGGCAATCGCCTATTTTTACCAGGTTAGTCCACGTTCAATAAACCCACATATTGGTACATATTTTGGTGTAAAATGCCAACAGTCCACAGCAATTAGTCTGATACCAGATACCAATGGAGCAGCTGCATTTCCAACTGGTTCACAAATGCCTAAATGCTCCTTTAAAAGTTGTTAAATACTATTATATGTATAGCTTAATTCCCACATCTGCTAGCCTTTAAAAAAAATAGCTTCCAGTCTCAGTCTGGAAATATTTTTAGACTTATAAATCCCAATATTCTGACAGGGGAATCAGTTTTTACCTACAGTGCAGGTTGGTCTGAGTGTTTTACTGTTCAGGCATCTGCCAATCCATTGTTGGTCTAATTCCATTGGCTAAACACAACAAATAAAATTGAAGGGTGAAGGTTATTCAGCCTGAGATTCATGTGATTTAAAGCCAACTGTTCCTTTGTGTGAGATGAGCCTGTGCGTGTGTACGATTTGTGTTTATCTTCATGCTTGTATGGACATGTAAACACTATGAAAGTGGGGCGTACCGTTGTATTGTGTGTTGGGTCGAGCCCTTACCTCACATCCTTTGATGCAGTGGAGCAATTCTGGGTGTGGATACCATTTCAGTCCCATTGTACAGACTATACTCTGAAAGATAAAAACACAATTTTACTTAATTAAGAAATGCTGGTGCCGTCAATGGCTTGACTTCCTGTTTTGTGCAGCATGTGAACAGCATGCCAAGACTGTGCTCTTTTTACATGCATTTCGTAGCTGACAAGTTAAAGCAGACACACACACACACACCTCACACAAGAAACATGGGAGTTATCAAAGGGTCCAGGTGCTACACTAGAGGCTTTCATAGTGAATCCTTCTTTGATTTACACTGACCTTTTTCCACCTCAGAACAAAGCTGAATAAGTTGATTTTGACAGGATAGAACTTGATAAAAAAATGTGTTTTTTCATAACATAAGTCGTGGCCCCAGGAGGACAAAGAGCTCAGAGCAAGTGAGTATGAGAGAGAGAGAGAGAGAGACATAGAGGTTCTCAAATATCTTTGCAGAATGTGTGGAATCCCATCCTGTTCTCCCACTGTGCTTTTCATTGAAATGCAGCAGAAAACATTTGTGCTCAGGGGAGGCGGGCAGCTTTTTTGTGCCTGCATGTGCAAATGCTGAGGTACATGAGACTGCATATGTTTAGGTGTAGGTAAATGTTGTCTATAAGGGTCTACTCGAGCCAGCGTGTGGAGGAGGGTTCTGTTTACAGCATGAGTGTGACACCAGACATGGATAGTAGTTGCACATGATCAAAAGTGCCATCCACAGCAAAGGACTGGCTGACCTCAGATGGGCCATCGCTCAGACCCCCTGTGTACCAATATCGCACAAAGTTGACGTGCTTCTATTTTGTCGCAGCAAACTAAGGTATTTTTCATTTCAGCACTGTCAGCAAATCAATGCAAAAAAAGAAAGATGAGGGGGGTTGCAGGTGGAGAGAAAGAACAACATAGCATCTGAGGACAACCGAGAGCTGGCGGGAGTAACTGTTCTACTACTGCGATGTACTACTGCAGAGCAGAATGCGGGCACGTCTGGGGTGTGCGTACGCATGTGTGTTCAGTGGCTGCCTAGATGGTTAGAGCCTGTATGGTGGAAGATTAAGCACATTTTCTTGTCTTAGAGGTGAAACTTTTTGCAACTACTGTACTTTTATTCTCCTTTTCCCATGCTCTGCTATGATGATGTCATCCAGAAACTCCTTCTCTTCCCCTCTCTCTCATTTTCTCTCTCTCTCTCTCTCTCTCTCACTCTTTTTTTTTCTCCTCTCTCAGCAAGGCCGTAAATCATGATAATCCATGATTGTGGCCTGGCCTCACCCCTCACTACGTATAGGATCCTCACCCTCTGAAGCCTCCCCGGGGCGCTGATACCACATAAAAATAGATCCCTATCTCAGCGCCACCACAGACGAGGTCATGTCATGTAGAAAATGACTAATTCCACAGCAAGCCCGACAGGGTAATTTTGCTGATAAAGGGGGAGGAGGGTGCTGGGGGCACAGAATCGTTAGAGATAGAGGGACAGGAAAGAGAAGAGGAGGAGGTGGAGGTAGGGGAGCAGGAGAGAATTCTAAGTGGGTCACACTAAGAACCGAAATACAACTAGTTTAAAGGCAATAAATCAACATCACTTATTAAGTTGGGAAACATTACCCTCCAAGTCAGCAAAGTAGAACTAGAAAGTGTATTTGGGGACATGATATTCTCTTTTAGATACTGTACAAAGGATCCCAGCCAAGAGGAGAAGTATGCTGTGGTGTCCACTCCCACTTACTACACTCCTGCTGTTACTACAACTGCTAGCCATTGTCATGATTGATTTCTTTTTCCAGCAGAGCAGGCCGCTCCTGTTCCTGTTTCTTAAAAACCCATTTCGTGACTACCTTGTGCATTTCTTCTATCATACATTTAAACCACATGTGTCAGTTCTGCTTAGCCCTTATTTCCGTATTTCTCCTGTTGCATCTGTTTTTCTCCTGCTAGAATTAAATTGGCAGCATTCCTTGAGGTGGAACATGAAGGACCTGGGGTGCCGAAACCTTTTCTGTTGGAGGGCCAAAACTCAAACTTAATGGTGGACAATGGGTCAAAGGCAAACACTTACTGATCTATTTCCATTATCTATCAAGTCTGTGTTCTTTCTCCTGTGACTATGACTTAAAATGCTTTGCCAGTTGCCTCTCAGGACTTCTATAGCTGCCCAAATTCCCTGGACTGACTGACTTCCTGTTCAGATTATAGAAAATAATTGATAATTAGAGATCCTATATATTTTTCCTCTCTAAAAATAAATCGACATAAAAAGCGATTAACATTATTTTCTTCTCATTAATATTATAATTACTTTAATAATTACTATTATTATTATTATTAATAATAATAATAATAATAATAATATTTTGATATTAGAAACATCTGGTGGGCCAAATCAAATCTTATGGTGCACCAACTTTTGACCATTACATGGAGTAAGTCTATGAAACAGTAATGTAGGCTAGAGAGTAGTCTAATGCTAATGATAGCTGTCTTCTAACAGAAGTTAAAGAGTCATCAAATTTGTTGAAATATGGCCAAAAGTGGCACAAGATTTTCACTATTCATTGTCTTTTCAGTTGCTATCAATCAGGAAGCGTGGAAATGATAACATTTATCAGATTCCTTTTGTTTGATGGCCGGGCCGTGTGTATATGTATATGGTCCATTGTGAAAAGTGTATGAGCTCGCCTATATATCTGTATGTTTGTGAAGAAAAATGACTATCGACAGAGAAAACTCCGGAAAATCAATCCTGGAATCTATCGGGAGATAGGTAGTTGCAGCGGAACAGGAATGGCACATGCTTTAGGTCACACTAACACCTAAATCCTCCATTCTGATACACTACCCCCTTCTGAGATCTCACCCCTACACCTTCACCTTTTTGACTCTTTCATGCTATATCCACTGCCCCCCCAACGGTATGGCTACTGGTCTCAAATTACCACTGAGCAAAAATCGTATCAATTACACAAATCCATGAAAAACAGATCATTTCATGTCCACGTGGCCCGAGCCACCCCTCTCCCCTAGACATCCACCACAAAAAGCTGCTGACTCAGTGTGACTCTGAAACAAAAACAAAAGGAGTTGTAGGGGGAAAAAAAATGCAGTGAGAAATACAATGTGTTCCTTCACTTGGCTGTCGCGTTCTCTTTCCTCCTTCTCCCGTTACAAAACCTGATGCTTCTTAGCAGGATCATTCTCTAGGCTGCACAGCTAAGAGGGCATTAAGCTGACAAAAACACTTTAAACAAATTGCACATTATTGGCATTAATCAAGTTAAATGGGGGGAGTAAAATTGGAAGAGGAGGTGTAGTCTAGTATTTTATACCCTTCTGCGCACACACATACACAATCACACATACACACCATAGCCCTATCCCGTCCTCTTGACCCCACCCACGAGCGCCATAAAAGTCCCAAATGACACCCTGGGGGGTGGGGTGCCACTCATGTGTGAGTGGCACTCCCACAGGGACAAGGTGTACGGTTGTGTGTGTAATGACCTCCCCCCACGATCACCTCTAACCCCTGTGTTTTGCTATCTGCCAGTTTAAGCAAACAGCACTTAATCAGTACAGTCTGTAGCTGTGAGGTATATCTAAATCAAATGAGGTCGTTAACCAGTCAGAGTCATAGGTTTATTTCAGAAAATTACAGTGATTATTACTGATGACTAGCCCTTTTGATAAGGCTTTACAACTTGGCCACAGTGGTAGTGGGGGCCCCTTGCTTTACAATAATTCTGCAGGAGGCTTTTTTTTCTTGCTTTGTTTTTACACTGTGGCTCACTTGTGAAAACAAGTACATGGGATATGGAACGCTGCAAAAGATGCAGTTCTTTGTTTCTCAGTGTGAGAACAACATATTTACCAAAGATGCTTTGTGCAGCTTTTTATTTCTCCGAGAAGGTAGCTGAAAGTTCATAATGAGGACGGGGATGTGAAGGGGGAGCAGCAACTCCAAAATAGAATAAAAATATTTAAGGGTTGCCATGCTTCGAAGACAAACATCTGCGCGCCATTGGCCACAAGAGAAAGGCGCAGGCCGTCATTTTTGCATTATGTGTGATACTTCCAGGATGTTGACGCTATGCGCGAAATTCCTTCCAGGAGAGATGTGGATCACAGAACTTTGTGAAGTGCGTCTGTCAGAGCTCTGAGGTGGACACAAACACATGGAGCGAACTCACCTTGACTTTGTGCGGGTTCCTCCAGTGCTCTTTAAGTACACTTTCTACTGTCATGTTGCTAGGGAGGATCACCACGTCGTTGTTACTCTCTCTGCATGTCAGCTCACACTCCTCACCTGTGCGTATGTGAGAAACAGAAAACAATTTAAGTATGGTATGCACACACCGAAACCAAAGACAAAATGTCATATCCGCACCCCTTCACTCTTAAACGATTATGATATTGTGCGATATTCAAAGTTAAAGAGACAGGAACTCAAGTTCCATAAGAGCCCCTTTAAGAACAAATTTAAATGACAGTACAAACTGGAAAAGAATGAGCAATGAATACAATAACAGCTCACTTAAGCTGTTATAATAACCAATGTAAAAGATGAAAAATGACATCAGTAGTAAGGAAACTAATTTTTTTTCAACAGTAAATGCATACATACACGTATAAATACATATACGTACCGATGCCGTGTCCTCGCTTGCATGAGTACTGTAGGCTAAAATGGAGGTTTTGAGGTAGAGAACACTGTCCCTTGCTGTTCGGGCATAGGCGGAACGACCCTGTCCAGTTCCCATCCTTCCTGCAGCGGATCACATTGGACCCCGCGCCCTGAAAATAACACATATATTGACTAACAAACAATCGTAGACACACACAGACACACACACCAACACGCAAACACTCGCTAGGCCAAGGACATTGAGATGGCATCCCGTTGCAAAGGGGGAAATACAATCCAATTTTTATCAGGCATCCAACCCACAACGCCTGAGAGGCAGAACAGATTAAAAGGTGTATACATTTCAAAAGTCTGTGGCAGCAGGACTATTCTGGAAATCAATAGCAATCTAATTAGCATGGCGTCAAATTGAGTAGGGCTAAGGGAGACAGGGGGAGAGATGGGCGGTGAGAGAGACGCGTTCAGACGGTGGGGGGGCAGTGTAATAAGTATCACATAAAAGACGGTGAGGAAAGTGGGTGTATTTGGGAAAAATATGTTTTTTTTATCTTATCGTCATCTATTATGAGTAGATTATACCTATATGGTATCAGATGAGAACACGTCAGTCTAAAGTAGCACTTTGAAGGGTCTGGGTGTTAAATATCCAACATATACAATCTAATTTGATTATAAATTCACAACTTCAATGCGGCGTTGAACCGAAAAAGTCATAAACAGTAATGACACAAAGAGGGGAGAAAAAGAGAGAATGCCTACTCTTTATACACATGACAAAACAGAGACAAACATATAGGTAAAGCAAGAATAGAAAGAGAGGAAAGAGATGGACAGACCTGCTTGCATGGAGCGTGCAGCAGCCTCACCGTATGGGCAGAGCCTCCTGCGCCGGCGATAGCAGTATTACCGGCAGGCTCAGAGCAGTTGAGTCTGCAGACGCTGTCGAAGCGGAAGCCGTCGGTACAGTGATAGGAGCCGTGGAAGATGGGAGGTGGGGGATCGCAAGTCACTGGCTCGCATGCCCCCTCGAGCCAGCTGCCGTCCTCCGTGCACTGGCGCTTGAAGGCACGCCTATGAAAGAGATGGTTAACATTTAGACCTGTGAGTTTTGTGTAATTTTAGTGAGGTTTATACGCAGGTTTGTGTTTAGAGCATTTAAACGGAACTAAATCCAGATCATCATTGTTACCTTTTAGGTTTGTTGGTGACGTGGTAGCCTGGCTTGCACTTGTACTTGCAGAGAGTGCCCACTTTGAGGCCTGTCTCGTTGCAGCGCTTGGTCTGAAGCACAGCGTTGGGTACAGGAGGAGGGGCAGGGCAGCGAAGCTCACAAAGAGCCTCCGGGAAAGACCACAGACCGTCGGCGAGGCAAATCAGAGTGTTGTTTGTACCTGAGGAGGAGAAGAAACTGTGTTGATTGAGGAAAAGAAAATGAAATGTGCTAAAGCTTAGGCCTAAACTTTAAAAAGTAACGTGTACTGATCTGATCTCATGGAGTCTTGAGATAAAGGCCTGAAAAAAATAATGCATTTTTGCACGCACATCAGCACGCTCCGCTAAGCATCTCACCTACGAGCTGGGCAGGTTCTCGGCACTGAAAGGTGCTCTTCTTGCCATAGGTGGTGCCCTCAGGGAAGTTGAAATGGGCCGGGTGAACATGGTATTTGTCTGGCAGGCCACAGTCGACAGGCTCACACGACACCTGTTTGTTCCACTTCCCATTCGCACACGTTATGGTGACTGAAGAGTCCGACTGGAAAATAAGACAAGATATCAAGTGAGTGCTGGACAAAGACAGACGTACAGATTACAAGTCTGTTTTATGCTTAAGTGTGCATCGACACAAGCATTTATTTGTGCATCAGTATGACAAATTGATGTGCCGCACACATCCTATAAATGTTTACCTCACTAAAAATGCCTACAGCGATTCAGCACTCACGCTCTAATCAGAGTGTAACCTAACAAAGCTCGATCGGGCTTGGTTTACTGTATGTCAGTAAGCCTCGCAGGGTACCCAGCAGCTCAAGTAACTGCTGATAGCATTTGTAAGGTCAAGTCGTGCCACTCAGACAACTGATATCCGACAACTGCACAATCAGCCTTAACACAAAACAGATTGACTTTGGTTGAAGTGTGAAAACTTCTGAGAAGCACACACACACACACACACACGCAGGGAATCTGGACCACCTAGTTGAATACCAGAAACTGTGGACTTTTCTTCTTCTGAGTTTCTGTGTATGACACTTAGAAAGCAGTTTTATTTGCTGAAAAGTTTACATTTTGAGAACTTGCTTTTTTCTCCCAGCAGAAATTATGTTCAGTTGATGCCATGCAATACATTTTGCTGTTGGGAAACAGCAGAAGAAGAAGAAGAGTGGATTGGGGGCTCTTGCATAGACTAAAATAATACACACCGACTTTGCAGACAATTTATCATCAGGAGAGAAGTTTATCGCTGTTAAAACTGCTGTCAGTGAATCTTTATGTAGATTATTTTGAATTAAAATCCGTGTTCAATAGCTCTAAGTGTCAAAAGTTAAACAGTTCAAGAAAGTTTGGTCAGTAACCCATGTCTTTCCTCCCGCTTCTCATGCATTAAATGAGAAAAGGCATGTTCTGGTATCCCTGCTCAGTTTATCCATCAGCATAGAAATCCTCAAAAGAGATCTGCTCTCTGTCGGGCAATTACCACTCCAAGTTCATGTGGTGACATGGAAAGGAGGGAAAGTATTGCTGTCTGCAAATTGGACAGGAAGTTAGCTTAGACAACAATGCTTGCAGAAGCTTTAAGTTAGCTAATGTCTTTAAAGCAACTATATGTGAGAGATGTAGTTTATAATATTCAGAAAATTGCACAAAATATCTCTAGGATGTGAGGAAAGATGTGTTGCAGAGCTGTGCTAGATGTTAGCATGCTAGCCAGCTAGCCATAGTCCGTCCTGTCTCATAAAACCACTTTGTATCTCAAAGGGAAATACTGAGTCACCCTAGTGTCCAGGCCAACTTGAAAAGATGAAGAAATTGTGCCGCCTCAGCAAGAAAACACTTTCGATAGCTGTAGGATGCCATCATTTTTCAGCGCCATTTTCTTTTTTTCTGTGGTGGCAAATAAAAGTAGCAACAGAAATAGAAGCAAAGCAGGAGTTGGCGCTGACTTTGCTTTCCACGACAGGAGACAGCAAATGAAAGGATCACTTTTGATGTTGTGCTTCCAGTGTTTCTTTTCAACTGGAGAGGAAACTGCTAATGTTGATTTTTTTAGCTTATAAAGTTAACAGTTTGTTAAAAAAAAAAGAAAAAAAAAGGGAGGGACTGTGTATTTCTTTCTTTTCTTACAGTGGGGGTCAACACCCCAAATTTCTGGTGATATGCTGCCAAAAATACAGTATGACTTTAACAGGTGGCCAGTTCTTAGTTATAGAACCTTCAAATCTGCAATATGTAAGAAAAGCAGTCTTTTATGCATTGCATGTTGCATTTTTTCAGTGCAAGCTTCTCACAATCAAGGCAGACTGACTCACATTTTCAAGCCTACAGATGGAATCCTGTGCAATTGGACCCTTACATGTTGTTGGAATGTGGGAGGAAACTGGAGAACCCAGAGGAAATCCACACATGGGGAGAACATGAAAAATCCACACAAGAAGCTAACTCAGGCCAGGATTCAAACCCAACAGCAGTAACACCACTCTACTATGATGAATAAAGACAAGCTCAAGTCTTACAGCATGATATAAGAACTTGTATCATAGATTAACATTCCTTCTAGTCCCATTATGGATATATCATAGAGCAGACGTTGATTAGGAACAGCAGCCATTCAGGTTCCTGCTGAAGGAGCCGTGACCTAGCAAAGGCCTGACTGAGACTTGCCTCATGTCATGCAATAATTGCCTGTGTGCACATGTGTGTTTATGTATGAACTCGTGTTTATACCCAACCATTCCTGATCAAGAGTGATGAGAAGGTTGTGCAGCGAGAAGAACCCAGCATGTGCTGCTATACGAGTTCCGGGAACAGCATTGTAACCAGAACGTTTCCAAAACATTACACTTTGAAATGGTAAGCTCTTTTTTCCTGAACTTTTGCAGCAGAAGAATTTCCTGATCGTATGTCCATTTCCTTTTAGAAATAGCTCTGATTCCTGTAAATTATTTGGCTTGTGGTATGATATTCGCAAAGATGAGACCAAAATGGGGAGCCGCTACCTCGTCCAAACCTCAAGCGTTTTCATCCTCTTCCATTAAATAGCACCATGTAACACAACAAGAATGCTTAAGTTGGTAGCCATGCCAAGAAATTTCACAACAAAGCTGTGAGAGCTCAATCATTTTGACTCTTCCTCCACGGAACAAAAAGAAGGGAAACCTGCGTTTGACCACAAGTTACTTTCTTACCCCTGTTTGGGCTAACTCTAATTACACACATCTTTCTAAAGAGCAGCCAAACTTTAAGGCCACACAAGCTGGACTCAGTTAGCATTACATATCTATTGCTTCATAACCTTCTCCCTCCTCTCATGTATTTTCTATCTTTCATCTTGATCCCATTATATGATACTGCATAACAGTATCAGATTCCCTCAAAATAAATAAGATCCTTTCATATTTGGATAGCCAGCAAAGTAACATATGCATCACATGTGATTGCCTGCTGAAAAATAACTGGGTCTGGGGTTGAAGGAGTCAACAGTGATGGGAGGTTTGTGAGGAAAAGTCTGCATGGAAGAAATGTGGAAGGATCTATCTGAGGTTAATCCACTGTATGTGAGTTCAGGTGTGTGCGTACATTTGCGAAATTATGTATTTGTGTGTGTTGTGTGCGCTGTTTATTACATCCAATCAACCAAGTGTGTGAGTGCATATCTTGTTGTGTGTATTGCGTCCAAGCAAATGTGTGGGAATTTTCCTTCCTTTAAAAAAATAATTTACAGCCGACTATTTCTCTTCCAAAGGCGCTTTTTACAACCTTTGGCTACTCCACCTAATGCAAGCCAGACAGACTAACAGACAAATTAATCGACAGACTGACATCGTCTTCCTTCGGCTCAGGGGGTTGCCTTGTCTCAGACGGCACACAAACGCATGAGCGCAAATAAAGTATGGTCCTAACACACAGTTCGGCATTGATAGGCACTGTTATTACAGTATTGCTTAGTAGTGGATTTAAGTGTAATTCATCATTGTCCAGTCCTCATGGAAAAGCCCTTATGAAACAGTTTGGGAGAAAATAATCCGCTTTACTTAGAAGCAGAGAGGTTTTTTCTTCACTGGAAGCTGAAATGCTTCTAAGTAATTAGAATTCTGAGAGGGTTAGTTCTTCAAAACGATAACCGTGTTAGCTTGAACTGAATGGACTTCAAACTAGCTTCTGTTGAAAACCACCAAGTAAGTGCTTTGTTATGAGTGGAAGAATTATGAGTTTATATTGAGGGAAAATTGTCCAAAAAACAGAGCAACTCTTTTCCCACTGTAAGCACAACTGAAGGGTCACACAGGCTTTCTGTCTGCAGACAAGGAAACACAGGTAATGGCCTCTTTAGGTCTGGCTGTTCTACACATATTGGAATTGGTATTCAACCGATCCTTCAATCAGGAGCAATGCTAATTACCTGGTACCAGCAGTACAAGTGTCAAATTCTAACTCAGCATGCACAAAGTACACCTGGGGCTTCAAAAACTAGGATTACAATGCAAAGCCTTATCTAAATGAGCAGCAGTTACATTAAAATTTATAAGGAAGCATCTTTAGGTATTATTTGTTAAGATTTTGATGGTCTAAAACTCAAGTTATCTGCTTTACTAGAACCGTGCAGGCATTGTTTTTACAGATTTGATGGACTATAGACAATATTCACATAGCAGCCATTTGTTGGGATAATGTAATGCTGCTGTGCTCCATGTTTCAATTAGAATAAGCCTGGGAAATCTGACAGATGGGTATCATTTTACTGCATCCAGATTGATCAACAACTGAAAAGACGAACAATTGTGAAAATCTGGAGGGACACTGGGCCATATTTCAAGGTAAAAAAAACATATTGATAACCCATTAGCTGAAGCCAGAATCCAGCCATTTCCTAGCTGAAATAACCATTTGGCTACATCCAGTTGGTACAACCTGACCTTCATAAGTTAGTACCAAAGCAGTAGCAAAGCAGAAAACTTTCCACCAACACATCAGGGTTACTCTGTTGCTACCAATAAGTACCCATTGAGCTATGGCACAGCTAGCTAAAATGGAACAAATCCATCTGTCAAGTTTATTTGTTAGAACCAAGGAACTGCAGTGTCGAATGTGAAGTAGTTTGGCTGAATGGTTCTTGAGAAACATTGAAGGCCAAGCAACCAGTTCTGTTCCAAACTGGCCCTTTTTGAATGGTCACTACTCTAGTAAACACAGATGTGTGGGTGGAATAGGGTCTTTAAATGTATCAAAGTGATATTCTAAAAAAGTATTTCTAACACAATGCCTTACATGGGTATCCTTTGTTCGTGGGAGAAAATCTGGCGCACCCCTGCAGAGGCACAATGCACAACAACATCCAAAACATCCACATCATGGTTCAAATGAAGACTGGCTTCAGTGTTTCAAGATGGTGCCCAATCATTCCAATCAAAGCTGCTCACTGGGCATGAATACCAAAAACATCTTTAGACATCCATATTTGGGTGCCCGTAAAACATGCATATAAAAAGTCTTTGTTCGACTGAACTGGCCGGCTGCCCACTCTTATGAATACAAGGGAAATAATATGTCGATAAAAGTAAATATAGACGATATAAATGCATGTAAAGTTTTTGTCGCGACTTTGTTGATACCTGAAGAGGGTCTTTAAAGAAAATAGATAGGAATCATATCGTGGGCAGATAATCGAGATTTGATGGACAGTGATAAAGCATTAAGTGCCTGTTAAAGGTAAAGTCGACTTAAAATAAAAACGGGCCTTTTCAGTGCCAGCAGTCTGTGTTCCTCAACCACTTCAAAGAGGGAGAAGGATCTGGAAAACAGACAGCAATGAAACACACATATACAAATCAAGCAAGTGGGGGAAACAGATTTTTTCAGAAGATAGCATTATCTCAGAACATGGTGTTCCCAGAACAAGAGTGTAATTGGCTAATGAAAGGAGACAAGATTGTGCATCACACTGTACTTCTCAACCTTAATATGGAGGTGTGTGGGGCAAAAAAAGAGGAAATAAATGGATTAAGAGATGTACACTGAGCGGATAAGGAAAATCTGAGGAGAAGCTCTTCTCTATTTAATTATGTTTCAATATTCACTTTACCTTTTCCAACTGTCACCTCACCTGAGGGGGAGATGAGAGCATTCATTTGTCCTGCAGTCACAGAGTTCAATCAGCCACAGCCGTGCTGCTGTTGCAGTCAAAGAAACAACACACCGCTGCCAGCAACAAAACCTGCTTCAAAATGTTGTGTTCTTTTCTCAAAACAAAGAAAAGTAGATGTGAAAATGATGGTTTTTCAAGTGGCTGGACAGCAAAACAACTTTATCTTTTTTTTACGCTGAATGGTGCCCATGTGTGGGACTGTTTCTGAGTCAAAAAACTTCCAAAGACTTTCAGGAGGAGACTTCCACTGCCCCTGGAGGGATGTGCAACTGGTGAAATCATTTCCCGCTGAATTGTTTCAGTCTTTGAGGATGAAAGACTGGACTTGAAATGGATCAACAAGCAAGTAATAGAAGGCACTCCTGCTACGGCAGACAGGGGTGAGTTAAAAGGAGATTGGATTCTGTTATCGTAATTATAAACATCATTCATCTGCGCATCTAGTTTGAGGCATCAGTTTTTTTCAGTGGCGGCATGTCAGCTGAGCACAGTGATTTACTTGCCCTCGCCGACATCACATGGCTGAGCCTTAAATGATTTCGGAACAAAGGGAGAGGATTCTGGCGTATTGCTCTCTGTCGCTCCTGCCAAACGACTACATATGCAGGAAGAGCGCAAGGATGAGTTATGAATGACATATTTCATCATTTTGATTATCTGAAGACGTTATTGCCACATCCGTACACAACTTATGATTGCAAAAAGTAGAAAAATGCCCCACTATGTACAGAATTTACAAACTGAGCACTATATGGGATGCGTTTTGCACAGATCAGGTCATAGAACACATTTGATTTTACAAGAGGCCACAGGTCTGACAAATGCAATTACAAAAGTCTAGACTTTACAAGGTATGTATCCCATTTTGCGGAGCATTATTTATGAAAACGAACTGCAAAATGCTAATTTGATATCGGACCGACAAAACAGACCAGATGCCTTTTAGCAGAGCGAACGGATGCCAAAAAGTTCTTCATAAATACCAGGTCCTCTAAATACCTTTGAACTGTCAGTCATCATTTATGGCAACCCTTCCAAGTAACCCCCCCCCCCCCACACACACACA
>CAEMYA010000179.1:9310306-9337217 GCA_903131615.1 Diplodus sargus | reverse complement strand
CACACACACACACACACACACACACACAAAAAGAAAAGATATTTGGCACAGGCCTATTTTCCTTTCTTTTCTCTCCTGTCCCCTGCATTCTCTGTACTTTCCTGCCTCTCCCTCTCTGAAAAGCATAATTCATCACTAAATGAATTGACATTGATGAATAGCCACATAGTGCACTGTCAATCAAAATCTAATACAATTAGAAGTCTGTGCCGACTCAATGGAGAACTATTCTAACAGTGTTTGTACATACAGTATGCATGGCTGTGTGTGTGATTCTGTGCATACATGTACACATACACGCATTTTTGGTGTGTAGATACAGTCTACAGTGTGCACATGTGTGAATACAGCAATTTGGACTTTGACTTTGTGATTTTGAAACAATAATAATGACGAGTGAGAGATTCCGGCAACAGCCATGCAAAGGATGGTATAGAGAAAGTGTTGTTCGGGTCAGAGCCCTGACCGAACAGCAAAAAATTTCATTATTTTCCCCTCTCTTCTACTCCGTGAAACTCCTCTCTCTGCCTCACCTAAAGTTCCAGACTGAAATACACATAAAAACAGAATTTACCTTGTTCTCTGAACCTCCCATCCCTCTGAGGGAGCATTAATAGATTGTCTTGCAGACTCCTTTACAGAGCCGTGGAGAAGGATAAAACGTTTATATGGCCTTTACAGCAGCCTGGCCCCAATCCAGAAGGTTTACGATGCGGTGTCAACTACCCTGTTTGTTTGTTTACTTGTGGCGTGCATGCATCTGTGTGTAAACTGCATCCGTCCACATCTGTGTCCTGTTTGTGCGGGAGATTGTCTGTACTTTACTGTATGTGTGCTGGTATCTACATGGAAGCATTCACTGTGTGCTGCTGCTGCTGCTGCTGCGAGAGAGAGAGAGAGTGAGAGCGGTAGCGAATCTCTGCCCTTTAACAGAGACTTGAATGTGTGCGAAAATGAGCAGGGATGGAGCGAACGCGCGAGGGGAGGGAGAGGGAGCAGACACTATGCGATGATGTCATTGTCCCGGTGGAGTAGCGATACAAAGTGACTGTTTGAGGTGATGGTGCAGCATGCTCAGCAAGAGACTAAACACTATTATGTCTGTGCTTGTACAGAAAACGGGTGGTGTGTGTGCGCGCACGCGCGCATGTGCATGCGTGTGTGTGTGTGTGTGTGTGTGTGTGTGTTTGTGTATGTGCAGCGAGCCAAGCAGGAGGAGAAGACTGGGGCGTCTCCACTCCTCAGTGCAGCACTCATCTACCTGGATGTTCATGATGTCATTCTCCCTGGAGGCTTGCCGTGCCAAGCCTAGTTTCTGCAGGTGACAAAATAAATGCCGAGATGGAGACGAGAGAGGAGAGAAAAGCGTGTTCGCGCTCCGCTCTCACGGCGATTTGTGTGCTTGAGTTTGCATCAGTGCTTCTCCGTGTTTGCACGCATGTTCCCCATGTGCTGTGAGAAAACGCTTTCTGCGCGTTAAGTGTTCGCATGTGCGCATTCATGCATCCGTGTGCACTGAGCTCTGCCTGTGTGCGTGCGTGTGTGTGTTTAAACATGTGTGTTTACCTGGCTCTTGATGATGTCATCATCCTGGTGGATTTGCAGGACATATCCGGAGTTGCAGGAGATGGTGCAGCGGTCGCCGTTGAAGAAGTGGCGGCCAGGGCTACTGCACTTGAGCTCTGCATTGCGGATTAAGGGTTCCTGGCAGTCAATGGCTTCGCACGAATAATGTACACAACTACAAGCGAAGGGTGGGGGGGGGGGGGGNGGGGGGGTGGTCGTGGGTGAAAGAGTGAGAGAGGAGGAGAGACAGAGAGAAAGAAACTAAAAATCACATTTAAAGTTACAACCGACATAAACTCAGTGTACAAAATAATACTGCAGGCACTCAAACGTGGGAGCAGTCATACATTTGATCACAAAGAGAGAAGCTACGCACCGAGTCGACCACATCCATCCATCAGTGACTGCTTAACATATCAAATCAATAAACCACATAAAGAAAAGATTGCCATATTTGCTATGCGCATAAGAGGGGTGTCTGTGTGCACATGCCAGAGTCTACTGTGAGAATTAAGAGCGACAGGATATTATATGTGCAGGCTATAATGGCAGAGTTCGGTTGCAGCTCTGTGTTGGTAGCCTGGTGAAGAAGGCATTTAATGCTCTTGGAATGCCTGGATGCCCAAGGCACCTTTTTACAACAGTCCACATTCGACGGTATAGGGTTCCTTTATGAAACCGACGGAGAAGGCGAGAGGGAGAGGATGTACAAAAATACTGGAGAAACATTGTTAAACTTTCTCCTGCAAGAATGGCATCTCTGTGTTGCTCTTTTCATCCCTTTGTCTTCCCGCATCTGCTGCAGACATAATCTTTGACTTTTTTCGCTTCTCCTTTCAGAATTCAAAGCTTTTTGAATTGTAATTAAAATGCTCATGTTGAAAGGATAAGCTAAGCAGATGAAGACTGTTTATAAAGTATAAGAGTTGCAAGACAAACCAGCCTAGAAGCCTCTCCTGCGGACACATTTTCACTTGGAACAAAATCTCTTTGTGGTTTTCGGCTAGTCACCCTGGAATCTAACTACCTGGAAAACTATCCTCCTTCCCTACAAATGAGTACAGTATACAGCACAATACAACAGTACATCCAACAAAGAGTAGGAAAGGGAGAACAGAGCAATAAAATAAAAGATGTGACGAGCACAGAGATCGAGAAAAAGCATTAAAGTGAGAGAGGAACGGGTGTGAAAAAACTGCAGGAAAAAGGGAAAACATACATGTGCATGCGTTTGCAGACAAGCATGGAACATAAAACTGAGTCATGTTAATAGCTCCTGTTGTTAACAACTCAGGGAAAAGGGGATGTGGTGTTTCGTGGAGGCATAAGTATTACGGGAAATGTGCTGCTGCTCGGCCCAGGAGAATGAGAGAGTGAAAGTGGGAGCAGGAGGCACAGAAAAGGGGAGAAATCGAGGAGAGGAGATGGCAAACAGTTTCGAGGGAAAGGAGGATGACGTGAAAGTGACGGATGAGAAGACAGCACATGATGGAGGGGAGGTGGAGGGGGAGAACGTGGAAAAGCGGGGAGAGGGAATGGCTATGTGGGGGAAGTGGAGACAGAGTGAGGTAAAAAAACTGAGAGACAGGAAATTTGGAAAGCGGGATACGAACGACAGAATGTATATGATGAACTGGAGCGGATTACGGAGAAGAAACAGATCAGTGACATAAGGGGAGGAGAGGAGAGACTGATAAATAAAAACTGATAACAGTACTAAAAAATGCTCAATACAAAACTGGGATTGCCATCATAAAAAAAAAAACCCAAAAAAAACATGAGCTTTCAAGAGCCATTGGAAATTTGATGAAGTGGAGAGAATGTCAAAGAAAAAGTCAGCGAGAACTCTTGGAGAAAGCAACTGGTCTGTGTGTGTGTGTGTGTGTGTGTGTGTGTGTGCGGTAACAAACAATTTCCTGGCTGATGCAGACACACAGCAGTTTTAATCTATTTAGGTGCTCTTGGATGTCTCACTGGCACACAACAAAAGCCACAAACAGCCCTATCTCCCTGCACAGACCCCCCGACCATCCACTCTTTGTGTGTTGCGGTGTTTATTGGTGCATTTCTTGTTGAAAGGGTTTGCGGGAGGATCATCAGTATGAATTGTCTCATGCATGACGGCGGTGTGGAAATTGGTAAATTGTGACTCCTCGTGCATATGTGGTCCAGTTTCAGCCACGTTTGTGAGGAGCGACGTGACATCATATGGTCGAGGAGTTGAAACTAAAAGGAGGTGGAGTAAAGATAAACAGATCTTTGGGGGGGGGGGGTGAACAATTTAAACTGGAACATCTTTATGTCCTGGTTCAGATTCTGGGTGGTAACGAATCGTTTCATCACACGCAGAAAAATTTCAAGGCAACACAGGTCATTTGTTGAATAAACTGGCAGCTGACAACTTCAGTGTAGTGCCGAACAGTGCAAAAACCTATTTCAGGAGAATCATGTCCACTTTGGCAGGACTTTGGGAAGAAATAAAAGATTATCTGTACGCAGTGTGCACTTCAGCCGAACTCAACACAAAAGAAACTGGGGTGGTAAACAAGATTTAGTGCTGGAGGCGGGGTTTTTTTTTTCGGCTGCTCTGTTCTTGGAAAAATTTGTGGTGCTCAGCAACAGGTCCAAATTAATTGTGAATTTCCACTGATATTATATTTGTTAGCGGGAACGTTTTATTGTTTGAGCCATAGCTTTGGGCGGACGTCTAACATTAAACAGCTTGTTGGCAACAGTAATTAACGCGTGCCTCTCTCTCTCTCTGGCTCAAACATGCACACGCAAACACACTTCTGAGCATCTCTTGTCTCTTGTTGTTTTTTGTGTGAATGATATCAATCACTTACGTGTTGTGTGTATGTGTAGCTGAAGTAGGGAAGATGCGTCGTGGTGGAGGTCTTGCCAGCGCTCGGCGGCACCTGGAAGTCATTCGACATCTTCTCTAAATGCGTCTTTTTTTTCGGGAGTTTTCTTTATCCGTGTCGGATATTGTTACAGAATAAAGGCCGTAAGAAACGACTAAATCAGGCCCTTCTATCCCGGTTTATCAACTTCCATGAGAAGTGTAAGAACACATTACGGTTATAATTAACTGCATTATTTGTCTTTGGAAAACGATGAAGCCAATTCAATTTCCCTGTAACTTTAAGGCAAAAGATTGTGCAAGTTGATTGTGTGCGTGTGTGTGTGTGTGTGTGTGCATTCACATAATCTTAGGATTTCGTGTGCATGTCTTTGGTTCGGTTGTGTGTGTAACATATGTAGGCCTCATGTTCACCAATCCTCCGTTGCCCTTCCCCGTTTCTCAGCCTCACCTCTGGCCCGTCGGGTTGTAGATCTCATTGCTCTGGCACCCGCTTATCGTGATGGGGTCGAAGGACTGGAAGGAGCGCAGGCCGACGCCGGAGATGGCCACGAGGCGGGAGGCAAACATGACCAGGATAGCCTTGGTGTGGTAGAAGGCCACGGACAGGTCGTGGCTCACTGGGATCACCAGCGGGTTGGTACGGCAGCTGAGACGCCACTCGCCTGTGGAGAAGACATTAGAGATGGAGGAGATAAGTATTGGGGTGAGGAGAGGGGGGGGAAAGGAGCAGAGAACAGAGGGAGTCAGGGTGGCAGGTTTGGATCTCACCTTGATGGTGAATTAGGTGAAAGGAACGAGGATAAATAGCATGCTGGTGTTGCATGAGTGTTTCTGTTTGATGTCTTCTCAACTTTAAAAAGCTCTTGCCCTAGCACCCTGACATCGAACATGAATCAAGTGGGTTGCAGCCTAAAAGCACAGGAGGCAGTACTCACCTAGACTGTGGATGCCCTCCTTGGTGTCCACCAGCTGAACAGTGATGTTGCACTGAGTCTGGTCAACGTAGGTAGTCCCATCAGCAGCCAGGTGGATGATCACTGCTGCCGCCACCATGGGATGAGAAAAGTGGGCCTGGATACATGAAAAAAACAGAAAGTATGGAGTCAGGCACAATATTTCAATAACTAGAAACGACTGTAGCCACTCTCTTAGACGGATCGAAGTTGGATGTGTTAGTCCCTCGTTTGATTCAATGTGTCATGCACCATACGTGTTGCTTGTTGCACAATCTGATATTTCCATGTTAGTGTTGTTCCTGCATCATTGCTGATGATTACCGCAACTGATCACGGTCACAGCGTTGCGACTCAAAGTTAGCCGTTACTTACCCTCACCCTAACCCCAACTCTTAGCCTAAGCCATGAGCTTTTCCTAAACCAAACTGCAACAGAAAACTAAAAGACTAAGCCAACTAATTCTAAATAAACAAAACAGTACATCAGCAAGTTCTGCTTTGAACAAAACCAAGGCTCCTGGGTGATGGTCCAGTAGTTGACCCATTCATCCACCACATTGTTGTGATTAGTTGTGATGAAGTAGGAACACCGACACCATGGTCATATCTGATGAATCTACAAACTGGCCCCTGCTTATTCTTAATTTGTGTTTTCAAGATGCAGTGTTTCTCTTCTCTCAGCCACCACATTGATAGCATACCTATGAATACAAATAACTATTCTTCTTTTTTTTGTGTGTGCAATATAGCTTCCTTTAGAATAAATCATCCTGACCAGAAAACTAGAGCTTCATTAATCATGCAAACCGCTTGACAAAGCAGTAAAACGCCAGATTATTGTGGCCATTATTCAAACGGGTACTGTAAGATAATCAGTCTTGGATCGGTCTTACCTTGAGCCAGAAGTTTGGATATCCCCAGGTTGTCACATGGGCCTCACGGCAAGGGAACCACGCATACTGGGATACTCCATCCGACAGATCAAACACCTTGGACTGACATGTCTAAGTGGAAAAAAAAAAAGAAGGAAAGTGGGCCATTTCGTATGCATCCTTTTAACTAAAACCTGTTTTTGTTTCCATTTTGTAGGACTTTGCATGTAGAGAAGAAGACATGGACGTAGGTTGGGTTACTGCCTAAACGCAGTGACCCCTGTTTTTCCACAGCTCTCTCTCTCTGTTCGTCTGCTACTTGGGCTGACGTGCAGCTGACGTCCATTCTGCGCTGCACTGTTTGTTTGTTTCTTGTCAACAAACCCTGTCATGTGCTGCACGCCCCATATCCCTCTCCTCTGCTTCTGTCTGTGCTTCTCCTTTGTACTAGTCTGGGTTTTTTCTTTTTCTTTTCTGAACCCTGTCATTCCACACCTGCCCACTAGAAGCCCTCAGAGAGTTTTCACGGTGCCAAGCGGCACCTGAAGTAGTCACCTGTGTCACACAGCTGTTCCATATTTCCTCATTAGGTGTAGCATAACGTGGGAGTTTCCCCCTGAGTCATACTCACTTGTTGCATGGATTTTCAAATAATCTCTTAATGATAATTAAAATGTGTCCATCTGGTAACAGCCAAAGTAAATACATGTGTTTATGAACCATTATTGTTGTGTCTACACGTTGCCATTAAGTACAGATACACTGTAAAACAGATGCACGTTGATCTAGGAATCTTTTAGATACAGATTTTTTTGGACGTCACGGAAAGTCAGTATTTCAATTTTCGGGTAATAAGAATCAGCAACATTTGACTGAATTACGGTTCTTTGAAAGCTTAACGATGTTATAATGAAACACAGCCCCCAAAAACTATTTTTATTCTTCAAATTTTAAGTATTATCATACTCTGTCTAAGATGGCACCGAGTGCAGCTCAATCAGTGTGAAAGAGGATCCGTCCTTCCACACACGAAAGCGGATGTTTGTGAGATGACTCCGAAAATATTACTTAGGGTGAAATCCAAAAAAGCAGACAACACGCGCTCCGTCTGCACTAAAAGTTACTGTTAATCTACCAAAATCAAAGATGATTTAGAATCCGTTCCAACCAACTAAATAGATGATACATTTGATCCTCATACCAAACAGGGAGACAGATTGTATTGATTACTGATCATTGTACGTCCAATATTGAAAGTTTCAATGTTTTTGTATTCCTGTTTGTATGACGGCATGCCTAAAAAATATGAGTAGCAGAATAGGACTGTTGATGTTTTTGCTGTTCAGAAATGGGATATTGGGAAGGGAGAACCCTATGTGACAATTTGTGGCAATTTACATTTATTGATCACTTTTCTGTTGGCCATATGTGAGCAGATTGGAACGTGACATGATAAAATGAGACTCTCTCAGTTGCCTGTTGAAGCCTGTGGACGATTTGTTTCAGTTGTTTAATGGTGCTGCACTGTGGATCTCTTTGTTAAGGACTCTCTGCGTCAGCCAAAAGGATGTGACTTTATGCCCATTCTTGAGTGCTTAACGGAGAGCAGTAGCTGATATTAGTTTAGAAACAGAGTCTGTTAGCATAAACCAACAGAAGGCTTCCAGCACAACACGGAATCCGCAGAATCCCCTTTTAACCAAACAGCTTTTTAAAAGAGCAACTGATACTTTTCATCCATTTTTACTGACCGCTCTGGCAAGCCACCTGTACACACGTACACGGCAATTGGTTACTGGCTTGACCTTTTACACTTTACCACTATGTCATCCTATCAGAAGCAGCGTTAATGGTAGAGCAAGGGCTCTTAAAGGACCAGGAATGCAGTTGCCAGTATCCAGTCATCATAAATTCTACAATGACAAAGTCACCTCATTACTGTAGCTCTGCTGACATACTAAAGATCAAAGGGCCTCCTTCAGGATTTGTGTTCCACACATTATCGCCTCATTAGTTACATTAGGATGACGTGCGGCGAGGAACACAGACAGGAAGTATGCGGGGAAAACAGGGCTGGGATGATGCAAAGAGTCACGGTTAAAAAAGAAGGAGAAGTGACGGGAAGAAAGCGATGGGTGGACACATTAATACGAGACTGTAGAGCAAAACATAACAGACCGAGGGGAGAGAGGGCACATACCCAAGGACGGTGAGTTTCGCCCGCTGCCCTGAGCTAGTGAAATGAGACACCGGTAACATGAGAGTTTTGCTAGAGAGGCTACTGTAAGATCCTGCCACCGTGGAAAAACTGGCCAGACCAGCTATCTGTCTATATATCTGTCCCCTGGATCTGTTGACGTGACCTTTCTGCTCAGAGCTGAAGTGGCAGAAATTGGAAAATGCAGGTGACAAACACCTGAGATCAGTTTGCCACGAGACTTTGGCCCCTACTTTAGGAAAGCTGCGTGGATCTCCATCTCGTATTTACCAGAAAAACATAGTCATTTTTCTAAACGGGAATGAAATAAATACAGTAACTAAATTGAAACCAGGGGTGATTTCACTCTGGCAAGTGCGGGGCTTCCCAGAGTCCAACATTGCTTCTTAGCCCAACTTTGATTTTGGTCTGGGCTTGACCCATTAAAAACCCACAACACTCTGTCAATCTCCATGACTGCATGACCTAACTAACCAATAGGATTTAAAGGGACAGTCTGCTGCGAACGAACCAAAGTCAAGAGGAGCTGGTTTCCATTGTTACCCCTTGTTTTTGATTGGTGACAAAAAAACCTTTCCGTGTGCAAACACGATGACTTATTCATGTGAACACAGGTGCCACTAGCTACACCTTCTTCCATACCCCTCCTCTTCTCATCCCCACGTGTGTTTTTCTTACAACCCGCTGTTCGAGACAGACAAACTACTCGGCATGCCAAAGACCCTGCACTCAAGCAAACACCACCCCCTCCTCTGTAAAGCATCACACCAGCAGGATGCAATTCACAAGTCTCCCAAGGCTCATCACACTTCCTCCAACCTCTTCCCAATGCAGTGGCATTTAGTCATAAAACAAGAGGGTAAAGGTGGTGACGGCGGGACACGTTTGAACCCATTCAGTACTCAAACAACCAGGTTCCACATATTCAAATCTTTATCAATGAATCCGTTCATAAATACCCACTCATTATCTCAGCACACGTGAGAGAGCGGGTACACACACTCACTTTAACACTTGCTAATTAGGGGTTGCCAATTAACCTAACCTGCATGTCTTGGACTGGAGGAGGAAAATGGGAGCACTCAGCGAAAAAAAATAACCCACACGAGGAACAAGCAAACTTGAGAAGCCCTGGCCGACATGCCCTGGATCAAAACCCGAGACCTTGTGAGTCAACATGGCTAAACCCGGCGCCATGATGCTGCCCCTGCCAAATTGCATTTTCTATAAAACTCTCTTGAAACTCCGCAGATTACTTTGTCAGTTTTAATCTCTCCTTACTGAAGCTCAATCTAAAACACAAGTGTTGATAAACCACAAAACAATTTTGAATTCTTTGGTCAAGCGTGCTCCCAAAAAAACTGTTGACGGGGGGATGTTTCACACAACATGGTAGACGTCCAGGAAAGAAAAAAACGGAGCTGCCTCTCGCTTCCTATTATCTTCTCCTTTATATTTTGCTTTATTAAAAGCACAATGTTGCAGTCAGAAGGCAAACCACGTTTCTCTCTTGACAGCCTCTTTGAAAAGGTCCTGTGTCAGCAGCTGAGGTCTGTTTTGAGAAGTGTTAGGTTTTTCCTTTTCAAATGCAATCAACAAATACGGCTACCTCGGCACCCAGACTTCTGTCACGCTCCGATCTAAGTTGTCAACATTAATCTGTCGGCTCAGGTTCATGTTCCCAAACACCGACCCCTTGTTACAATATTGAACCTACAACTTTTTATATTGGATCTTCAGCAATGCCCCTTTTTCTTCGTTTCTAAATGCATCACTGTCTCACGTCTGTTTTTGCGGGACAAATTGCAACTTTAAGAACACTAGAGTACAAATAAAGGCTTAACCTCTGAGCACGCTGCTAAGAGTTTTGGACTTTGTAATCGGGTTAATTCACCTTCCTTCATGTTCAAGCAAACAAACCTTTGAAAGGCTCTTTTCTATGCTATTGTTGTTGCTGTTTATTTAAAGTAACAAACTCAATGGGCGTACAGTACAGTGACTTATCATTAATTGAACAAAATAATATTTTTGACAAGGTCAGTAAAGACTTGAAAGGTAGGCAAGGCGATTCTTGAAAAAGATGGTTGATTCTTTCCCAGGTCATCAAATACTAATGCTTTGGGTGTGTATTTGGCTCCAATTCTCACCCCAAATCGACCTGGGGATGAGATTCAACAATCAATTATCTTTCTCCGCACAGAAAGTTTGACCTGAATGCTTTTGTGCTGCAAATTGTGTTAAAACCTTGGTTCGCATCCAGCCTGTCCTTTAATCTGGGATGTGACAGCCTCTCCTCTACTTGAAAACAAACATCCAACTGCTGGAGATCTGGATAAAAATGATCGTGCAGTATCTAGTTTGTTATATGATCAAGTGTTAATTAAGGACTGAGGTAACTGCATCCTCCACAGTAAGTCCCATAGGATGATAAAAGGCATGTGAATTGATTAATGCACAGAGGAGAGCGTGACAGAAGCCCAGAAACAATGGTAGCACTCACTGTATCAAAGATTAACAAAAGCTGATAATTTCACACAGGGTTTGCAACTTTGCAGAATTTGTTGCATATGGCGACAATTATCAATATACAAAGGCTACATCAACAAATTGGGCAACTGGGGAAGCGGCGTAAGCACCGTTACGGTAACATGTGCAGAAAACATTCAATTATTATCATTACATGAATTTATCCTGGATGTTACCTGTTATTGAAAAAAAAGTCAACTTCTGTCTAAGCCTTTGATTCCCTTTCTTCTGGCCCCCTTTTTATAATGTGTCTCAGACACAGTACGATTTTTAAAATAAACTTTTATGGCTAATACATCAGCTGAATCCAATGAGATCAAATAAAAAACAGATTTCCTCTATCGCAGACACACTGCAAGCCCTGATGAATCGGCCCGCCGCTAATATTAGGAATATTAAATCACTTTTTAAAGAGATTTGGAGAAAATAGGCGCGGTGTCAAGCACATTATTTACTGTAGTTTTGTAAGATGTGGTATCCCGAGCCAGCCCTGTTGCACACAGAGATTTACTGTGATAATAAAGACAATAAAACATAGTGCGTGTGTTTGTGTGTCTGCTATGGAGAAGTAATATAATCGTGACAATAGATACCTTATCTATGTGTTTCCAAAGGATTTTAACAGCATTGGATAAGTCCATCAATGGCCCCAACAGAGAAGTGAAGCAGAAGTCGTAAACAACGCTCGAGGTGAACGTGAATGTATTTTAACATTGAACGGGAGAAGCAAGAACAAAATATGGAAATCAAGCACATATGCATCTCAAGCCTTGTTTTTGTTTGCCTTCAATATGCTATGCCCATAAAATATGCAACCTGCCAGCAGACCTTCAAATGGATTGCTTGATTACAACTAAAATATCTCAGCATGACCTGTTGACAAAAGACAGTCAAAAGAAGCATCGCAGTTGGAAGAAAAAGGAGAGGGGAAGATATGGAAAATCTGTTGATTGGGAGGTAAAAAAAAATGGATGATTAAAACTGTGACAAATGACGGGAAAAGGTAATGTTGCAATGCTCGCTTTAGCCCCAAAGTTGAAGTTATCATAAAATTATCACTTCTGATAAACACACATTTCCCTCGCTCTGATTCAGAGCATGACCACAACCAAATATAAGGTAAATAAGTCGAATGCTGAGGTGTCTGTTTGGAACTGTACGACTTCTCGCCTTCTTTGGGAAAACGGTAACAGCGACACAGGAGATGAGTTCAAGGTCTTCACCCGAAAACACACACACACACTTGCACAAAAACACGCAGTTATACACATGGTCTTAATTTTTACCAGCTGGATTGTTGGACTGGCAGACAACAGCCAATCCCCGGTCTGTAGACACAAACTGGTGTTTGTAAATCACCACTTCAGATAAAAGGAAAAAGCTTAGCGTCTTGAGCCAGGGGGAAACCAGAGGAGATAAAGGTGAGCAGAAAAGAGAGAGTGCAACTGTCAGCCTCATTACCCGGAAAATAACGTCTGCACTGTAAAAACGTTCATTGAATGCATAAAGTAAAACATAAACTTGGAGAGGGGGGAAACGGAGAGTGGCGCTGTTAGTAAAGACAGAGTAATGACAGTAATAATGGCTTTAATAAGCATAATGTACCTCAGCGACAGCCCCCCCCCCCTCCCCCATGTGATGGAGATTTGGCACCAGGGTGAAGTTAGATCACCTCTGCACACATCCGCGTACAAACACATACACAGTCTCAAATACAAACATACACATATGCTACAACCCGCCTTGGCTTTAATGCTGATGTTGAAGTCAAACTGTCCTATCTTGGATTCGAATCAATAAACCAAACAGACACGTGCGCAAACACGGGCCATGTGTTCTTGGAGGATTGTTGAGGCCCTCAGACATTTAGGAGGCCACCACAAAGGTCCGACCTGCATCCTCCAAACACTTTAGGAGCTCGACGGAGACCTGAACTCCACTCAGGACTCTTCAGACATGCTATACTCAGGTTTCCTTACTTACTTAACAAACAGTACATGTAGTTTTTCAGATTGGCGTGCCCGCTCGTTATAGAGCCATGCCGCACCTAAAAGGGTCAATAATGACACTTGATGCTATAATACATTAACAAGCAAATATTCCCGTGTCATCATCTGGACACATTTCTTATGGGATGAATGTATGAACTCCAAAATGGAAACTGGAAAATCTCGCAAAATACCTGTTTTTGTCAGCTAGCTACCTTCAAGTCACCATTACCTTCTCCTCTTGATGAGAAAGTCAGCTCATACACTTAGAATCTGAAGACCTAATCGGCTGAATAAATGTTAGCTAAGTGCGTATCTGCAAAACAGACGCTTAAAAATGAATGTTTCTTATGTCTGAAATTCCCAAATGTTTCCGTGGCATTTTCTAATTCTACAGGTCTACTTAAAAGAACACCTGGTTTTGTCGCACAAAAGGTGCTGGAAATGTCCCAAAGGTGTCTCAAAATACCTTTGTTGGTTTGTAAAAATGCGACCACCATCCCCTCCACCTGCTCATGTGAAAGGTGGCTAATAAGCATAAAATGTGAACGTGACCTGCCACAGTTGGTACACATGTTGACAATGGATGTGTCTGTGGTTTGCCCAGTTGTTACTGCTAACATTACATCCTCGTGACGATGCTGTGTCATCACATGAAATAACATGTGTTGTAGAAATGTTGATGTGATACACGTAAAACAAACAAATTTAACACATCTGTGGTTTTGCAGAAACATACAATGCTGAACTGTGTGCGAATGAGGCTTCAGTTATGTGCTGTCAAGATGTGAAGCAGCGATCAAGGGAACGTATGGCATGTAGGGTATACATCTTGACAGACATGAGGACACCATCACGATACCGTAATGTCTCACATGCTATGTGCTACGTGGAAGAAAGCAACAGAAAAAAAAAATGCTGGTAGATATTATCAGTGGCTTGGCTTGTAAGAGCCTTTCTGTTGTGCTGTTAGAATGTATCTCTGTCGACCAGCTTTCCCGCAATTCCCCTTGTCTACACCAATTTACAAGTTCCCATTTCCCCAAATGATTCCAACCCAATTGTCTTAAGTCTTCATATCCTGTGCCTGGTTTTTGCCTCCATTCAGTTACTTTAGCAGTTAGTATAATCAGTACCACATCTAAGCTGCTCATTCAGTTTGCGTGATGCATCAACTCCAACATCCAATCGACTCAGTGTGAGAACTGCTGCACCGGGAGTCGATATGAGAGCCTACCTGCTGAGTTTATTGTTTGTTTCATATCCTGCTTTATGACTCTGTGAGGTCAGGCTTTCGACCTACTTTGCCTTTTTTCTTCTGGATTTGTGGAAATTTTGGACACGTGCGAATGAAGAAAATTTCCTAAGAGAATATTTACTCTGTCACAGCACCTCCTAAAAACATGTTTATTTCCATCACAAGGTATTGCTTCTTCTTCTTTTCCATTCCTCTTTGTCAAAGGCACGTATGTATACGAATTTGAACCCCGAGCATGGGACGCACTGAGTGAGCATCTGTGAGGCATTTGTGGAGAGAAAGAGCAACAGAGAGAAACTAGTATGAGTTTCCAAGCACCATCCCATGGTTTACTGGAATGCTGGTGAGCGCCTGGTGTGTGAGGTAATGTCCTGTCACCCAGCCCCACCCATACCCACTGAAGCTCACCGTCTCATTGGTTCAGGCCTAATGATGGGCCACTTCCATGCCCTACTGAGAAAGGGGCTGTAAAAGTTAGTGAGTGGCTGCAATTACGCAGTTTACCTATCCCACTTTCATCAGGGGCAGACGCGAGGAGTGACTGGGTGGCAGGGACCGTGGACCACAAACTAATGTATAGGGATTGGTTGTGCGTACAATGCCAGCAAGTTGAAAACAGATGCGTCTGCAGAGAATATAAATGTCCCACAGTCAGTGGTCCCCTATGCTCAATAAAACAGGGCAAAAAAACCCTGCATATTAACAGCTTGAAAATGTTATACGGGGGTCATCAGTGCCATGAAAAAATACACCAGTCACAATGAGGTTTCCACATGGCAGAGACCACAATAATAATTGAAACGGGAAAAAGTAAAAGGGAAAAAGGAACGCCATCCCAGAGGTTTCTTTTTTATGTTACCACACGCTTATGTCACTGGCACCGAGCCTGAAGAGGGCCAAGTGGTTTTGGGGGAATGTTGGTGGGAGAGACAGTGCCAGAGGAGCAGGCCTTCCTGCGCCGCTGAAAGCAACGAGCTCGGCTACTGTATAAGCTTTTGTTTTTGTGGGCACGTGTGTGTGTGTGCGTGTTCAGCGTGGGCGACTGTGTTTTTTGTTCGCACGTAGGAAAATGCACACTCTACGGCAGCCTATATACAGTTTGCGTGTATCACTAACTGAACGCGCATTGCCTGATTTTTTGGGGGGACCTGGGACAGAACTGGGCCAGTTGTCGTTTTCCTTGTTTTTACCAGCTGGAATCATCTTAGAATCTTCTACAGTGCCTCTCCTCTCCCTCTGAAGCATTACTTGCCTGGAGATGAACATGTTAGGTGTTGTTTAATTTAGACCTTATGCACATATGTTTGTTTTACATCCGAAGATGGGTGAACTTTATATATAGGCAATTTTATTGCAGCGTGAGAGGACTAAAATGTTATCCCTTCTGTTGCTTATGTATAATTAAGGGGAGTGTTCTCCAGGGGTGCCGAGAGGTTGCGTCAGAGATTGCCTGGGCAGCAGCCCTCTCTGGAGAAATCACCTGGCTTGCTGTTCCAACGCACACACACACACACACACACACACACACACACACACACACACACACACACACACACAAACACACACACACCGCTAACCCAAACTCATCTACATACATGTACGTGAAGGTCTGCACATGTACATGGGCACACACACACACACACACACACACACAGGTTAGTTGCTAGGGCCAGTTCTCCAATTCAATCCCCCTAGAGCAAGTTGAGCTGGCTCACCATATTCCATGGTGTGGTAGTGGGGGAACATTATGTTCTGCTCCACAAAGACAGCAGTAGTACATTTCCGTCCCCTATGGACCTGCCCTATAATCCTGCATGGAGTCGGAGCTGTGGGTGTGTGTGTTTTGCCCAGTGTGAGTCTCCGTCTGACTGTGTACCTGTGTGTAAGGAGAATCATTTAAGTAAGCTGAAGCCACCTTTCTGTATTCTTACTGTTGGTCTCCTACAACATCTCATGATGTGTATGACGTAGAAAGAGGGAACAGAAAGGGTCAACGAATCAAAACAATATAACTATTAAACCTGGCTAGATTGCTTATTGGCAGTTGGGCCTTTTTTCTGATCATTAATGTGTTTCAACTTTATTAACTTCATACATTCTCTGGTGTCCATATGGTATTTTGATTGGATCAAACTGCTCATTTGAAGACATTCTAATGTGGGAATGGCAAATAACAGTGGTTTTGGATCCATTTTCTACTTTCACGATCATTTTTATTCAATGATGTATTTTCTTTTAAATGTAGTAAGACTGTCAGTCAAAGTAATTTCCAGATTTTTTTCTTTTTACCTTCAGTTACAATCGCTAATCTGTTCATCCATCTCTCAACTGTATTTCTGATTCCTTGCATTTTTTTTCATATGTCACGTCTGCCGGTATATAAAATATCCTTATATATAATTTACTTTAACAGCACCTAATTGGTGTGTGCACTTTTACATTCACTTTCATTTACAGATCTCAACCTCTCCTCCACCCTCTTAATCTTTAACCATTTCTTGGTTTCTGTCCCTGCCATTTTCATCATGTTACCACACCTTGTGTATCATCCAAGAATCAGAAACAAAATAATATAGAGAAACAAAATATACAACATATATGGAATACTCATATTCATATTTGTACATATATAGACATATCCTTATATGGCAGTATATGCTGCAGCTATACATATTAATAATATATACCTAGTAACTTTATGTAAATATATAGGTGTATAATATAAATATTATTACATTCTATCTATCACATATAAAAATTCAAATAGTAAAAATTTGTATATGTACACACACATATATATATATATATATATACACACACACATTGTATGTGTAGTGACAATCTTTCCAACGTAACGTCCAAACGTACAATTGGCATAGGTAAATGTAAATATGATCTTAAATAGGTTCAAGATTTTTAATAGATATATATATTTTTTCATATATTTCAGTAGGAATTCCATCTACCAACATATATTACATTTGCATATAGGGAACTACAAAAGCCTTGCCAAAGCACTATAATTGGAGTTTCTACCTCAACACTGCACGTAACTTTGCAAGTTTGTGCTTGGACTCACACTCCATGACCCAAAAATGAATGTGTGTCATTCTAACAGAAATCTAGCACACATTAACATTCTGTAAAGGTAGACTGCAGGCTACTAAGCTACTGTATACAAAAGGGCAGTATGTATTTATGGCTGTATGCAACATTTAGTCTTATGTTGCTGAACCCTCCCTCAGCAGTGGATTAAATGTGGGATCGTTTACCCATCCTTCTCCTTGGCTTTGCTTTGGTGTCTGAAGATTCAGAAGTTAAAGAAGAAATGTTAAGCTCAAATGCTGTATATTCAGATTGTTATCAACGGTGGCATTTAATGAATGTGTATCTCTGCATCCCTCTGTATCCGTCTTTTACAGTAGAAGTATATTTCTGTCTATACTCCTTACGCACACAAGTATATAGCACTTCAGATTTCGTGCAGATACACGATCTCTCTTTCTCCTCAAGTACCTTCTTGTGCTGTTGTTGCTGTCTTGCATCCGCAAAGATCCCTATCACTGCTGCCCGCCTCTCGCTCTCTCTCTCAGACACAAAGACACACATGCAGACACACACACAGATCAAGACTTTCTGTAGACATCAAACAGAGCTGATACACAATTCAAAATGCAGAACTTGTTTACTAGATCAGAAGGAAATGATTTACTATCCATTCTCCATTCCCCACCCCCAACGCACTCATTCAGGACATAAAACACTCACAAACACAGAGGGTTTGTTACTCTAGCATTGTCTCATATCAGGCGAGCACATCTTTAGCCCAACTCTACCAAAGAGCTGTGAGCCATGAACATGGAAACATGATTAAATGAAACCGCAAAGGATGAAGTAAGCCATTACTTCAACAAGGCAGGGCAATGTGCTGTTGGTTTGTGATAAAACTAAAACAACTACAAATAACTCAGACTCAGGCAGTTTTTTTAATGGCTTTGCATCATGGTACTAAGGCAAAGTTTGGGAAAGTAGCTAAAGACAGCGGTAGCAACATGGCTACAGTCCAAAGCAAAAAACAACCCCAAGAGTCCCAATTTGACTTCAGTGCTACAAAATGAAAAGGTCTATCAATAACTATGAAGGTTTTGTTACTTGGTGATCTAGTAGAGTGAATGCTGGCTTTGAGACTTCTCAAGTCCCAGTGGTAAGGGGACACGCTTATTAACAAGGGAACAGACTTTGACACAACACCAACACCCTCCATCGAGCGAATGCCCCTCCACTCATTCTTCCATCAGTGGGGGTCTTTTTCCAGTTGGTCCATCGTAACCTGGGGACAGCTGCCAGGGAAAACAATGTCTCTTCCTGTTTTGGCTGTGCAATGGAAGACACCAATCTTTCGTGTCGCAATCTGGCCTTAATTTTTTCGAGAAAAGTCAAGTCCGGTGGCAGAGCAAATAGCATGGTGATAGCAAGGTTGAAGGAAGAAGGAAGTAATTCATAAATGAATAGTGTAATTTATCCTAACTTTGATGTTGAAAAGTGGTTGTCACTAACTAACCCTGCCAGTATTATCTGATCTGATGCCCCTATCAGCAGGATGAGTGCTTTAGAAACAATTGCAGTTGCTCGTCGCAATACTAAAACAATTTCTGATCTGGTTCAGAGCATAAATGTCTTGGTATTGGCTAAGGTAATGGGCATGTATAAAGAAACCATTATTGGCTTTCAGTCCAAAATGGGAAGTAGACAGTGTTCTCCTTTGTCACAGTCCTTCACAGCCACTACAAGGCTTTGACACTTCAACATAAACATGTGAAGCATGTTTATTTTCTAAATTACTGCTTCTGTTGTTTTTGTTGTGGGCACCCTCTTTTCCATTGAGTTTAATTTAATGCAAAAATCAACATCAGAATGGAAGGAATTGAATGTGGCATTTGTACAATCACTATATATTAAACAATAAATATTAGTTAGAATGCGGCTCTGGTTCATAATTCAGTTTCTATATATAAAAAGTAGATATCTTATGGAAGAATGCTCCTCATCCCTCCAGTAAGGATCCAGAGATTTGCAGAAGTCAAGGAGCATTGAGGCGGTCTTGGTGGCTTGCGGTGACCCAACACCTTGTGAAGACACTTCATGTTGGTTTTCTTTGTACACTCCCTTGGCATTTCTATCCCACTTATGGGCCTCAGTTGGCCTCTCTCCCTTTATACATCTGTCTTTTTCTCGACCCAAAACCACTGGAAGGACAATGATGAGACATTTTGTGGATTGTGGATTATGGATTCTCGTGGTTAACCAGACAATAACTCCGGAAGAGAACTTTACTGTCATTTTGGCTTTTTTGCCGTGGTAATGACATTGTCTCTGGGGTGTGGTTGGCCAAGATCAAACGGTTACTCAATGTGCCAAGATCCAGACCAAGAAATTACTGTATCTCTATTTTTGATCCTGTCAAGTGTAAGAATCTTTGCTGTACTCGTGGTTGTTTTAACTTCCCTATGAGCTTAGTATACAAGACTCATGAGTGACAAGGAGAGAATGAGTGTGTTGTAACCGCAATGTGCATGCTATGTAACCTAAGAACATTTTCATCAGCAGCTTAGCTTCTGACAGGGTCACCCTTAGGCTTATTTATGCATGGTCACTCAACGCTCTCAACACTTAGAAAAGATACTATGTCGCAACAGGCCCTGCATTTAGACCTTGGTGACATCAAGTATGAGAAAGACATTATCAAAGGTTAAGATTAAGTATAGTCATTGCACAATTAACCTTTCCAAGCCTGCAAATTCAATGTATTCATTAATGCGTCATGCAGATGACGACATTGCCTGACGTCTTCCAACAGCCTAGTTTGCCTTGACGTGGCGGGGAATTATGTAACAATGAACCACCCACTGACACTATAAGGAAATTATTGATATTGCCAGCGATTTTGCAAAATTCTGTAAGTGCTAAATAGTTCTTGTCATCATCTGCAAAAGGAAAGCATGGATTTATCTACTGTCTATTGCTTAAGAAGCAGGTGCCAAGTTCTTTCAACAAGCATCACTGATAAGGTCAGTCCTTGAAATGGTTCAAGAAACCGGTGGAAAACTCTGCAAACTACATTTATTCCAAGTAATCACTGATCTGTTACCCACAGAAGGCACATTTCTCTTTTCACATCGAAACATCCAACTATGTTCCATCAAAACATGAGTCAACTCAATGTCAGGGTGCTGCAAGTTCTCACCAAATCTGAGGTTTGTAACATATTCAAGCCGCAAATAAGGTGACTTCATGAGTTGAGTTCATATTAAGTTTCTCCGAAGTAATGTATTCAATGTCAGCTCCCTTGAATACAGAAAAATAAGCTCTGTACCCCAGCAGTCGTTACCATTACTCAATCCTCGCAAATTTTATATGGATGGCAGTCATGTCAATTTTGCCAAACAATTAAACTGCACCAACAGCTTTCTAAATCGCTGTCAAGAGCAATATGTGGGTCTGGATATGCAAAGCCACATTTGGAAGACTACATTGCTCAGAAAAAATTACATTAAAATCTCAACAAAGATCAGAGAGCATCAAAGGTACATTCGCAGTTCTGAGGCTTGGACTTTTTATCACAACAAATGCCTTTTGCGTCACTTTTCTTATGTAAAACAATCACATACAAACTGAGACAACTAGAACAAAGTATCCTAGACAGAGAATACAATCCAGATGCCTGAAAAATGACTCTTCACTCTATGACTGATTCCAGGCTGTCATCATGACTGATTGTTAGTAAAAAAAAAAATACAAGAAGTAAAATACCAGATGCAAGACATTACCAAAAGCTCCTTCAAAATAGGTAACATCTTCAATAACTTTGTTTTGTTTTGCTATGGATCAGCCACTGAGTATGTTATTGGTGTTCTAAAGTGGCAGTTTAAACTGGATCCATGAGCAAAAGTCAAGCCTACTGCCGTGTCTTCATCTTTAGATTCACTCCGCACAGGAGATCTGTGGCATGAACCTCCAGGACAGCCATCGCCACCTGCGTGCAATTGCAATATTGCTTAGAAGGACGTGCACGAACAAGAATCTGAAATCAGTTATTTTAGGCTTTGTGTTTTACCTCCATTTTCTGAGGGAGACTACCGTAAGAAAACAAGTTTTATTTTTTATTTTTTTGTGCATATGTTCGAAACTGCACCACCAAGAGAGGGCATTTGATGCTCCTGTAGTGCATATTGCTGAAGTGGAAAAACAAAAGTCAGTGACTGCATGGACACTATGAACACTAACAAGCTGGAGTTTAAGGGCCAGGGTTAGGTATGTGAGAACTTACGGAGAGTGACGCAGAGAGAGAGATAGTGACAAGTCCGCTGTGTTTTGATAACCTGCGTTTGCATATTTTCCACACGTGCACATGCACTTCTGTGTCCACATAGAGTATACAGTCAGTGGCCTTGTAATGAGGTGATCTCACCAGATACGACCCTTGGGGAACAGTGTGTTCTCCACAGTAAAAGTGCTTTTTGTATGAACAATGTGTCCTTCACAGCAGAAATCCTTTCTTTATGGCTATATGGACATGTTCCACTGGTGTCTCATTCCTCTCAGAGAATAAACCATCTGCAATCTTCTTTGTTGGAACGTGCTCTTTTTTTCTCTCAGACAGATGCGGTGCCATATAAATATCAAATGCATTAAATGGTGTCAGTTACAAGCCTACCTTTGTTTTTTTTGTAAACCCTTGCCAAAGTGTTCTTGAGCAAGGCACCTGACCACAGCTGCTCAACAATGCCTAGTTCACTGGCCTTGTAAAATGCATCATCAGCAGTGAGAACAAGCTTTACAGCCAACATCAGACATTTCCAACATCACACACACGCCTCTGAGGAGAGAGAGCTGTCCGGGTAGAGGTGTACAGATTTTATTTTTAACACATTGTCTCTCCTTTGCATGGTTTTAAGCATGTAATTCAACACTGGTATGGATGTGACGCAAAGCATTTTAACATTTCATTTGAATAACAAATACCCTTAAAGCTGTTAAAGAACCAGAAAATAATGGATGTAAAATAAAAAGGAGAAAGTACACTTCAACAACGTGCCTTAGCTTTGCCTTTCCGTATTATCAAATCAGATCAAGTCTAATTGCACTTCTATGTGTCCTGTGTGTACATGAATGTGTGCCTCACCCTAATGTTTTGGGCAATCAGTTCCTTTCTGCGTTGCGACAGCAACAGATCAATGCCTCTACCGGGCTTGGTTGGAATCGATGGCTGCTTCTTTCTCTTCAATAAGCATTACTTTAATGAGAGCAGCAAACTTCTGCACCCACACTGGGAGATATCTAATTAAGTGTCCCAATCTCTAGAAATACTTAACTGGCAAACAAGCTAAAGAAGTTGTTTTGTGTCTCGCAAAAAATTGAGGCGTCACTATCATCGATATGTAATTGAATTGTGGTTGAGAAAGCTGTAGCCCCGAATTGTAAATAAATTAGAGACTGCAGCCAAAACAATGAAGGAATGAAGGAGAATGTCTCTTTTAGTTACCGATTATGATGCAATTTATCAATTAACAAAATATTTGATATTATATTCTTGGACAAAGAAACGTAATGCCATTATCGTTGCTCTTTATGTCAATCAACAATAATGGTTGATCTATATGGGATGTAGACATGAAATGGCACGCCCGGTCCAGCATGCCCACAGCGGAGCTAATCCATTTTCATCAAGTGAAACTGCTCCACTGACCACGAGGGCAGCGCACAAACGTATTGGCGTAGCGCTATACATCTCTATTTTTACACGCATTTGGAAGCATAGTCTTACCAAAACTGCATCAATTATGTATGGCCTTACCTTAGTGACAGCAGGGTACCCGGCGGCCACTTCCCCAGAGCAGTAGGGCTTCTCTTCATGGGAAACTTCCACACTGGAGGCCCACTGGTCAAGGAAACCGCTGGGGGTGTAGAGGCCGCAGTCTCTCACGCCGGTCTCTCGCTCAAAGTCCTCGCACACGCCGTCACCGTCATAGTAGTAACACATGCTCGGCTCCTCTGCAGGTGAAGAAACAGCAGAGAAAAAGTTGGAAATTCTATTTGTTTAATATAATAATAACATTTTCTGTAAAGTGAGGGGTTCAGCACAGCTGAAGTATAAGTTGGACACATTCTTCTTTAGAGCTGCTACTAATGACTATATGCATCATCAGTTAATTTGCAACTATTTCTGTTTGTTTATTCGTTGGCTCGATGATTGGTTGGTTGGTTGGTTGGTTGGCTTGTCACCACGATTACATAAAATCTGCCACACAACGACACGACTTTTGACTGGAGGATGAGTCTCGGCCCAGAATGGATCCCATTAACTTTTGGTGCAGCTCCAGATAAAGGGAAGGTGCCATGAATAATTTTCTCGCCTTCGTTTACATTGTAAGTGCGTTTTTGGGCATTTTTGTTTCTCGGGGAAAACAATGCATTGATCAAGTGCACTGTTGGAAGGTGACAGTGGAGCGTACCAGATAAATAAGGGTGAGGGGTAAAAGGTGCATTGATAAAGGACCGCTGAGGAGCTCCAAACAGAGATGAGAGGATATGTTAACATCAGGAAAGAAGAGACAAAAAGAAATAATGTAAGGCAGGGAGCGATAAAATGAGCGCAAGAGAGACAAACACAGAGAGAGAGGAGGGGGCGTAGTGGGGGAACCAGACAAAGTCAAGAGGTAAAGAAAGATACAGCCGTAATTCTTACAGACGTCCCACCCAGAGTTAAGGTCTGGATCTGGAAGCTTATAGACTGGAGGAGAGGGGAGCAGAGCAAGGAGGTTGCCTGGGCCTCATTGCTCTCAGCTCTCAGCTAAAGCAGTGTCAGCCGGTGGGGTTCCAGTTAGGGGGAAAGGCGGCATTCTGTGCCAAGTTGGCCGGGGCCTCCTCCTCGAAATTCCAGCCTTCTCCAGCACAGCCAAAAACTCAAGTCAGTTCTGTGCTCTGGCAATGGTGAAACGAGGGGCTACTGAGGGGGCATACGGAATACGCTCCCGCCACTCACTCAGCGGGAACAGAGGCAAGTAAGAAGAAGGAGAAGGAGCGAGGCTGAGGCGGCAGGAAGCTCAAACAGAGGCTTGTGAAAGCTGCTGAAGTAATAGGTGAAGGCGCGAGCTACAAAGAGACGAGGAGAGAAAAAGGATGGAAAAGGAGAAGCTACAGTATTTATTAGAATTAGATAGAATAAACAGATAACAGAAAGAAAAAAAAGTGGAAAGGTGATTGAGTGCAAGAGCAAAAAAAGAAAGAGAGCCCGACAGTTGGATAAAGAAGCAGCGCAACAAGATGAACAGAGTGGCTGTCAAAACTAACTATACCTGGGGGGGTGATAGCGTGAAAATGTGAATGCGGCCGAAACGAGACAGCGTTTTCTTTTATGCTTAATCAGCACCTGTGTTGACTGTGGCTCGGTGCCTTTTGGAGTCGAGGCCATTGGGATTGTAACAGCAGGTGGGGTCGTATGTAAAGAACTTGTCGAATTTCGTCAATCCCAGATATAATTAGGCTCAATCGTGTGAATAGCCTATTAAGGCTCATCCAGACTGTAGAGCCCTGGCCCTGTTGTATACTTAGTGTCAATTCCTCATCCAACTCTCTCTTTTACTATCCAACAGACTGACAAGCAGGCACTCTCTCACACACACATACAGACAGATGGACAGAAGGTCCCATCATTATAGTGTCAGATTTCTGTGCAAAACTACAACTATGTCAGACAGTGTTGGACAAACACACACACACACACACACACACACACACACACACACACACACACACACACACACACACACACACACACACTTGCACACACCCCTGAGCACTGCAGTTGGTGGAAAAACAGCACAGCCAACGCAGTCATCCAGCAATCTGACAGGGATTAAGTGGCCACTTCACAGAGGCTCACACATGTGTGTGCATGCATGCATGTACTGTACATGCACAAACACACACGCACGCACACGCACACGCACACACACACCCACACACACACACACACACACACACACACACAATAACAACAGGGGGCAAATGAATGTCAGACAGCAGGAGAACTGGACAGGAAACCATCCATCTATTCATAAAGAAGAAAAAAAAAACTACATAGGAGATGCCAGTCACTCAACTATGTAAAAATACTATGACTCACCCTTTTGAATAATGATTTCCAGATTGTTTTTAACAAGAGGTCAAAGTGATTATGATATCTAATGCCATTTTTATTCCTTTGAGAAAGGCAGGAAGAACTCAGATAAAACTCCCAGATGTCAAATATGTTCATTCACAAAGTTCATCGACAACTTTGCAGCCTTTCTATTTTTCATGCTATTAAACAAAGTCAGCAGATTGAAACAGACACATAATGTCATAGCAAAGGGGAACACGGACCTGAAATTTTGATGACATTTAATTACATTTTTGGCCATTCAAATAATTATTATGTTGATCAGTCAACACTAATTAGTATAGTAATTGTTCCTCATTATTTCATTTCACAAGGATTCAGTCAGACTAAAACAACCTTTAGAGGAGGGAGGACCATTCTATTCTACTTTTTCAAAGTGTATTGGCCATGGATATATTTACTAGCCTTGCTACATGTGACACTACCAACATTGCAACATATTCAGGTGGAAGATTTTAAACATATTCCTGGTTTGCAAAAATGTACAATGCCAACGATTATTGGCACACAGTTAACCATACGTACTATAGCCACATCCTTCTACTAATGGCAATAGAGCAGGTTAAACTCTCTTCTGTTTCCAGTATTCTCCTCCAGAGAAATATAATAAAGTGACAAAACGTTCCGATCATACCTTTGATGACATAAGACTTACCAATACAGTTGAAGAAGGGCTCTTTCTTGCACTGACTCGAGCAGCCGTCCCCATTCATAGAGTTCATATCATCACATTCCTCCCCTTTGGAACTAAAACAGCAGTAGGCATTACTCAGAAAACATCCACAGACACACTGCAGAGCTGATAAACACTGAAACACATTCGGAATAAAGATTTGTCTTTCAGAAAAATGCCTCATTTCACATTTAAGTTTATCGTGCGAGCGTGACTTTTTACCTCTGGATGCGTCCATCCCCGCAGTAGTGGGCCCCCAGTTCATGCACCAACGCCGGGGAGGGCTCGCTCTCGCTGCGGCCAGAGATGGTTTGGACCTGGAAGGTGTACACGACATGTGGCAAGACATCCCTGCACAGAGAGAGGCGAAAATGACGTTAGTCCCAGTATGTTGGGACAATGTGAAGCCTTGAAGAAAAGTTTCGTACGCTGAGAAAAGAGACACAGATCGAACCAGTGGAGAAGGGATCGATAGCAATCTTTTAGGAACTAATGTACCACTAGCCAACACAAATCAAAACATCTGTCTCAGCGCACACTTCCACACATCTACCTATCTAGTCACACGCTGATTGTGTTTTACCCGCTCTGGGTCCAGCTTTGTCCTTATCATAGTGATTCAAGGAACCATCATGATGAATACACAATGGACAGGAGAAATATTGGTGGACTACTCACTTTGCCGGTGTAAGTCGCCATGATGGTTTCTTGAGTCACCATGATAAGGAAGTCTGAAATAAAAGTCTGAAAGGAAAAAAAAAAAAACAT
>CAEMYA010000179.1:9284625-9310281 GCA_903131615.1 Diplodus sargus | reverse complement strand
AAAAAAAAAAAAAAAAAAAAAAGAATCAAAACCATAAAAGAGAAACCAAAGCCGTAAGCAAAGCAACGACACAGAACTCGAGGGAAGGAAACTGTAACTGAGAAACAACAAAAGTGCAAGTGAGGGTGCTGTCGTGACATCAGTTGTCCTGTTTTATTTATCATTTCACTACCTTTTCTCTCTGATCTGTTTGCCTTTACGTGTTTACTTGTATTACCAAGTTAAAAAGAAGTTTAATAGCTTCTGTCAGAGTCTGGCCCTGCCTAAACTATTGGCAGGTTTATTGGGTCCGAATCCACTGCTAAAATAAACGAAACACATGATGATTCTCTCGGACTCATCAAAAAAATCTCCTGCTTTAGTTGCTCCGATTTGAGAAAAAATATGGAGCCGTTTCATGTTAAGACTTTCTTAATAGCAAGCAGAACAAAGGTTAAAACGAAAAAAAACATTTAAGGCAAGCAAAGAATTTGAATTTATGTACTATCCATTTTGACTTTTACAAACTTTAAAACAGGATAACTGAGTTTTTATATCAGCACTCTCATTTGCAACTGTTTCTTTACAGTTTCCTTACCGTTCATTTCTTTTCTTCTTTTTTTTTTCATTTTGCTTATAGTTTTGGTTTCTCATTTCTAGTTTTGATTTGTCGCTTATGGGCATGGTTTCTCCTTTATGGGTTTTCTTTTTTGGGGGCTTTCAGAGTGTGTGTGTGTGTGTGTGTGTGTGTGTGTGTGTGTGTGTGTGCGTGCGTGTGTGTGTGTTTGAGAGTGTGTGTGCAGGGACAGATTTCTTTGATCCTATTAAGTTATACGATAAACTGTACTTGTTTTATTTTGTAGTTAAGTTAAGTGCAGTAATGCTTGACTGAAGATTGTCCTGCCCACACCAGAGTTTCCATTTATTATCATGTGTTGTGTGGTTGCATTTTGCTTGAATGGCACTTGATGAATGGACTGCATTTATGTATGTATGTATTTCATCCAGTTGCCTATCAAGAAAATAATATCTTTATTACATTAATATTCATAAGGACATGATGTGCTTATTTGACGTATGCTCATGCTGAAAAATATCTGTTGATTGATGCACTGTTCTGAGAACTGTCTGAAAAAACTACAGAAATTTAGCGCGATACAAATAGTGTATGGAACTAAAGATTATTAAGAAGAAGGAGTATGCAGTTAAAAAAATCCCTGCATGTTCATATTGTGCGTGGCTATGACGGCGCTTTGGGGAAAATGAGTGTAATGCATTGGAGAGGCGAAGGAATGCATGTTTTTGTGTATAATCATGATGAGTATCGGTTAAATAAATGGCAAAAATCATATGAAGAAAAAGTGCAGTAAATGAGGGTAAATAGGGGCCGGTAGCTTAGCCATAGATCATTTCATGTGGACCATCAAGTAACATAGACCTCATTTTGCGATGCCCTCTGCAACACTGCAAATTCAACGACAAGCATGCAGGGATACTGTACTGCTCACATGTGTACCAGGGCATACGTGGAATCATGTGCCAATTACACAAAGCAGCTCACACATGCACACACATACGCATACATGTTGCCTCACATACACAGTGCCTTTGCTGTTGATGAGACACTGCCAAACAGCTTTAAACTTAAACAAGAGTGCACAGGCATGAGCCACTATTCCCACTGCTGCCACAGAGTCCCCTGTGCGAGTGCAGTGCAACACCAGCAGCAAACATTGCTCTGGGACCACAAAGGTTTCGCCCAAGGCCAAACCTAAAGTCGAGCATCGAACCAAGGAAGTGTTTAAGTGTGCGCACGGAAGCCATAACCTTTGCTGTGTTCCCGATGCAACAGGCCAATTGTCGACATAAGCATCTATGGCCTTAGTTGTTGCAGTGTGTCCTGCACCATTTGGCATAGGTTGGCCCGTGTCAGCAGCTTTTTAGCTGATTGAGCATGTAGGAGATCATCATTGAGAGAAGTTACTCTGATTGGTGAGGGGGAATCAACTTGTTGCTTCAACCAATTTAGAGCGGCTTCTCCTTATGTTTCTGTTTTTGCCTCCTTTTTGCCGACTTTCTTTCTGACATGTTCTTGATTAGAAGTCTCTTTATCAGCGAGGGTGATCACAAAAACTGTTGCTTTTACTTCAACCATAGTTGGTGTACCCATCTGCATTCTTCTATCATGAAGTCTTCTAGTTGACGACTGCTTCCTGACGGTATGGAGACGTATTTTCTCTCATGCAGGTACAGATAATACAAGCTAGTAGCCAGTTAGCTGTCATCTGAGTGTGTAAATGAGTGAATGAGATGCAAATTGCCAAATGCTTTGTTCATTGGAAAAGTTCTATATAAGTGCTGTCCATTTACCATTTGAGTGCAGTCCAAGAACACCAGAATGTTCTTAAGGAAATGTTTAATGGTGGAGGCAGGTATTTAGCATCCACATGTACAAACAAATTAGAGACAAAATAAATTGCACCGCATTGCATTAGAGGTGTACAAGTGTGTGTTTGTCTTTGCTTGTATGAATACGGGGTCTCATGCTCTGCTCTGGTGATTCATGCTGCATAAAAAAAAAGTAGTAGTAATATAGTAAATAGTTTTTTCTTTGCCAGATTTCTGAATATGTTCCCTGGCTTTTGTCTTTTCTTCTATATTTTTCCAGTTCTCTTGTGCTTGTTCATCACATTCCCTGCAGAAGAACGTAGCCGTCCTGTCCAACATATAAAAAAATGATGGACATGAAGATCAAGTAACCAAATGAATTTCCACACAGCAAATGTCTGCTTTTTTTTCCCCCTTGGATGATATATTTATGTTGGCTTGATTATCATCAACACAGAGTGTTTGACCTGACAGACTCTCTTTTATATTACATGTCCTGTTCTGCAATGTTGGCTCATAATGGTGCAACTCCAGGCTACACTCAAACATGCCCCCTCTAATTGAATTAGTTTAGCCCCTGGAAAAGTCAAGCTGTGGGAGACTTTATCTTTGAGGAGAGTAAATACACAGGATAGATGGAAAGAAGAGAGGGACAGATATTGCTTTGCAGCGAGGCAGCGCACGAATTTCCTTTTTGTAGATTCTAGCTATTATGCTATAGGTACAGAAAAGTGATCACATGGCATGATCAGGCCATACTGAGAGGCACGGTCACGCAAGAACGAAAGCGAAAACAAAGAGACATGTTGCAAGACAAGATGGGTAGGATGTAAACCAGGAGAAGAAGAAGAGGAAAATACAAAGAGTGAATACAAATACAAATAAGAATCGATTGCTCTTTTCACAGGTAGTTAGTTGGCATGTTAACATTTTGTGATGTTGGTGATGGCATTTTAAATCACAGGCTGTGATTTGTGTCCAGAGTCAACGTTGATTTTCTTTTGCAAGTCTATCTCGGCTAAAAACTGCAAACCAGTGTCAACAGCAGCCTACTGCAAACCCTTTTTGACAAGACTGCACAACTTTCTCCACTAAAAAAAAGCTGTTAAATCCCTAGGTCTCGATGGAGCAGCTTCAGACGTGTTGGCACAAAAGTCTTTTCCTTAACTTTCAAGCTCATTAATTAAATTCAAAACACTCAATCACTGTACTGGACCTATACCATCCTAAAATATTTCTGCAGACTAAACTTAGAACTCAGATGCCATTGTGACATGACGTGCTACCCACGTGGGCACCTCCATCACCCTATCAAAGCGACTGCAGGCCTTGATTGAAGACTCCATTGCACTGTCGCACAGAGGGCACTGTGGCCTTTCTCTGTGGTCCAAGATAAATTAAGTTCTGCAGCACAGCAAGCCTACACCTAAGGTATCTAGGTCTACACCTTTCTAGGACAAAGGGCTTCATCAGGACATGACATAACTTCCCTAACTAATTGTTTAGGTCTAAGTCAGAGAGATCTATAGTCTTTTGATCTGACTTTGGAAGATGAGATGTGTTCCTGAAGAAAAGGAAGCGAAATGCCCATACAAAGATTGGGCAAGGCAGATGGCACAAGTAAGCAATTTGCCTAGTTCATGTATTCACCCGGGTTGAAAACTATTGAAAGTTTCAGTGAAAAATGTGCATGAGAGAGTTTGATGCAGAGGAAAACCTCCTGGAAGAAGAAACACCTGGACTGACAGTGATTCTGTCCTGATCTGGAACCCCTTTACTTTTTATAACTTTTGGGATTCAAATGTGGACTGATCTTCAATTGCATTCAGACATGACCTCCAATGTCAGGTTTTTATATACTGTTTGACTGGAGTGAGAGGGAGAATGTACTCAATGTTATACATGTACCAAGGAGTGGGGGGCAAAGAGAGAACCAGATTGTCTGGTAAGTGCTGAGCTCATTGAGAGGTCTTTGCACGCTAGTAACACAAGGCTATTGTCAGTCTTTTTAGTGAAAAAGGTCATACACAGGTCAATAGAAGTGTCCCGAAACAGATTGTGGAGGTTACTTCACATACAGATTGAATGATCAATCCAGGATCTACCCACCATTGATGTTTCCACATCCTGCACTAAACTCAGCGGTAAAGTATGCAGCTCAGCAACACATGTTACCTTTGTGTCATAATGAATCCTTTGGTTCTATAGGTTAAATCAGGCCACTCATCAAAGTGTGATAACAGTTTAAACATGGTTTTCGCCCTGTTCCCAATTAGGTGCATGCTTGATTCTTCCTGACCTCACTACTAATTGCTATGCTGTGTTGTGCACAGAAGGATCAAACAGAACACATTGTGCAGATGTTACCCAGATATATGAATTCTCCATCACTTAGAACTTAGTGAGTGGGATACATATGAACATTTAGAATGACAGGGACATTAATAAACAGCATATCTATGAAAGAGGTTATGGCCAAGACCTTGTGTAGGTGTCATTTGATGTGGTGCAATAATTTCATACGTGTGTACAGTATGTGATGGATGATATCCAGTGATAGACATGACTTCTGGCGGCCATCCAGACATCATAACACCACACTTTCATCTGCAGCTGATTAGATATGATATGTAACTGATCTCACATGCAATTCATACTACAAAGGACTTTCCTCGAGTCGTAGACAAGGTGTCATGTGATAAGATTTCATCACTGATGCCTCTTTATGCATCCAGACATTCTTCTCAAGACCCCTGTAGGAAAAGAGGTTTTATCTTGGCTCGCGCTCAAAGTCAGGCACAAGGCACTGTAATATGCTTTTCAAAGGTGTTATGATAGCACCAGGTGATTACACATGGAAGCATGTGCTAATGTATGTGCCTGCCACTGAGAGCAAGAGCAGTGTTGGTGTGTGTCTGCGTGTGTTCCTTCCTTCGCCTGTGTGTGCGCGAGGCTTATGTGTGAGCATGCATATGGATGTGTTTCCGTTCTGTAGCTGCTTGTTGTTCTTGGCTGAGAGATCCCAGATGAGAAAAGCAGATAAATTTAAGGAAGTAGAGAAAATATCTCAGATTGAGCCTGCAAGAACAACAAACAGAGCAATACTCCTTTCCTTAGTTCAGCAGCTGACATGCATTTGAGGTTTTGCTGCTATTCAGTTTACACCTACACTATCGTCGAGCAAACAAATGTAACATTCTGTGGCCTAAAGGAGGTACTTTGAAAGGGAGAGGAGATCATTTTGAAGGCAAATGCATGTATTTGTAGCAGATGTCTGTGTTGCTACAGTCAAGAGGTTGCTCACATAACCAGCCACATCAGTGAAATTAAACTAAAGTAGTAAGTAACATTTATATATCAAGCCTCCCTGAACCCTGAACACTTACCTGAATCACAGCTTGATTGCATCCAATTTACCCCCAAAACCTTTATTTGTACCATGGTTCATGTCCTGTGCACGCTCCAACATGTAAGAGGCGCAACGGATCACAATACTCAATGCTCAATAGGGTTCAGATGTATTGCGGTTCTGAGTCATGGATCAGATCATTTTCTGGATAACCATGAAGAAAAAGGAGGAAACAAAAACAACTTTGTAAAGCACTACAAGCGAGGAACTTCTACAATATTGCCCTCCAACACTTTCCTAGTGTTTCATTCTACAAGACATGAGCTAAGATGTTTCCAGCAGACCCTTCTGAATGCTAAGCTAATGAGCAGCTAGCTAACAACAAGATCTGAGTTGGGGTTAGGCAAGTTTGGGGCCAAGGGGTCCATATGGACTGCGGCTGACATACATTCTAGTACGCCAAAACATGTGCAAGTACCCAAATATTACAAAGGTGAAGTATGTTGTAAATATTGCATTACTGCTGATACAATTGTCACTAGATGTCAAAATCTATAAACTGCAGCTAACCCATGCATGCAAACTAAATTCTGACATCAATTCTGTCAGATAAGTCCAAAATCATTCCTTTATGTTTGATATTCCTGGAAAACTGAGTGGCAGAGAAATTCTAGTGAGTGCAGCGGACATCCCATGACTCCTTATGAGGACTACACTATTCACTCTGTCTGCAACTCATGAATGGTTCATATTAGGGGGATTACGCAAGGCCAACATCCGATACGGAGGGGATAGGGTTTGGGGGGGTGGGATGGGGTGATATGAAAAGAAGAAATTGTTGGTAAACGATGTAAAATCAATGAGTAGTGCGAGGAAATTAAGTTTTATGGGTCTATAGAATATTGCCAAAACCCTCATGGTTTAAAATATTGACATAACACTAAAAAACTTAGTCTACTGCTATTAAATTAAAAATAATGATCATAACATTTCCAATGAGCCAAAATTGTCTTAAGAAACACATTTTTCTTTTTTTCTTCTTCTTTTTTTTCTGCTACATTTGAACAATATCTCCCAAAAGGACACAGCAGTGTCACAGTATACTGGTGCCTTCTGCGGTACGTACATATGGATCTCACTGTGTTGTGCGATAAGATTCACAGTCAGTGGGAAGGATAATTTTTTTAATACTGTCGGAGGTCGGTACTTAACTTAACATCTGCAGAACAAGATTTGTAGGCCAGGGAATCTCTGCAGCACTGTACTTCAATACAAGGCTGTTTTGTAACGTTTCCACCTTTTAACAAAAACATTTAAGCTTCTGCGATTTGGATATTACTCTTGGCCATACTGAGATTCTTGATTAATACTTTGATTAATCGTGCAGCCCCGTTTCACAATAATCTAGGAAGTGCATAGGACAAAAAACAATAGCAAATCTTGAATCTCCCTTTAAGAGGAGACATGGCGAAGTTCTCAGGCAGCAGCAGACTTGTCAGCAGGGTAGCTAAACGATGGATGGGGGATATAATGAAGCTGAACCAGGGTAGACTCAGATTACAGAGGGGGTGTGGGGTAGCACTGATGCTGGTGGAAGCTTCTTCTGGGTGGGAGGTCTCTTCACATCAGCTCTGTGACTCTGTGGTTTTGACTGAATGACAGCTCTGAAGCCCACGTCAGGAAGAGGATTAGCCCATGGGCCGGGGTACCTCAGAGGGACGGGGTCAAACTAGCCCAATCCTCCTACGCTCTCTCTTCAATGTTTTGTCGACCCCCTAATGTTCTCCTACTTCACCTATTGGCCCCCTTAAGCATAGCAATGATTTACCCCCAACTGGTCCAACCTTCAACCCCCGCGTCTCCTCTTCGATTCACCCTTCTAGCTCCCCACCATAATTTACTCTGTCACCCTGACCTCCCAGCCCCTAGTCATTCCAAACAAACTACCACCCATGGATGAAGCCAAGATGTCAGTCCTCTTGCTCGGTTTGCCCCAGCTCAGGTGAAGGCCAGTGGCCTGACAGAGGGGGGTCAATCACCCCCTCCTCATCAAGACCTCTACCACCATCACTCTATCCAACCCCATGGAAACATGTTGCAAGAAGACGCAGGCTAATGCGCGGTCAACAAAGCACTTCGGCAGCTGGACCAAAGCGATCAAACAGAGCACTTCACATTGGATTTGTGGCATGCCAAAACATCTGAGTGAACTTTGCTCTTTGCTCCACCATGTCAAAGGCTATGTTTGTTATGACACAGTGAGTGTGATGGGGCATTATGTCAGTCGTGAAACTCAAAAAAAAAACAACAAATAAAAATGTAGACATGTGGTTCTCCTGTTGGACACATCTTTTTGCTAGAATTATACATTTGTTGTTGACACTAGAACCAGTGTGCATTTCACTTATGTAGTTTCAGTAGTGCCATGCAAACAGACCCCACAGCATAGTAATACACTCACACGCTGCTTCCCTTGCATCAGCGTCATAAGTAACATATGAAAGTTCATGTTCCTGCATTAATCAATAATATAGTGTAGCTTAAAACATTGACAGAAAAAGCTTTCCCTTCAGCATGTTTTGTCTGCTGCTTTGTTTAATCTTCTCATTAGCTGCGTTTCCATCTAGTTGTCGACCTTGAAGGGACTATTTGAAATGGAGCTTTTTCATCAACTGTTTTGGAGCAACCAGACAAGGCTACGTAAAGCTTAGTTGAAGAAGTTGGTGGTATAGGCTACATCATGCGTAGCTTTAATAAACAGAGTAGAAGAAGCAGAGGTCGCTTGCCAATTTCCAATAAATCTCAAAAAAAGAAGAAGAAGAAGAAAAACACAGTCTACAATAAAACCTGGAGATGAACCCGGGAATGGGAATCTTACGGGAATACCCGAGAAAAATGCTGATAATGCACAGCCTCGGAACCATTTAGGAAAAGGTCATATTAACGACTACTTTTTTTCAGAATAGACATTATTTTAACTAAGTTTTTTCAAATTATGCCATTGATTTTCAATGACATTTTAAATTAAATTCTTCAGAATAAAAATATGTTGATGGAAACACAGCTAGTATGTTTTATGGAAAAAGCTTTAAATGTTTCTTCTGTGTTTTAACACTTATTAATGGTTTTGCTGAGTGGAACATGCACACTTACTTATTGCAAAATGTCTCTGACCATCCAACAGAGACAAGATCCCATATGCTCTCACAACAGAAAATACTCAGCCAGTGCCACTGACCACTACCACTGGAATGCAACCGCAGCTAGTGAAATATACCACAGCTACGAAACTACCTACAGTACATCAATAATCACTGAAGTGTGCCAAAACCCCCAAATAAATACATCCCTACTGCAGACAGCCTACCACAGACACTGCAATTCAACCAGGAAGTTGTGTACGGACATGGAACTGAGGTATCATCACTCCATCTTGCATAACATGCATACTCACCCTTTTGCCTCTTATCAAGCACTTTCCTTCTCATGTGAACCACGCTGACAGCACGATAGTGAGATGGCACAACACGCAGCAGTGCCATGTATAGCACAATCTTCATCAAGTCAGCACATTCCATGAAAGCAAAGCACTAAACTCTCACCACAGTGTGCAGATAATACCTTTAACAAGCCATCTGTTTGCCTTTACTTCATGGAACATGGGAAAAAACAAATGTGGGCAACGATTGACCTGTGACTTAGGAAACAAATGTTGGGCTGCAGATTTGAAACTGCAGAAGCAGTGGTGGCTTGCTGGTGCTCCTGGGGGTATTGAAAAGGATATCTGGTATTACAAGAACATATTTTTGTGGATAGTTTCCACAGACAATAAACATCTTCTTACTGGCTTGTCCAAAAACCCCTAATTACATCATAGTGAAGCAGGAAGCTAAACAATTAGAGAATCAGCAATTCTCAACTTATAAAAGAAAATATTTTGGGTTAAAAACAATTGTTTCTAACCAAAGCATGTCAAATCTTTCGTCTGGCTTTCTTCATCTATTAGGAGGAAATGTCGGTCTTTCTCAAACCATGACAAAAACCAGACTTTTATTCTATATGTTATCTAGAGTTTTCTCAACTCAGGAATGTCAGGGAGAACTGTTTTGGGGTCGTTTCCTGACACCGTTGGTGAGTGAGACAGATGGAGGACTTTGTGCACTCATACAGAAATTTCCACCTACCAGGTCACTCACCTGTCTGTGTATCGGCGGGTGGGTTCATTCAACATCAGACCGTGGGGTGCGTGGGTGAAGGGTGGCTGGCGCAACAGGCGGTAGCGTAGTGGTTGGCAATGCCTACAAAGCGTGCAGTCGGGCTTTGACGCCAAGAGGGTGGCATCAATCTCTAGGTGTTGTTCCATGGTGAAAAACTGCACACCGTACACCTCTTCCTCTATGTCCAGCTTCAGAGTCAGTGGGGTGTCACAGAAGACATTACTGGGGCCCAACGAAATGTTGTTCCCACTGACAGTCAGTAGCAAGATGTTGTGGATAACTGGTAGCGCGGTTTCCTCGGGACTGAAGAAGGTGACCCACACGGTTAAGGAGTCCGGGACCAGCGGATAGGGGAACTCCAGCTGAAGCATGCACCCCTGGAGAGGGCACTCGGACAGGCCGACAACACCTTGCTCGATCCCTGCATTGGGGCTCCAAGTGCGAACACTTGGCTCACAAGCCTGCTCCACATCTGGAGGACCTGTGGGATAAATTATTTAAAACAAGACACAGTGTCACACACAAAATAATAAATGGACCTCAAATAATTGACAGTCAATATAAATCACAAATAAGCAAAAGCTTCCTGGCTGTGATAATGAATGAATCTTGAATTTATGTGCTAAAGGTCCTTTGACTCCTTGGTAAAGTAAATCATGCAGGTAATAATTCAAATGTTTTATGTAATCTTATCTATAAAGCTAATAGCATTTTTATGAGAGCCAGCAGATGGATCATTTGCATCAGTGATCATTTTAGTGCATCTGCATGTCTCGCAACATCAAGGTAGAGGTGAAACTGAGAGTTCATTGTGAGTCCATCTGCAGAGGAAAGGCAGAGCTGAGGTGTGTACCTCCTGAGAGGGGCCTGTGCAGGGTTCTCACTTCAGCACAGTCATTACAACCTCTAACAGTCACACTCCAGCCATATTTGGAGTCCACACACAGCTAACTCGCATTATCCCAAGTGACGTACACTAACATTCATCAAGCACTTTTAGAAGCCAGCAAGCAGCAGACACTATGTTCTCCCTCGATTTCCTTTTGTGCATTTCCAAGCTGGCAACCAACGAAGCCATTTGCTAACCTCATTTCTGGGCACCGTGCAAAATTCCAGTGTTTAATCAAGTGAGGACTGAATACGGTTTCCAAGCCACATTATCTCAACACATTTATTATTGTACTGTAAGTGTGTGTGTGGCCAGAGTGGAGGTGAATTAAAGAAAACGAGAAAGAGAGACAGAGAGAGCGAGAGGGAGAGAGAGGGGGGGGCTCAGCTCATGTATTCCTGGCTTTCTGGGTAGGTTTTCATTGAGTTTGCAAGGAAAGGAGCTGTAGCCACTGAAAATATTTTGTAATGTCAGCTGTTATGATGGGCCCTACTCCTGGTCTGGCGCTGTTGCTAATGTGGTTGGAGATTTAAGAGGAGACAGAATAAGGGTGTCATCCACTATGTAACCTAAGGCAATGTAAACTGTATTTCAAAGATGCAGAGATGTATCTATGATTGGCAGCGCAAGCTGTGCACACAAACAGTTTGAAATCCAACATTTTTATCTGCTTAATTGGAGACAGAGCAGCTACTTACAACAGGTAATCAAAATTTCATACGCATGTCTCAGTCCTCCAAGCTTCACCGCAGAGTACAGGCCTCCCAAAAACGCACATCACATGCCCACCGCTACATAAACATCCCAGCTCTGAAGTGTTTGACCTATAATTCCCTTATAGCAGGGGAGAGGGGGGCCTCAAGGTGACTGAACCAACCAAACCTCAGCTTTGAATATGAGCCATTCATTCTCTGTTGATAAGCTGATCCCATGTGGGCATAAGTCCGTCTTCGAGAACAACCATTCTAGGAAAAAGTGAGCGAAATACATAAGGCATTACTGCAGAGTAACTGGCGTTAGGTTGAATGTAAGCCATTTATTACATACTCTTAAAAGTCAAATTGGTTACATTTGTAATATAGCTGATTCTCCTTCCCCGAATCACCGACCTACACTGTGTGTGTCAGTTATGATAGTTTGTTTATGAGACTCAACTATCAAATATCTTACAAATTGGACCTCTAAAGTTCTTCACTATCCAGTGGAAATGGAAAAGGCTGCATCTCACTGGAACTTTGGGGATCAGGATTGGTATCCTTAATGGAAAGAAAGGTCACAATTTCCTCCTAGAGTACAGAGATTACATTTGAAAGCCAGGTGGACGATAGGCCTCCATTATACACTAAATCCAAGTGGTTGGTGAATTACAAATCCCTTATTTGAAAGGTTTTATATTCTACTTCAGAACAGATGATAATGGTTGTGGGCACAACACACTGCTGTTCCTGATGGTTTGAGAAATGGTTTTCAGACCAGAAACAGCCCTTTGACATTGTCCAGGGTCTTGTTGTTTCAGACGCCAAAGAAAAGATGAATTGTGATCCAGGAAGTCTGGCTTGAGTAATAGATCCTTTGGTTTTTAAGGCTTATCAGACTGGACAGCAGCTTATAATGCACTGAGACAGGATCTCACAGCTATGTAAGTATTGTGAAATTCTTATCGCTAATTGTGATGGTGGCTGGCTAAACAGATAAAAACAAGGTGTTCATGTCAACAAGTAATTTACCACAACCACCTGCCTGTAACACAGACTGAAGCTTCCCTGTCTGAAAGGTAAAGCCGACTCAGAGGTGCCTTAAACCTGCATTCTTTTAAATGACCAGCAGGGGGGAACCCCACTGGTTACAAGAAGTCAAACTGTATGTAGGCTTATGATAAAAATGACCTTACGGTTGACATGAACTAAAACCCAAGTACACAGTTTCTCAATGAGTTTCTGGTCTCAGTTTGGTAGTTTCAAGTCTTCTTCAATACCCCATGATGTTAATTTTGTAAAATGTGGCCCCATTTTGATGTGTGGCTACCTTGTAATTGACAAGTAGCTGCCACTGTGTGCTCAGATCTACCTCTCGCTCTTCTAAATCTCTTCAAAATACAAGAATGTCACCCTCTTAATAACTTACCCCAACCCTAACATCCCATAACAAATGAACAACAGTGCTGTACTCTGCTGGGGTCTGTTTTCTGCAACATTTTAAAAATTCATCTCCAACCATCAATTATGTGTTCATTAAGTCTAATGATGAATGATGGGGTACCATCACAGAACTGGGAATTCCAGAAACTTTCTTTCTTGTTCACGCGCAACAAAAATACACATATATTTCTCTGAAGCAAGGATTGTCATTGTTTGATACAATTTAGAAAATCCAGCTAAAGAATGGCTGGTTAGCAAAGTATAACATGAGAGATGCTGGTGCCTGCCCACTAACCAGGCAAAATCCTTCAGCTCTTGAGTATCATACCAATCCACAAAAAGTGCAGGGAGCCGGATGAATAAACAGACAGGGATATGTCCGGGCATGCACGCTTTATGCTTTCTAAGAAGTGTCTGGCTCTGGCTCTCACTATCGATGACTCACTGTCACACACTGTTACACACTTCCTCACTCAGAAGGCAGACATCAACCCCCTCCAAACCCTTTTTGCCCTGACACACACACAAACAGAGAGACACTCCACAGACGCACTTCACGAAGGCAATAGACACTCCATGGCTCGGGAACCAGTGTCACATCACGTTGTGTTCAGGGTATTTCGGAGGTTAATCCATCATAGCTGTTGTCGGCCAGGGTTTGTTTTTATCACATGGAACAGTTGACACAAGTGCTACTATTGGGCGCTGACTTGACTGATACAGAAAAAGTACACAAACGGGAACTGTTCGACGACGGCATAAATGTTGTGAGAAACTAAATATTCACTCAACTACATCAGACGTTAGACCAACTTCCCAAACATGGCAAGTTGCGATCTTGGTAGGACTGGTGCCGCTCAGTTGGTCGGCCAGTTGGTTGGTCTTACTCTCGCTGGTGTTTCTCCAGTGTTTTACTCCACCATCCAATCAATAGGTTGAAGGATAAGAAGAATTAATTTCGATTAAGACTTTCTTTGGTTGCCTACAGCAGTATTCCTTGGCAGGTAAAAAGAAAACTTTCTTTCTTTCTCTTACCTTGTAACATTACAGTGAGTGATATGTTAAACACGGAGATACCATCAAGATAAGGAGGACTATTCTCAGTAGTCGTACTCATTCCCTTCTTTCCTTCTTTCTGCCCCAGTTTTATCTGTTCAGGACCAAGGCACATAAAATTAGCGTATCCTACTTTGGCACACAGACTCTTTATGGTAGTACAACCGTTATGCAGGATATAAGAAGGTATTGGCTCATTAATAAAACTTTAGATAAGGTAAAAATCTACTTCTACACAGGAAATAACAAGTGAAATAATGCCATAATCATTGTAAAAAACTAATGTTTGCACTTTGGCATTATTGCTGCAGTGACAGGGTTGTTTGGTTGATGCTACATAGGCTATGCATGAAGTACATCTGGATAATTTAACTTTTATCTAACATTATACAGCAATTGAAGTTGAGAATTTCTTTTTTGTCCAATCCAATCCAAGCTGTCCTTGTCTGAACTGTGGATCAACAGCAATCGCTTGAATTGAGCCCTCTGTTCTTGAATAATGTGGAGCAGACACAGAGCTCAGCGTGGCATCACACAAATCAGCCAGCCTTGACACTATAAAGTATTTCCTCTACTCTTCTAATAATGTCTTTGACCTGTACATACACACATGTGCTTGCTGTTAAGATTTACCAGTGGAGGAAATCCATATTCCCACACGAGCAAACATTTGCTAAATTCTGTACATCTTGAGGAGCACTGATCGTTCAGCCTGAGCGTGCACAGACAAAATAACAAGGAATGCGTATTCGCTTAGAGCTACACACACACACACATTCCCACACATGTAATGTATGAAAATCAAACATACTCATCCTGGACCTTTCACTTCCATTCATGCACACTGCTGTTTTCAATCAACCCAGGATCCTCCCTTGTGAATGTCACTAACCACATGCAATTCTCCTAACTATCTTGGGTGGTTTCCACCCCACCCAACTTCTCTTACCCCCTCCCTGAATCCATATCCATGTGTGTTTTTGTCTTTTTTTTTTTTTTAATGCTTTTTTCCCTCCAGCAATTTTTCTCCCGGGCATTGACTACTTAAGATTTATGAGAGGTATCCTGGCTTTCTCTGACCACGCCAACTTTCCCAGTCAAGTAGTGCACGGCCTACAAGTCGTTCAATAACAGGTGCCATGTGTAAAAAATGAAGGCTGATGAACACATGTAGACATACATGCAGTCACACAGGTGCATATGTTAACATGTTTATTTTAGTTTTTCTCGTACCAGTATGAACAGCACAAATCACTTGAAACATGACGTTTTAATTTCGACTTTCATATCTGGTCCTAAAACCTTGATTTTTTTAGCAATGCCACCTCAGGCTGACCAGTCTATCCAAGCTCTTGCAACTTTCACTTCACTGTACAGAGTCACTCGGCACAATTCTGCGCTAGTGAATACAAATATTCTGAAAAGTAACCCCTTAAAATCCTGAAATTTTGGATTAAATCTGTTTCAATGAAGCCATTCACATCACAATCCCACCACTCCGGGCTTCAACCCCGGAACCACAAACACCTCCATAAAGATGTAGCAGCAATTGCTCCACAAAAAGCCATAAATCAAGTTTTGGATGGCTTTCTCCTCATCATCTCTCATCTGCTAAAAAAAAATGTGCTGCCTTCCATTGCACACCAACATAAAATGAATGCCATATAGTCCTGAATTCGGTAGCCTTCCTATTTACAGAATTCAATACGTCAGCATGCTGCGAGACATTCTTGTTCCTGTTCTTTTTGCGCTTGCAGGTCAGTTCAGGACCGTGAACAGTTCACACTGGAATCTGATATTGGCCACATTTAAGATTGAATGTGAACAGCCAAACAAAAAAAACCAAAAAAAAATCTGATCTCAGCAATAAATCCGAATTGAGCACTGAGGCTTACAGTGTGAACGTTGTCGGCGGTTGCCAGAATGTCTATTGGAAGTTAATAAGTGCTGGACACATATGCAGCATCGCAGCAGGAAACGGCAGCTGTGGTATCCAGTGAGAAGCTGGTCCAAGCAGAGTTAACAGGGAATGGGGAGCTGCCACAAACAGGGACCCCTTCCAAGAGGGAAAATAGAGTACAGTTTACACACACAGCAGGTTAGACAAGCCCAGACTTGCCTCTGGTACACACACTATAGCCTGTGTGAAGGCAAGGTTCAGTGACTTTTTAAAAATCTATAGAGCATCCACACACACACACACACACAACCACAGACGTGAACATTCAAACAGAGGAACACAATCAGAAATAGACACGCAAATAATGCTTTAAATTAAATTGTTTTTGCACTTCTTATGATTATTGGTCTTTATGATTGCTTCCATCCACCACCAACACGCTGACTGATGACTCTGCTGTTTTAATTTCAAAACCAAGTAAGGGCAAACCAAAAACTTCTAATGAAATTAGGGTACGAGTAGACGGCGCACTGACAGCTCTCTTACCAGTAGTGTCTTTCCCTCTGCATTACCGTGGCGGCAGGCAGGGCAGTGACAGTGGGTTACTATGGTTAAGGAGACGCTCTCTGTCGCTTTGAGACTCTCATGTGATTCCCAATCGTAGGTTTGGTTTCCTGATTTAGACTATGATGTCTAGAGGTTAGGCAGGTATGCTGATCAACCAAACGTATTCATTATCCACCATGATTAATGACTTGACATGATTATTTTGACCATCTGTGGCGGGTAATGTCCTAGGATCCCTACTTATAAAATTGAACCGACTTTAGACGAACCAAATCTCTCTCCCTGGTTGAAATACATTTTAACATAAAGAATAATATACTGCCACTGCTTATTACACACTCCCAAGTCTCAGGTGAGGTCAAGTTAAACCCGCGGAAGCAGCTGGTACATGTTCAGTGTTAGGGAGTCTTACATCTGCCAATTCATTATCATGGCCTCCCGTGAAAAACATGCTTTGAACGGGTGTGAATTTTACCACTATTTTGTCTATAAAGTCAAAAAGAATTTGTCTGCACACGCTAATATATTGGACCATTGACTAGCTTGCATTCAGCTGAGCATTAGAGCTAAAGTCCAAGATACTTACATGTTTTAATCTTCACAGAGCACTTTTATAATTTCCAAAGCATAAAAAAGCACGCATACGAAAAAAAAAAGGTAAAAGGTAAAAAGCTAACATTCAGCAGTCAATGAACGACATCTCGGTTACATGTCTTACACCATACACACATGACTATAGATTGATTAACCTACAAGTAAGAGTTAGTAGTTTGCGTTTTGTCACTTGTTAGCAACTGCCTTTTTTAAGCCACATAAACACTTTAAAATCCAAATGTGGAGTATCACCTGTCATAGTTTATGTCATAGAACAAAAGGTGAAAATTCTCTGAGTGCTTATTTTAACCACACCTAACTTTTTTAGGGCATTTAACTGAATAATAAGCTAGCTAGTGTTAAGCTAGCTAACTTGTTCCACCACCTAGCTAAGACAGCAGGGTTTAGGTAGCCGTTTCTTTTTACTGCTCTATAACATTAGCTACTTACGAGTTAGGAGGGTTTACCAAAGGTTTGCATTTAATTCCCTGCCACTGAAGCATTCTCTGGTCAAAGATAAACATAGCTATTGTTTGACAAAGTATTGTTCTCACCTTTGTCTGGAATTCCTCCAGGGTTTTTTTTAGTCCCTGTCATTCTCAAAACCTGGTGCCACGTGTACCGTTGCGCACACACAAGGAAAGAGTTGCTACCCTAGCCATTATGAAGGCTCCAAACAAATGCAAAATGCTCTTGAAACAACGGACACACTCAGTAACACAGCTGGTACTCGCTTCCATTTAAAGAGAGCATCTGCTTTTATGAGTTAGTAGATGTTTAATCCTAATTTTCCAGAGTAGCTGTCAGAAATCCGAGCCTCTGGACTTCTACACAGATCTCCACCCTTTTTTTTTCACAAGTAGGAAAAACTGCTGCACCTGGGACATTTGACAATGTATTTCTTTTTTTTTTAAAAAGAAATACATTGATTAAAATATCACCATCATGCGCGCATAGCTGCACAAAGCCACATGATAAAATCCAGAGTATGCTCGACACTGCCGCTGCCAGAACCACAGAGTAATCAGAGGTGCACAGATGGGACAACAAAACTATTTTTAAAGCTTAAATACCTCATCCCTACTGCCTGTCCCAGTATAGCTGTTGTAATATGTATTCACCAGAAGGGCAAAAATAGAAAAACATGAGAGGAAACTTCTTTTTTTATCCCCAAATTCAACTAATTTTAGCATTTAATGCACTAAAAAGCCCCTAAGTTGAAATTTTAAAAAGTGGGGAATCACAGCAAAGACGTGATCTTTAACCTTGGTTTTTGGCCTCAGCCCTAATATGGGCTGTGGTACCATACAGCACCATCCATTGGGAAGCGACCTCCTTGGTCCTTCCCAATGTTGTCCCACGGCCTAAGTGACATGAATCCAGTGAGTCATTTGCATGTTTTGAGGTTGAGTCAGTCACCGAAATGCTTTGCATGTTGAAACATTAAGTCAGAAAATCAACAGTAGGCCGACCTCAAGATCATGATATCATAGTGCAAACTGCAGATGAAAGGTGGTTTCTGGCTATGCTTTTTAGGCGCCCATTAAATTCGTCTTAAGTAGAAACAGCTCATTATAATCAAGAAACTGACAGAAGACTGAGATCCCATGCGGAGTGAAGAATGGGGAAGGAAACATATTTACATTTATTGTAATAAAGCATCAGTGAGATTCGACTTGAGCCACAGAAAAGTAAACATACAAAACCACCTTACAATGACAGCGTTCAATGCCCGACCAGTATAAAGTATCGTACTGTACCTTCAGCCTCTCGAGGGGACCAGTGTCCAGAAGGTGCACACGGTCGTGGGGAGGAGGAATTGGAGGCATACTGCAGTAGAACTCTCCCCTCAGTGCATTTATCACACACTGATCCCAATTCTCTAGGAAACCAACAGACAGGCACAGCAACCAACTTAGATACAGGCCAAATACACATCATTTACACGGCGATGTAAAGATACGGCGATGACAGTTAACGCAAAATGAAGTGACGAATGATGAGACTTTAAAAATGTTGATGATGGCGCTCCCAATAATTTGGCTCACATTTAGGCGTTTTAGGCTTTTTAATAACACTCTTGTTATATTAACTCAAACGATAATCGATAATATCATAAATCTCGATCAAACTTTATCACCCACGCACACACACACACACCCACATCTGTTTGGCAACCAATGTAGCTCATTTCACCTGTCGTAAAAGTGTCCGGAAATAGGCGGAAACCACTCCAGGGTGATGGAATTATGATGCTGCTCGACCACTTGGGGTGCCATTGGCACCGGAGGCGGCTTGGAGGCAGGTTGCCAGGTCTGGTAGATGAGATCTAGGTGGCAGTGCATCCTGGCCACCTGGTTCAGTGTGAAGGAGTCCGTGCAGGCATCATCTGCAGGTAACAAGGGTAGTTGGAGGAGTGGGGATTGGATTATGGATTAATCAGTGGCAGGAAAAAAAAGGTAAGAAATCATTCCACAGGTCAAGATCCCGTAAATAAAATAAGGCACCAGTTACATATAAAGGTCCACTTGGTAAGAAAGTTGATTTTGGGCTCTCATTCTGAAGTCTTCTGAACTTCCTTACAAAGCGGACCTTTATGACAACAACAAATGTTTCACTTTTGCACAAGATGAGTGACATGAAAGTACGTGCCCCCCGCTGTGTCCCTGCTAAATTCCACACCCGTCTCACTATGCACACAGACTCAACAAATTCCTCCATCCCTGTGTCGGTTTTTGCGCGTGAGAGGCATGACTGCAATGTTCTGCCCAGGTAAGCGCCGTCTCACCTGCATAACTCATGTAGTTGTTAAATGGCGTGTGTGTGAAATGCCGACAGCCACAGGTTTCGTTGCCCGGCTCCGGATCGTGGCAGCCTTTGTATTTGGGCGTGGGGTTGGTGTCCGCGCACAGATCTCCGGTCTCCATCGACGGCTCGGTCTCCAAACAAGCGTCGTTGCACGACTCGATCTCCGATATACCTCGAAACACGTGGTAAAGCCCAAGACTGTGACCGATCTCGTGGACCATTGTGTCAGTGTGGCCAAAGGTGCCGTAGAAGGAGGGGTTCAGCACGATTCCACCTGAGATGAAAAAAAAATGTAAAAAAAACACAAGGAGACACATTATGGAAACTGCAGTGTGCACACGGCACAAAAGCCTTTTCCGGACTGTAGCATAAAGTAATCGTGGAACTGTAGTAAGATTCAGGCAATGCATTATTAATGGGCCTCCTCAGCTTCATTATCACCTTCTTCCCTGTTAGAGCTGTGATGATGAAGGCAGAAACTGCTCGAGGCTTGAACTGTAATTACTCAGAATCAACAATCCGGGCTGCCAAAGAAGAGCTGTGTGCATGTGAGCGTTCATGCGTGCAGGCATGTATGTGTGTTTATTTGTCTTCTTACCCAAATGTGTGAGGGCCTCTTTGTCCCAGGGCCAAGTGGCAACCCCCGCCAGATCTTCATCAGAGGAATTGGCAAAGAAGACATTCAGGTGAGTCGAGCCGTCCAACTGCAGAACCTCTTTCAGCTCTTTCACGTCCAAATAGGCTCTGGAAAATAAAAGGAGAAAAAAAGAGGATATCACATTAAGTTAATTGCTCCGCAATGAGGATAGTCTCCTCCTCGAGAATGCAGCTTTTACCAAGGCAAAAGGCTGACAAATAACAACAGTGTTCCTGGCCAGAAAGAGTTTATGTAGTGTTATCTTTCAGGGAAACAGCTCAGAATTAGGTCCCTGTTGAATTTAAATATTTTGTGTTAATAAGTGTTTTGGCAATTGAAATTGCCCTTACACCAACAGAATGAAGGTTGAATAGGGATAATTGACCCTGAGGTTGGAACCTGTTGGCGATTTTAACCAATACGCCCAAATAAATAAAGACTTAACAACTTCTCTCCTTGCTCTGCCTAAGAGTGGCTGAAGTACCTTTTCCATTCTGTAAGCAGAGTGAATGTTGGCCGCGCTACAGACCGGCTTTTAGTTTGATAATCCTAGTGCTGGGCGATACGGCCTCGAAATAATATTATGATACATGATATGTATGACTTGATATTCTGAAACCTCCTCAAATGCACTTCATGAATGTTAAGACTTGGTGACAAAATGTTATTTTTGACCAGGTACCTTGATATTTCTTGAAAGCCAATAGTCAAACAATTTCTGTCCATTCCACTCAATTCCACTGCAGTCCCACTTTCTCACTTACACTTGCGTAACGGAGGGGAAATTACAGACCGTGTTGTCGATGTTGTCTACGAAGTGCAGAGGGAGAATAAACAGTAGAATACCCCAAATATGCAGCTATGAGTGTACAGTGTGTTTACAATGAATTGTCGGTGGTGGAGACACGAAAAGCCAAGCCGCAGTGTTTTAATGTGCAAGATGACGCCACATGTTTCATGTCAGCAGACAGTGAATCATGCTATAACCAGCATAATAAAAGATTTTTATTTTTTTTATTATTATTTTGTCTGTTTTTCGACAGTATCCCTGAGTGTGGTCCTTCTTCGCTCTGACACACAGTAACAGATGTCATGGCAGCCCAAAGAAGTTAAGAACAGGTGCTGATGGGAATAAATCCACTTTTCTGTATAATAATCATAATAAACATTTTAATATAGTGACACTGCTTAATGTTTTGTTTTTCTGTCATGGTCTTATAGGGCTGCACTGCAACTAATTAATAACACAGCTGCATTTTTTATCTTGAATGGACCGAGTGAAATAAAACGAATGAGTGAACGACTCCTGATCGGAGCCAACGCCGAGATGCTAAATGTTGTTTGAGCATCCAATTACGGTCCACTGTTTTGATTCAAAAGTAGTTAACGAATGGAAGTGGCCATCAAGCGGACGCTCCTCACAGTCACGTTCAAATATAATGTTACCATGAACGCGCTCATTCGGCTATTTTGCTCAATTTTAGGTACACAGCGTGAGGTTGTTGTCACTTTTTGTCAAAGACAGCTTGAGTAACAACTAAAATGGGTTATTATAGGACTCCTTTTATTGACCACATGTGTGCTGATTGTGTGATGTGAAAAATGAGACCTTCCCCAGTAGCTGGGGCTAACCAAACAGTAGCTAACGTTAGCTTAGAATTTGGTTTTTTTCAAAAAAATAACACATTAATAACGCATAACGGCGTCAGACGGGAACATTTTTTGGCACAACCTCACTGTCTAACCGATGTATGTTGGGTTGTTATATATTTAATCTATCTTCCCACTAGCCCTAAATGTACTGACTTACGTATTGAACGGTATATGTGGAGGTGCTTACATAGCCATGAAACGTGTCTGTGCGGAGACACTGGTTCTGTTTGTCTTTATTTAGGTTGCAAAATGTGTTTTCACATTTTTCCCTTATCAGCCCGACTCATTCGAGTCAGCCTGTGACTTGGATTAATTGTTCAGATATTCTGATGTCTCCGTGTCCATGAAATAATGTTTATTCTTGGCCCTGGGAACACTAACGGTAGCACTAACGACTGCAATCATTCAACACAATGAGATATCTTTCCAGCAGTGAAACTGTCATTCATTTTATGAACACATCAAACACATTTTTCTCTGTGAGCTTGGCTGGTGGTCTTGGCAAACAGCATTCGCAAGCTCAGTCATCTCTTGGAAGAGTCAATAATCTGTTGCATATGCAGAAGTGATAGTTTATTCCTTTCCTTTGGCTTTGACAGGCTTTGGAAAGAGATTCGCAATGGATACGAAAACGGGAGTTTATCAGAAACAAAACATGACAAAACAGGGCCTTACTATCACAAATTAGATCCTGTTCGGATGTTTTGACCTAGTTTGCGTGACCCACTTGCCCACCTTATAGTTTGCACTCATATTTTGTCGACATATTATTAAGATCTTAGACCTTAAGATTAAGTGCAATAAAGTCAAGCCTAGAACAGCAAGTCTTTAGTGTACATGGCCACATACAGCAGGGAGGGTTTCCAGCAAAAGAGAGATTTCACTGATCCTCATTTTAGGTTAAATGTTAATATCATACTATATAATCTCACTGGAACAACTGAACTCTATGCTGTTGGTACTCTTCTGTGCCTGGTATCCTATGTCGTACCATCTAATTCTGGCTGCGTTGGCCAGAAAATGGATTTGTAAAGGATTTAGGTGGAAGTGAAATAGGGCATATGGATGAAAACATAAATCATGCAGCAGGTTTAAAACTCTGACGTTGTAGAAATGAGATTGGAAACAGGCATCACTTAGTGCACTTTATCTGTTTTGATGTCAATCGCACAGTGATTCAATATTATCAGTTCATAAGCACAAAAGATCCGGTCTGTAAAAACGACTTGGTCTTCCCAGTCTTACTTGTCTTGTCCGACCAAACCTTTAAAATGTACGTACATGTAATTTCTTTTTCTATTTAAGTTTGCAAGAGCACACGTCATGCTGTCTTTTGTTTTTTCCCTTCACTCAAGTGAACTCGAAAGGTAAACACGAGGATAAAAGCAAAAATTTCAAAACGCTCGAACCCTTTGTGAAGTGCATAATCCCGCAGTGTGCTATTTATATTTACTCTCCCACTCAACAGCTGACTAGAAATAAAGTATATTCACACTTTGTTTGAGTTGCTGTAAATTTATGTGGTAGTGGACGGTTTCCACTGGACGCAAGGCGCTTGTTTTGTTTCGAGTTTCTTTTGCGTGCAAGCGAGCAGGGTGAGGTAATAACCGAGTGTAGAGCCTGCAAGGTTTTCTGCAAAAACGCACTCAGCAAGACAGACTGACCTGCATCGCAGTTTATGATTAATGACCTAAGGATAACACAGCTCAATGTAGAGGGGATCAAACTTGACATCTTGCGATTGCGGCCCCTTATAGGCCAGTTTTCATTCAATGCATGCATGAAATGTTAATTGCTATAAGACACTATATTCTTTTAGACTGTTTTATGTGGTTTTGAGACTCAAAAGTTGAAACAGAATCTATTCTATATGTGTAGTATTTTCTTCAAAATGCGTCCAGCTGTGCCAGTGTGCTCCTTTTTTCCCCTTTTTTTTTTTGGTAAACACTTCCATGTTGGAAAAGCAAATGTCTGCATAAAATATTAAAAGTTGAGTGTGAACTCGAGCTGTCTCATAGCGTATGTTCAATGTAGCCTAAAGGAAGCAATTTAAAAGTCAGTAACACTGGTGCTTGGCAGTGTTCTGGAAGAATTTACACCACTGAGGCAATTCTCCCACTGCGACAAGCCTGCTAAGGTTACCACCAATGCACATTTCATATGCAGCTACGCGAAATGTTTCATAACATCTCTACAACTTCGGTTGGACAAGTCTCCCTGCCTCAAATCACAAGCTGAATAAGGAGACGCTTAGCGAAAGATGCAGTGTTCCCTCCGAACAGACGTTTTAAATAAAGTGTTCAGTGTAGCAAATGCTTTCTGCAAGCCTGTGCGAGAGCAACTGGGGGGGAACTCACTGGGGCCAGGTCTGAGGAGAAAGAGAGAGAGGGAGAGAGAACAGATGATATAAGGTCCCTCTTCCTAATAATTTCAGGAATTTCATTATTTCCTTAGAAAATATTTGTCCAGAGTTTTTGGACATGCACGGGGGGGGGGAGGGGGTCAGAGGGGTTTCGATGCTGAAATGATTGAGTCAGCAACGAGTGAGAGCAACAGCTCTACTGTAGGGTCAGAACCTAGCTCATCTGAGTTCCGTTACTCTGGCGCCCCTTGGCCCCGTTCCAACAATGTGCATCACATGCTGGATTGATGCGCAGGGGATGTTTCAAAGCTAAAGTAAACAGTCTTAATGTAATCAATTTGTGGGGGAAAGAATGCCCTTTGTGTGTCTGCATGTTTTTGATTTCATACAGTCCTGTGATCACATCGGTAAAGACTTGGCAGAGGCTTTGGTCAGTAGCGACTCGAGGAAGTTGGTACCACCACCGATTTCATCGACTACATTTATATGCACAGGCTGTTTAAATGGCTAAAGAAAATGTATATTCCACCAGTATTCCATGTTTACCTGCAGCCGGGCATTGATGCCATTAATCAACACAGACTTCCTCTTTCATTCATTCAACCATCGTTCCGAAAAGGTTGGAGCTGCGATTATCGTACATATTCGAAACCCTCTTGATATCCCGGTCCTGTGTTTCTCTTTCTGACCAGAAATTGGGGCTTTTCTTCTGTGCGTGCATCCCTACACCAGCTTTGCAAACTGTCTGCGCTGACCTCGTCACACCTAACCGCGTCTATAGCTGCCTGGATGGATTTGCGATCATCACGTGATCTCCGGAATCCGACTGCCTTGCGAGGTATGCTGTTTTTTCATAAACCCATATCGAAGTAAGAATATTAGCATATTCCGAATGACGGCAGAAAACTACCGTGCATGTAGATGTAGCTATTGTGAGGGTGTTTCTCGTTAGTTCAGGCTTTTCAAACATGTTATCTTACTGTCCGTCCATCCACATTTTACTCAAAACCTCCTTGCCTGTAGCCCTTTACCCCGCCCCTGGTGTTCTCTCACACACACACACACACACACACACACACACACACACACACACACACACACACACACACACACACACAC
>CAEMYA010000179.1:9273220-9284611 GCA_903131615.1 Diplodus sargus | reverse complement strand
ACCCCTCAACTATTTCCCCACCCCATAGCCCCTGTTCCCCTCTCTTGCCTCTCATCATACATTTTTTTTTCAGCCGAGATGAGCCACTAGGGAAAGACAGGATTTTCCATGCATTTAACAACACCACTTTTCAGACAAGTCCTGGGAAAAAAGAAAAAAAGACTTTAAAAACTTACAAAGAAAGAGAATGAGAGAGACAAAAAAAATTGAGGGCAGGAGAGAAAGAAAGGTAAGGTGAGTGCAGAAAATATCATCACCGCAGGGCATCTGTTGTGGGGGGAGATCCAGGGGTGCAGCTCAAACTGCCGTGTTAATGCTTTTATATCTGATACATATTAAATGGGGGATTATGACTTCATCCATTTACACCCATATATAATTCATATAAGCCCATAAATTTGCCTTGTATACGTATGTCTGGGGCAGCATAGTGTGAAAGCTGGGGTGAGCTGGCAATGCAGTGACCGTCTCACGGCCAAGAACACCTTTGAAATTGGAGGGGGCCCTCAGCTCCCCTGTCATCAAGTCGGTCAACACCACAGCCCTTAAACCCATCATTCATCTCCACCTTTATTACCATACTTGCAAGCTCCTCTTTAACCCTTCCAACTTACTCTTCTTATTATTTTGTTCCCCTCCGAGGGAAGCTCATGCACAGGAACCGTGTCGACGCCTAACCCCGTGGACATGTTCCCCATTTCTCCGGTTTCATCTGAAGACGTAGCTTTTAATTGAACACTGGGTCTCAATCCTGGCGATGGATGTGAATCTCCTCATCAGCGCCTTCCTTGACTTCTGAATGACATTGCCAAGGCATTCTCAACTGAATTCCCTCGTGTGTCGTATATTTAAAAGACCTCCAACGGTATCTGGCAATGTACCATCCCATCATCGGCAGATGCCCTACCCGCCTAGAGGCCCAAGCAAAGCCCCTCCTTATTGCACTTGCTCCCCAGTGAATCGGTAATCAGCCCCCACGAAAGCACAGGTGAAACCTCGACAACAGGTGCTTTTATAAGTGTGCTATGGCTTTAAAGGGGAAGTGCAAACTCCTGGTATTTACGCCCAAGCACTCCATTATGTTTTATGGGACGGGGGCTTAAGGTTTAGACGACCAACTGTAAAACACCCAAGTCAAGGGCCCTGGGGATTAGCTCTGAGCTGGAATACAGCAGGGAGAGGGAGTGAAGGAAAGAGAAAGAGTGGTCCATCCATTAACCTGCCACAGCAAGAGGTATTGACTCAGGAGGATAGAGAGAGACAGAGGCCAAGGGAAAACAGATGACCTATTAGCCTGAACTTCATTTCCCCAAAAACACATTGAGGCCGAAATGGGCCTAATATCCACTTTGTGAAGTTTGTGCATCCATCTTGCTTTAGTTTTGGAAGCATTTTAATTTTGGGGGCTCCCAAAAATCCCCTGAATCTGACAGATCTTCTATCCAGTTGCCCCGGATAATACATTCATCTCTCACAGACAGTCAAACAAACACATCAGCTTCTGATGCCATATGGTTTTCTGCTTCTCTGCAACAAAACAATATGAATTCACACTGAACAAATTACAGCTGTCCCTAACTTAAGACATAAGAATGCGCCGCTTTACAATACCTACTGTCAGATAAGATCAAATGCCATCAAAACCAGAAGAAGTGTCAAAACGGAGGGCTGTGAAAACAAAGCAAAATATTTTCCCTCAGCCAACTGTGGATGGAGGGAGGGGAAGGGGGGGATTATTATCAATGGTATTTTCAGAGGAGAGACTGTAGCAGGACCACAGAGCTGTGTCCTGTGCTAGCCAGATTTCTGCAAACACTAGGCTACATGTAAGTGGTAACAGGCGCAAACGCTGCAAAAACAAATGCAGGACCTCACAACCATTGTTCCCCCGCTTCGCAGTGCATTGTTCATCCAGGATTCCATAATTAAGGAGGAATGTCGAACTGTTTGTAGTGCAGCTCCCCAGACATACCATAATCAAAGCAAAATAAGCAACCACTTGAGGAGATTATATCTATTTCTTTGGACTGAAAGTTCTCTTGTCCTCTCTCTCTCTGCCTTGCTGGTAGCCCTCCGTTCACAAGACCATCCTTCAGCGACTCGAGCTCTGCAACGGCCCAGCGTTTTTGCCAATGGCTGATGTCTAAATGAAGTAGTTCGCCTGCCACTTGATGAATGAGCTTCTAATGATGACTAAGCCGCGAGGGATGCGGTGGGAATCGAGAGATGGAAGTAACGGCAAACCCACCTGCTTTTCCCCTCTGATGTTGTTAATTAGATGTCATTATTTAGCTATTTAGCGGCCGTTCTAAACAACAGGGTAGTGCCAAACAGACAACGCTTCCAGCTTTACTGTGATTGAAAACAGTCTGGTTTCCCTGATTCATGCTATCAGGAGGACCCAAACAATCCCACACACTAAGTCTACTAGTTTCCTCCCTTTCTCGTGCGTCCCCACTTGACAGTGGCAAGAAATACTGCAAAACATCGGAATTTCGCTCATTTTTGTCTCGTTATCTGGTGTAACCATAAAGACCCCCTGCATTGTCCACAAAAATGTCTCAGTCTACTGTGTTGAGTTTCAGTGTACCAAGAAACAAACAAGCCTGCCATTGGAGGTCTGGCACATACCTTATTACAGCAGATTCCTGAGATTTATTCTCCCTGCCAGCTTTTACTCATCATCTACAAGCCGCAATGAGGACACCACAAAAACAGAAAAAAAATCGCATCGATTTATAAAGCTCCTTATTCTCCTAAAGTAGATTTATGAAATCACAAAATCTCTTGCTTGATGTACAGTACACCTAAGGGATTCTGTGAATCTGGTGTTGCCGTGCAAGTGAAGTGAACTTTATTCACTGTTTTTCCTGGAAAAATTCTTTCAGGCACCCACGTTAAGGGACCCATACCTGCCTCCCCAGGAAACATGTCTTTCACTGGTTTCCTGGAGAGAGAGTGGTATGTCTTTGAAATGATTTTCCATCGCTACAAGCAAAAGCCATACTGAACTCTCTTTTCTGACCTCTAATTGCCCTCACGCTCTGTTTAGAATGTCACTTTTTCCAAACCAACTCCCTTGTCCAATCAAGGCAGCTTAATTAGGACCACTGGGTATAAGAGAGTAGAAGAAGATGGGGAGAGCTGTTGAAAAACTGATACAAAAATGAGACTAAGCGTTTGCTACCAGGAAAGCCATCCAGTTGCGTTTGTTTTGCCCTGCTTAAGTGTGGAACACTGATTGAACCAGGCCAAGGCTAGATTGGACTAGCTGCTCCCAGAGGGTTTCCCAGGCCACACAGGCTGGGAGTTAAGTTACACTCAGCCTCAGCCCGAATGGTCAGGAAACAGTAGGACTAGACATCAAAACCGCTCTTCAGGGACACATGTATGGAAAGATTTGTTGTTTGATTTGCTCTGGGCACGTTAGGCCATGGTGTGGAGTTGGTTAACCGAAAGGATTCAATCATGTCAACCAAAAAATGTCACAAATTCAGCAAGGAATGCTGCAGTTGTTTAAAGCCTTTTGGTTAATTTACGTCTCTTGTTTATCAAACAGCTACTTAAGAGGATTACCGATGCGGAAAACATGAGAACACGCAAAATGTGGAGAAAGTGATCTTACTTGTGTGGAGAAGAGCGGTTGAAGCACGTCTTGGTCACGTCCGTCACATTGGGGTTACAGCAGTCGCCAAGATCGTAGAAGAAGTTTTCCCAGTTACATTCAGAGTCACATATACCATTCCCCTGCTTGTGTTCAGGGCAACGGCTCCGATGACCGGACATGCAGTCACCTGCATCGAACCCCGTCAGCGGATGGTTGCATTCTGGGTCACATGCATCATCGCCCACTTTGCTGATATCACAGTTAGCTAGGATCAGGCGGTTTCGAAGGGAGGAATTGGTCACATTGTGAATGCTGAGCTCCCAGGTGATGTTGTAGGGGCTGAAGGCATCATTTAGCTGCTGGTGCTGGAGGCTGATCTGGTGGTCGGACACAGTCGGCCTCATCCGTGCATCGTCCCAAACATTTATGACGCGGTATCGTACTTTCTTGGGACGGCGGAAGGTCCAAAGGTGGTTGTAGTTTTTGATGACCTCGACATTGTCGCAGAGAGTTTGACCGCAAGTCGGAGGCTCTAGCGTTGTGTCCAATAATCCCTCCGAACTTCCAACTCCACCACCACCCAGAAAACCTAATCGTCCACCTCCTCCCTGCTCAGGCTGAGGAAAGCTACCATCTTTTACAGTAAGCCACTTCCGGCCTGGGTGCTCGAATGTTTCACGAATGACCAGCTGAGGTAGATCTTGGGGGTCCTCGTGGCCCTGCATATCCCTGATAATCTGCCTCTGCCCTCTGGCCTGCCTCCATAGACCCACCCTCTCCACTGCCCCCCTGTAATTATGATTCAGTGCATTCCCGCCAATCATCAGCACCTTGCACTTTTTGGTCAAATGGCTGAAGACATCGCCCGACTGCTCCCGGCTGACGGCCACTTGGGCGCCATTCACAAAGAGCTTCATGTACACGCCATCGTATGTGACGGCCACGTGCACCCATTGGTTGGGTACATAGCGAGTGTTGGAGTGGATGGAGGTCACTTTGTGGGCACGGTCAGTTTTAAGGGAGAAGAAGAAGCGGGGATCACGATTCCCATGTTCACTAACCGCCTGGATGCCAAGTAGCCAGCCTCGGTCACTGGAGGCGTAGAAACATTTGTCGTATAGTCCTGTGAAGAGAATGAAAACAAGTCAGTGAATACATAGCAGCCGTTACTTTCAGGGTGTCAATGTGGAGAAAATGAACATCAGAGCTGCCAATTTACTGACGCCTCTCTTTTATATAATACAACTTTTTGATGTGTTCAGAAGTACACAAGAAGGACACGATCGTTAATGCTTATTTATTTTAGCATTTGTTGTCCAATATGCCGATTAGATTTCTGTGCTGGAAAATGCATTCTGCGCATTTCTAGTGTAGTTTAACACTTTATGTTATATATGTTCTAAAAGGTGAGTTTTCCAGAGGGAGCCTGAAAATGTATTTACGATTAGGGCTCACATGTGTTGCTATGATATATTTCATTTACATCTAAGTTGGTGCTGCCCTGGAAATTGGGTGGAAGTGCATGTTTAGCTAAGGGAGACCCCATGGAAATCTCTTTGTATAGGCTTCTCGTGAACACTGAGCGCATTTAAAGGTGTTCGTGTAAATGTCCCTTGCCAGTGGGGTAGCCAGAAAAGGCTAGTTTCTGCTACAGTCTTGTTTTTGTAGAGGCACCAAAACACCTTTTTCCTGTTTCACTTGGACCGTGCATGTCAGCTTCAGCATGGTAATGTGTTTTCACTTCTTAGGGGATCTCTGAATGTTAACTGTTTGTTTGTTTAGTGCTTGTTGAGGTACGTTTGTGCAGGCACACAAGTTCATGTCTGTGTGTGTGTGTGTGTGTGTGTGTGTGTGTGTGTGTTGCTGCATGTTCGTGACTCTGTGCGTATATCCATATGGTCAAGTCAAAGTGTGCAAAGATTCCAAAGCACCTTAACGTGCCTCACAAGGTCCTCTGCATTTGAAAGTCTGTGTATTCACAGGTGATTCTGGAGCAGGATTTCACTCTTGTCCCAGTAATACATTCTTATAATGAATTATAATGCCTTATCATGTTCCCCTCACTGTAAATAATATATATATATATATACTTAAGTATATATTTATAATAGACCGGATCTCTGAACACTTGACTTACTTATCTAATTTTATACCATTATTTAACTTACTGTTCTTTGTTGTTCTTGTTCTTTCTAGTTGAATGTTTGTCATGTTATGTTTATGTTTATGTTTATGTTCATGTTTACTTCTATGTACATCTTGAGTGAAGAAAAAAAAGAGTCAAATTCCTTGTATGTGTTCACATACTTGGCCAGCTGGTTCTGATTCTGACTGATTATGATTCCTGGGATTTGATGTCAGGGTAGCACTTCTAACCATTAAAACGATCCATAAAGAGACACTCAATCTGTGACCTGCACGCCAAGCCCATTTAAGTATGGAGTGTCCTTTGCAGCCGCGTCCAGGATCCGTGCATCACACGCCTGTAAATACCCTTCATATTTGTCTCTGCTGCTTTTAGTAGGGTCTGAAATTATAAGCTGGTAATTACAGCGATGATCACATCTTCGCCTCGACGTTCTTGTCCACCCGGATGCCTTTGTTCCCCATCGATTAGGCTACCTGAGCCCGCAATAAGTGTCTGGCTAATGGTGATTGCACGGACATCTTGCTAACTTTGACCCGCTTCTCATTAGACGCACACGCCAGTATGCATTCATTAACTTGGTATTTCAATGGACTAATGTTCAAAGAGTGAGGGTTGGGTTCAGCGTCAAGGTCAGTCCTTTGGCGGATGACGTATGCAGGCTTTCCACTACACTGGGAGGAAAAAGCCTTCCATCTGTCAGCTAGTGCACTCAAGGCTAAAAGGTGTGCTAAAATGCTCGTAGGGCTCCTAGCGTAAACAGCTGTCATAATTCTGCCATGCTCAATTAATCTAACACACTACACTTTTCCAGACCCCGCACTGCGCCTCCTCCGGCTCACACCAATACACCTACACACACATATGCACATACTTATGCAGACATGCATATATACATGCTCATGGGCAAACACACACACACCCTCCCATACGCACGGACAAATTGAAATGCTGAAGTGCACATTTGTGTCCTCTCAGAGACAGACACACACACGCACACACACTTGCACGAAGGGATTTGCATGTGCACACACTACCGTAGAGAGCTGTTCCTGTCAGGTTCAAAGGCAACCTTCCTCGCACACTTGCCATTTGTCTTCTTCCAAGAAAAACACGCTCAGGAAAAAAGAAAAAAAAGTACAAAAAAAAAAAATACACACATACACACACAAAGAAAAATGTCACAAGGACTTGATAAAAAGCAGGGAGGAAGGGAACAATGAAGACTTAGTTTACTTTTTGAGCTGTTCTCGCTCTGAAAGGTCAACGAAAGGCACTTTTCATAGTCATATACTGAAGTGACCGCCGCAGCCATTTCCCCCGAGGAGACAATGGAAAATTCCATCGATGTGTCAAAAACAAACTTGATGAACATAACAAGGATATTGATTATAAAAATGTCATTGCCGCACTTGAAAACACTTGACTCTAAACGTTTGACTTGACTGTCGAGTTACACTCTGAATTATACCAAATGAGTCATAAATGACCTAACAATAGTTGCACTTAAAGGAACAGTTCACCCAATATGAAAATTCTGTCAGGTGAAGTTTTGTGGACCTCTCCCAGACAAGTTTAGTAGATGGGGACCTTTTTTAAAAACATTGGAAAACAATAAATAAAATGGCTCCATACAAGCTGTATAGAGGCATCCAGCATCCAGCATCCGGAATAATCCAAGTCTCCAGAAGCCCCAAGATCCCAAGTTGACTTGAAAAGACGTAATTTACAACCTTCTAGAAGCTGAAATTTTCACTTTAGATGCTAACCTTAAAGCATCAGTGTGCACCCTACTGTAGTCATACGATCAACCGCACATCTAGGGTGTCAATAATGGCTTTTCAAATAAATGTGTGATCTCAGAGCCTCCAGAGAATTGAATTAAACCATTCTACATAAGGTATTTTACTTTTTATTTGGTAGTTTTTGTTAAGTTCCCATCTACATCACCCAGTTCTTTTGGAAAACGCTGCAACGCTGTTTTGCTGAGAAGCTGCAGAAAGAGATTACGAAACTCCATTTGCATGAGGGTGAGTAGATAATGACCACTTTTTCATTTTTGGGTGAACTAATCCTGTTAACAGGTTTTTCAATGTCGGATGACATAAATTGACTTATTTTCTTTTCTTCTCACTGTAAGAAAAACCCTCTCATTAAATGTGTGGATATTAATCAGGAACTTTGGGGTACTCAACAACACCTTTAACACCCACGAAGGCACAGTGAGGCTCTATGATATCATCATCATGATAATGATTCAAACTAATGAGATGACGGTGATGATGTTTCTAGTTGAGGTGATGATTGCTGGGGGATAACTGTTACACTCAACCCCTCTTCAAACTCCGACCACTTGCCAGGTAATTAAGTCATGATTTTCCAGATCATTCATCTTCCTGTAAGTATCCCACTTACAATTTGATTAAGATGAAACAGGAAGAGGATACTGTTTTAGCCCGTCCTCAACAGGCCAAATTTGTTTTTTTGAACCAATTTTTGTGCTTATCATCTCTCACGAGAGGACAGCACCAAAATATATCTGTTATCACTGTGATTATCTGCCAACGTCTGCAAATAATTGTCCCCAGCAGGTCACGGAAGAGAACCACCGTTCCTCTTGTGTGATTTATTTTCCTCTTCCTTTGATGCGGGACAACCCAACATGACCCGGATACAAGGGCTAATAGGGCACAACAGAGTTTGCATAACATTTCGACACAGAACTTGATGTTCTGATTGTGTGCGTGCGTGTGGTTGGGTGGGTGGGCACATGTGCAAGGGTGTGTGTGTGTGTGTGTGTGTGTGTTAACTCTTACAATGCTTCAGATGTTTTTTAAAGCTGGGATCAATCCTGACCACATGGAACTGTCACACTCAGGAAAAGGACAGCATACGAAGGGCTTTCTTTCTTGTGGCCAAGACTTGGCCACTTTTTTCATGCCCAAAACAAATAGGGGGAAGCCAGGCTAACCGCTAACTGCTGCTAACTGTATCTTACGTTAGCCGGTAAGCTCAGTAAACCATGCAACTAGTAGTATCAGCTTACTCTGCCTGGGACGGGAGCTCGGAGCACTCGGATAGGGTTGGTGTTGTTTACTATCCAATTAGCTATCCAACCGTCACATCTTGAGGTACAAACTGGCTAGGTGCTAGCTGGTTAGCATGCTAATTTCAATAGATATATCACTGCAGCACAATACGTAGACGTAATCAACATGACATCATAACTGTTATTTCCTCACACTCTGTTGCCGACAAGCCTGTGGACGATTTGTCAAAGTCATTGCCGCTTGACTACGGATATCTTTGTGAAGGGTCGCATTTTCCGCAGTCTGCTAACAAAAGCTAATGTCCCCAATAGCACTCATGCGTCTTGCAGATATTGGTGCACGTTAAGCCGGAAAGACATAGTATGGGGAGCATTTGCTAATTGGCGAGCCAGAGGCATTTGGTTGACACCTCGCCAGCGCCTTCCCAATTAGCAAACACTCCCCATACCGAGCTGTTTCCGCGTAACATCTATTTATTGGGCCAACGTCTGCAAGAGGTGCGTGTGCTATCTGGTGACCGGCGTCCAGCGCAACACAAAGTTCCACAGAGCCCCCTTTAAAGGGCACAAAATGATCCAAGCTTGAGTTTGATGACGGGTTTGACAAGTCATCCGTGGAGAAAAATGAACAGCTATTAATCCCTGAACGCTTGTTTTTCACCCAAAGGTGGTCCTGCTCTGCCTCCCCAAGGACTTCTTCTAAAAAGAAATGGTTACTTCCACTGAGCTGATCATATAATCAAACAAGAAAAAGCTTTCATGCAACTTTAAAGGTCTTTAACTGGAACTTTCTCCTTAATTTTATAATCCATTGTTACCAAATGAAGTTATTCCACTGAGTTATAGGAGCTGTGTGTGCGTGTGTGTGTGTGTGCAAGACAGAACTCAAAAAAAACATTGCTGAGATTGAGTCACCAGAGCTGGTCAAGGACGTAAAAGTACCGGACCTCTCCAGGGCTTCCAGATTTCATTTGTTTCAAGCAGAGACGGCGCTCACTGTCTGATGATTCACCAGCAATTGCACAGAAAAACAGCAACATAAGTCAACGTGTAACAAAACGGTAAATTTGAAATGTGGAAGGAAAGAGAGCAAAGGAACAAACGAGAGGGCAGAAGAGGGGAAGAAAGAAGTGGCGGCGGTCTAAAAAACAACGCATTTGTAAAGAAAAACAGCTCCTGCCGCTGCGAACAACACTGCGCTGGCACCAAAAACAAGTGTTTTGCAGAGGCACTGGGATTTTTGAAGCCTGAATTGGATTTAAAAGATTAGGCTTTATTGAATTTGTTTGGTCATCCTATGATTCCTGTTTGTTTCTCTTTAGGTCGCCGCTCTGGCGACGCTGATGTGAGCACGCTGGGAGTAGATCTCAAAAAATGAACACATGAGATTAAACGCGGGGAGTAATCTCCGTCGGGCAGAAAGCGGTACACGGCGGGGCGGGACGGTGCACAACAACAACACCTGCACAAAGTCACTCCTCTGTGAAGATTGCGTGCAAGAGGCGTTTACTCGACCCTACGTGTAGGTTGCTGTTTGTGTTGCCTTGCACCGTACAGATGTTCCTGTTATTGTGTCCACCCCCTGTAAATCTAAGGGTCACTCAGGTCACAACAGACCCTCTCACCCCCCTTCTCCTTCAGTTTCAGACTCTTACAAGGGATTGGTTTTGCAGAGCGTGTCCCTGCCAACTGGCTAGCGCTACCTCAAAGTGTACTGTATCTCAACACACACACGCATAAATAAATCACTTATGAGTGTGTGTGTGTGTGTGTGTGTGTGTGTGTGTGTGTGGAGGGAGGAAGGGCAGCGAGAGACAGATAGAAACTAAAGGGCCGTGTAAATTTACTCATATGGCTCGGCAACATCCCCAAATTGTGCAGACTGGCATACAGGGGGCTGGGTTCAGTTCAGTTCAGTTCGGTTCAAAGGCAGCCATCTGCACGAGTACTACAGCAAGGCAGTGAGTTGTGCGTGCAACGCTCCCTATCGGCAAGGAAAAGCAACATCAACAAAAGAAAGAAAGAAAGAGAGAAAGAAAGAAAGAAAGAAAGAAAAGAAAAGTGAGAAAAGCTGTCCTGTACTGTGATGCACAAAAGCGCTATTGGTCAAAGCAGATGATGCAGAACAGTTTTTTGACGCTTTTCCGGTGCTCCTTTTTTTTTACGCGCGGCTGCAGGGACGGAGAGGAGCGCGCACAAGTGTCACAAGCGCCCCCTCCTCCCCTGCAAGTGTCTGCGCGTCCTCCCTCTGCGCAGTCAGTGGACAAGATAGACGCATCATCACTATCTGATTGTACCTTTATTTAGAAACTCAGCCGAACAACCCCGTGAATCCGCACAGTAGCGGGGTTTTTTTTTTTCTGTTGTTTTTTCTTCTTTTTTTTTGGAGAGACCGTGCATGGGCACCATGAAAAGCACAAACACATGCGGGACATTTTCCGGGGGCAGGGTGTTTGTGTGTGTGTGTGTGTGTGTGTGGAGCGGCGGGCGGGGGGGACCCTAGAGCCCTCAAGTCCTGTCCCGTAACTCCGGTAGCCAATCCAAAGGTGTCGATTTTGTGTGTGTGTGTGTGTGTGTGTGTGTGTGTGT
>CAEMYA010000179.1:9255613-9267740 GCA_903131615.1 Diplodus sargus | reverse complement strand
GATTTGATGGTCCAGGAAGACAACATCCCATCTTAACCCAATGACCCGTGACGGTTCGTGTCACGGAGCCCCTGTGCAATTCTGCAAATCCCACTGCAAATCTGAGTCAGACCGCAAACTAGAACCGCCGCTTTCAGAGGGGCATGATGCCGAGATCAGTCAGGGGTCAGCGGTGAATAAGGCAGCGCTGGACGAATGCAAAACCCTCTGACACCGTCCAATGTGATCGGTACATCTGAACAAAACCATGACGATAATCTCCTCTTTTTTTTTTTTCTTTTTTTTTAAAACCCAGATGAAAACGCAGGAGACCACCAATTATTTGTGTCACGTTTTCCGACCTTTTTGTCGCACGGCTGCCTCTAATGTCCATCCTTCTGTCAGATGTCAAATAAAAAGCCGTGTGGCTTTTATATGGATATAATATAAAGAGTTCCAACAGTAGATGACACTGTCGGGATTATCCCCGTTCATTATCTGAATGCGTGCAAACATTTTTTGGGCTTTTCTCTCTCTTGCCGCTCACTTTTGACCCAGAGAGATTACATCTGCACTGTCCAAAAATAAACAGCTTGTTGATATGGCTAAAAATGTGATCGCGGCGCTCAGGAAGTCGGTATTCAACAGGGGAATGTGGGCAAGTGATGGCTCATAAAATGCTTTGGCTAAAAAAATAAAATAAAAAAGACAGATGATATTAGGTTTCTCTAATAGCTTGGCCCCATCCTCAAACTTTATATCTCCCGTGGGCGATGCAGCCATCGCTGTCTCCCTATCACTCCTGTTTAGAGAAAAGTGGTTGCAGCATTGTACAATAATCCCACTACGTCATCCGAGTGACTGCGGAGCAGCGCGAGTCAAATGGGAAAAAAACATTGTCCTATAATCCATTAATGCACCCGGCTTAATCTGTGACTGTGGCTGTTCTAAAGTGCAAACCTAAATGCTTTTGCCTTATTTTTGTGTGTGTGTGTGTGTGTGTGTGTGTGTGCGTGTGTGGATGATCTGTGGAGTAAAACGATATACCATCGATCGTCAACAGTGTCGACATGTTTAAAAGAATAATGCAGATTAGGTTTAAAGTAAATATGGGGGAAAATTAAGGAAAAATAAAAGCAGCGGCAATAATAGATTTAAACAATAGTGGACGGGGACTCTTTCTAAATGTAATGCCGTTACAGAACAGCCATTAAAGCCCTTAAGAGTATAATCCCGTGCTACCTACAAACTCATACCGGGTCGAATTTTCTTTTTTTAGTGGTTCCATGAAAACCGTCACGCAGGCGGTTTCTGGTAAAAAGAGAAAAAAAAAAACAAACAAAAAAAAAAGGGAAAAAGAAAGCACTTCCCGACGAGACGGAGGTGTTGTTTGTTACTTTTAAAACAGAATATCGCAAAAGATTAAAAGAAAATGTATATACGTAGGGGCGTAAATCGGGTTTAATCTCGTCTAATGCGTATGACAGCTGTCATTTATATGCGCTTAGCATGGAAGGGGCAGCCAGTTCAGCCGCGCACGGGGCCGGGCTGCTGTATGTGAACGCTGGAAAATAGAGAAAACGTGTTGTGGCCTTGATAGTCAAAACAAAATCAGCAGTATCGGCAGAAAAAGGTGAAATACTCGTAGCAGGGACATATTATTCTTGGTGAAAACTGAATTGTCTGTCATCAAATCTCACCCAGGATGAATTAGTGACGTCTACTCGCAAAATGGATCATCTCAAATCGGACAGAAGAGGCATTCGTAGGTCGCAGAGGACGTTGATTCTTGCGTCCCACTTTTATGTCTGCAATTGAATCGCCTCTCTTAAGTGCATTTGTATCACCGTCCGTAAATACATGACATTCTAGTCTTTTTTTTATATATATGTCACCGTCATCCCACCACCCAAACTTCTTCCCTTATCCAAGTGCTACATCATTTATTAGTCATAGCTTCCAGCTGTACAGGAGTAACAGAAAAGAGGATGTGACTGTTGTATCGCCGCCTCGAGCCTTTTTCTCACCGCAGAGAGAATCCCGTCCCTCTACACCCCCGGTCGATAACTACATCTGTCCACTTATCTGCACCTTTAAGGCAGATTTTTCTTTGTCAAATTGCAACCTTTCTTCGTAGCAAGAGGTGGTTTTCTTCCCAATTGTGAGACCAAACTGTGAGGTTATTCGTAGCTTCGAGTTATTGCACCAACCTTAGTTGACTTTTGGCGTCTCGCACCACTAAGGAACCGCTCTCTCTTCAGTAGTACGCACGAATGGCTATATGCTTAACCACACAGCAACTGATTCAGTTATATAACAGCGCAGGGGGGCTAACCGAGGCAACATATACAGTATCATTTCATGCGGTCAGATATAAATCGTTCCCATGAAGAAACACGCAATTTCGCGAAAGTTCTCTGTCTGCATTTGTGTTTCAGATTAATGACTTAATGCTTTTTTTTTGTCTTCATTGTACTTGTAGTTGAATGATGGTTGTAAAAACAATGCCATGATATTTTACTGCCAGCATGCTACACTGTGCGGTTGAATGAGTACATCAGTTTGACAAACTGAGCTCCTGGTGTCCTCGCTTAGCCCTAGCTGGGAGAGCTCAATTGTGTTGCAGCTTACTTTACTCTGTGATCGCCACCATGACTATGGAGTAAATAAATCCATAAGAGAGATGTATGCTTTGGTCATGTTTTTTAAAAGCTTTACTGCAACTTAAATCTTTCACATTTGTCAGTTTTTGGGGGCGCCACCAAAGGAATGTCAAATGTATCCACACATTTTATCGCCACACCAGGTAAAGACTGGCTAAGTTGAAGAAGTTGCCTCCTTACATGCCAAAGTTCTGCATTGTGGAGACTCTCTGAGCGGTTCAGTTCTTATTATACTTGAAAATGAAGTTATTATCGAGGGTGCAACATGTAAGAATTTAAGTGAGACCATTCACCAAGAAGTCCATAGTCAAGCAGCATTAAACAACTTCAACAAACCGTCCACGGGCCTGTATGCAAACGAGACAGGGGAAGGTCTAATTTTTTATCTTACGGTACAATACGCTCACATATGTCCAGTAAAAAAGTGATGAAATGTGCTACAAATTGACACATTTTTAGGTGCAATACGTAAGACTTCTAGTTTAAAATGTTCAAAAATTAACTGAAATTGTCCACAGAATGCAATGAAGTTTTGATGCTATGTTGTGCACACCTGCATGTTGTAACGTATTGCAAAGATATCTACAGAAGTTAGCGTGCTAAGCAGCTAGCTCCTAGGCAGTTTGTACCTCAGGAGGCCGTGGTCTGAGGGTAAACAACACCAACACTACCGCCAACTGAAGTGTAAACTGACCTTACGAGCTAACATAAGACGCAGTTAGCAGCAGTTAGCGGTTACTCTGGCGATGTGCTTCCAACTATTTTGCTTTTGGGTTTGAAAAAATGGGCAATTTTAAAACATTACACCCTTACAAAGTACAATTCGAGTATATGATGTAGCGTTACAGGAATTCTGAGTCTAACCCCCAAAGTTAGAGCTGCATTTTTCAGTCAGACACCTCAGGAAATACTGAACCACGCTGCCCGTCACATCATTGCCTATATATGTAAATGTGCATGAGGAGTGTGTTCCCCATCATCCTCACATCCTGGATTTTAGCGGCTGTTGTGAGCTGTGCGGTAAACAATAACCCATTATGGGTCCCCGGCGGCAACCAAGGCTTGCCCTCGGTTTAACTCTGCTGCTTGTGGGGAAGAATTATACGTGCAGGGGAGCAGAGTACGGCACAGTCAGCACACCACCGCTTGCCACCACTACTGCCCCTCCGTCTAGACGTTAGAGCACGTCCATATGGAGATGGTTAAAAAGCTCATTAGCCGGCCTACTTGAAATACAGTTGCAGTGACGCTTGTCCATAAAAACACAAAGTAGAGTGGTTTCTGCAGTGGTATTAACCAGGTTGAAGCATCAAGCCCCCAGGACTGACAACAATTTGGCGCAGGCCTCCTGTTCACCAAACGATGGCTGAAACGGCATGCTTTCCAAGAAAGGAATAAGGACAGAAATGATTTCTTGGAAGAGTTTTTGGACCTTTTTGCATGAGGTAGTCTGATCCACTGGGTGAGGAAGAGCGGAAAAATGTCTGGTAAGGTGAATAGATGGCCCACTGGAAGAAAAAGCAATGGCTTGGTCTTATTAAAAAACATTTAGGGTGACCAGAAGGATTGCTTTAGGGCAAAGAAAGATTTGAGGGAGAGAGTGCAAAGACCCGATTCATGCGGCAACCATTCCCGGTTTGTCGCAGCTGAATTTTTCAGCATTACGTTCACACATTGAACTCATTGAACTAAAACTCCCCCTTCCTTTACTCGCACATAAAACAAAGTTTATATGTGTTGGCTTTCACATTGTAAAATACACCCATAAAAATGATTATTTATGGTATATCTGACCCCTTTTGACTTATGGAGCGCTGCAGATTAAAGCACCTTATGCCGTTTCAACACCTACTGCACAGTCAAATACATGTACATAGGCTTGATTTAGGCTAATTAGGGAACCTGATACCATGGGGGAAATTTTACTTAATTGCGCGAAAAAACGGTTTCATTGCTTCCATTAGATTTGCTAGAAAAATTGCACCCCATGAAGATCCTGCCACATTTTTTATACTGATGTAAGTAAAACGTGTCTTAAACCATATAAACCATATCCCAATCTGAATCAAATCATTTGATTCAGTTAACAGTCACTTTTTGTAGCTTTCAAGCTGCCAAAAAACAAAACTTACCCCCTCAGCTACACAGTGTTTATAGGGTATTTCTCATAGACGGTACAAAACATGGACGTCGCCTACATCTAGGTATCAACTGACTCCACAGAGGTGGAGCACAGACTTCTTGGACATTCCATCGGTACAATTGGCCGCGCAGTATGCCATAATATTTGTCGGGTATTCGCATGAAAAACTCACCAAAGAGGCACCAACACAGCCGCGGGGTCGAGCTCAGTGACTGGAAGTAGCTGAGGTGAAGCCAAGCGGAGCTAGCCTGTCGTTAGCTGTCACTCAATGGCCGTTCCCTCGGTTGTGAATATCTTTGAATCTGCAGTTGTACATACAGTAATAACATATAGAGAGTAAGGCATTTTTTTTGACCAGGCTGTAAACATGTTTATTTCTGCTGAAAGATTTAACATGGGCTCTTACGGTGATTGACTCGCTTGGGGAGCAACCCTCAGGTGGCCGTTCAAGGAACTGCATTTTTCTGTACTTCTGGAGGTTGCCATTTGGTCTTTATACTCATTTTTCTGGGTTTAAACCCCCAAATAATAAGCCCAATGCATGCTATCCACCCAGCACAAGATAGACAGATGCTGTTAGCAACTAGCTTGTGGACTTATTGGAGCATTTAGCAATTTAAAGAGGCAAAAAGTCTTTGATTTCCCTCAGGAGTTGGCTAAAGGAGAGTGAATACTGAACTTACTCCAACTTACTTTTTTCTTTTCGAGCACAAAGACTAATAGCTTTAACAGATTATGTCAAATCTGGAGTTCGCGGTTGTAAGAATGGTCGTAAAAAATTCAAGAAAGGACTTAAATTTTTGATGTCCAACTATTAGATCATTTTCAACGATCTGAAAACTTCATCAAATTACTGTGTACACTCGCACAATGGCTGCACAGGGCTGCACATGAGGCTCTTGGGGGATGAATCAAATTTGACAGCGGCGACCACAGAGCAGCGGCGGCGCTGTGAAGCACGAAGGGGAGAAAACCTCAAACATTACAGATGAAAGATATGTAGATAACAACTGTCACTGCAGCTCAACCCGGGTGAAACTTCCGCGGAGCTTGCCACGGCACAATGCGGTCCATCCAAACGAAGCGCCTGCAACATGGAGGTCAGGAGGGCATGATGTCGCGCAGGGTGACCTGATGTAGTGACAAACAGGAGGGGAATCATCAGAGAGTGCACGGGATGTCCTGCTGGTTGGCTGTTCAGTCTGCAAAATATTGTGAAACTGCGAGTAGTAGTTGCCATCGGGGCAAAAAAAATGACTCAACGGTGGTTAAGAGTTGGAATGGACCTACACAAGTTAAACAGTCTCTCAAGCATCCTTTGTGAGCGTGAATCAAAGCCTCACACCTATTAGACTTTTCTCTTTATTGATACAAACCGAGCCTCGTTGCTCAACATCTCTGAAGCTGTGTGTTTTTTCGCTGGCGCGCCATGTTTGCACTCATGCGAACAATCAAAGCAAAACTGCAGTGCGCGCCGAACGCTTATGAAGAACAGGATTCATAGGGCGGTGCCAGGGTAACGTACCGTATACGTGTACGAGCGTGCACGGTTTGTGTTTACCTGTGAGAGTCGATTGCTCACGGTGGATGGAGGGCAGGTTTTTACCTGAGAGCAGACATGGAAACAGCGATCGGGACAACAATTTTTTTTTTCCAAAATTGCTTTAAAAGTGACAAAGTGTTGCTTCAACCAGAGCGAAAGAAACAAAGTGGATCCTCCGCATTTTGAAACCGACATGCGGAACGTCTCAAAGAGTCTTTAGGCGACTACAACCATGGGGAAAAAATGTCAGGAATGTCTAGAATGCGTCTGTAAACAACATTAACCCAATGCAGTGGACTTTGTGAAGAACATATACGCCTCATCCCATTCGGGGTGCGTCGTAAAATGATCGAAGCGGCCAGCCGGGGCTGCGTAAACAACGCAGTCCGTGCTCGCTGTGGACACGGTGCGCCGCGTAGGGCGTAATGTATGTTTCGCTCGGTGGCCGGGGAAAGGAAAAACATAATGCGTTTAGTCAGTAAGCAGGAAAACACATGCTGCAGCATAAGTAAACAATGCATAATGCTACGCTGAGATGAGCAAACAATGAGCACGTGCTGATTCGCAGTCAACAATGCGATGCCGCACCTTAATGTGTCTGGGCCAAACAATGCAAAAGCCGATTATGCAAATTGGGGTTATCGAGGGCACCGCGATGTAACAATGGCACCGAGTTGATTGAGCCGGGCTGTGTGTGTGCGTACGCTACCCATCCCCTTGGGTTTCTTTTTTTTTCCCCACAGATGCCCTTCCCCGAAAACCCCCTATCCTACGCTCTCTGTCCTGATGCCTCATTATAGGCGCTGCTGTCAATCAGAAGGTCAAGGGTCACGGCAGAGGATCAGCTTGATCAATACCCCCCGGCCTGATCAATCAACTTGCCTTTCCGCCTCAACCAATAAGATGCCGGCCTCCGTCAAAACAAAGGAGCGAGACGGACGAGAATGCCAGAAAGAATTAGTGAGGAGTAAGAGAAAGGGAGAATGTAAACCAGCCTGCCTCACTGAACAAATCCCAGAAGCTGCTTTTTTTTTTTTTTCCCCCCCTCAGTTTAAGAATGACATTGTCAAGGACTAGGACATTGATGAGTGGTGTGCGTCATCGTGATGCACCTGTAATGCCCCTGGGGTCCCTCTGTGTTCGCTCCAGATCTGTAGACACCTTGTGGGAGATTTAGATCTGTGGCTGCATGGTGATCAGTTTCCTCGTGGCAATAACACACACACACACACACACACGCACACACCAACATCTTTCCAGTCATCTTTGTCTTCTTTAGTGCTTTAGTGGTAGCAATAATATATGCTCATCTCAAATCCCCACAGCGGAAAAAACAAACAACAAAAAAAGAAAAACCCTGCTTTCTACAGAATAACTCAAACAATTAAGCTTTACGATTACAAAAAGCATACTTCCATTTAATTATAAATCACCTTCTTTCATTCATCCAAATTACCGGACACGGCCGGCCTCCTCTCGTTTTCCTTTTAGCAGATGCAGAGTTAAGAAAATTGAAATGATCCATTAGCTCTGATTATCAAACAGGCTTAATAAATGGGTCATTTTTCAGTATCCTCTCAAATTAAAATTGCCCAGTGTGTATTTTCAATTGAGTGTCTGCTCCTGTGCCAAGGAATTATTTTCCCCGAGGAATCATTCCAGCCACCACGTAGTTACAAATCATGGAAATGAGATGATGGAATATAGAATAGAGAGGGGCGCTGCTGATGCTAAATCATTAAAAATGTACTTTCTTTACCTCAGCTCTGGAGCGACGCCTCACATGACATTAGTTGGCAGACAGCCAAGCATAAAGAGCGGAGGCGGCCCGGGCTGGTCTGTGGTAAAAGATAATTCCTTTAAAACTATGGGCAATATCCTAACAACATAGTCATGACACGCAGCGATAAAACAGATTTAAAAGGTTTGTAATACAATTTGAATGCTCTAAAAATCAGGCGGGACAGTGTGCTTTAACGATGATGCCGCGACGTCCAGAAGGAGGAAGTCACTCACAAAAAACTACTTTCACCTCCCGACTCTATTAGCTCCGGATCAAATAACATAAATGCTTCAATTATGATTGGTTAGCAAAGATAAAAACGTTAAACGTATCAACCAACCGCATCCCACAGGAGATAATGAAATACCAAAAATAAAATTAACTTTCGGGTGAGATGTGAATCGAGCACCAGACTCTTCATCTGCTCTATTTAAGTCCTGATTTTTTGGTTTTTTTACCTGATTCATTCATGTTTCGGGATTTAAAATGAAACATCCAATCATGAGTCATAAAATACTCCCAGTTGAAACAATGTGGGGGAATTAAGAAACAGGTAATATGCTTGTTTACCGTCGGACAGTTGGATGAGAAGGTTTCAAGCCTGTAGGCTAAATTCAAAGCTACATCTAGGAGAAAATTAGGTTAGCTTAGCATAAAGACTTCAAGTGAAGGCGGGACACAACTGGCCCAGCTCTGTCTATATATAAAGTAATATATAAAGTATCGACATTAAAATCTACCTAGCACCACCTCTAAATGGGTGGGGGCTATGTGACTGTTTCTTTGCCGGAGGCAGCGACTTCCTGGACTCTCCGCCGCGCTCAACCGCGAAAAGGTGTGTAAGACAACCATCTGTGAAACCACAACTTGTCATTTATATACTTCCATTTTTGTACAGATAAAAATAAAAGAGATGTAACGTGCTAATCTGTGAGCTTTGGAGCTAACCGCTTACCGCCTGCTTGCAATCCGTATGCTAAGCTAGGCTAAAAGACTTTTGGACCTAGCTTCAAGTTTGAGACACATTTGAGAGTGAACCATAGCCAGTTGAAACACTTTGGAAATAAGAAGTAAGACAGTCAGGTGTCAAATATAAAGCCTGAACTTAAATGACAGTTAGGTTTAGCTTAGCTTAGCTTAGCTTGTCTTAGCTTAGCGCAAATACTTGAATTGGGAGGAAGCAGCTGGTGTAGCTCTGACCAAACATTAAAAACAACAAAATGAAAACGGACTTTTTTACTTTTAATAGTAGGAGCCAGGTTAGCTTCTCCTCCATGCATACAGTCTGTATGCTAGGCTAAGCTAAGCTAAACTCAGCTAAAGTCTGTTCAACCTGGCCTCGTGTCTGCAATCGACACACATGAGAGTGGTATCAATCCTCTCGTTCAACTCTCGACGCGTTAAACGTTTTTTCCTCAGTCAACGCAGCCCGAGGGACGCGTGTCTAACAACTCGTTTTCGGGGGGAAGAAGTTTGAAAAAGGCGCAGCAGACGGCAAACTGATCGAGCAGCTGAAAACTGTGCAGACGCTACAGAGGAGAGACAAACCAGTGGAGCTGCAAAAAAAAGAAAAAAACAGCAGCAGAAGGAACAGATTGTATAATAAGCCAAGACAGAGGAGTTGATTACTTTCAACTTGTGACATTTTGTAATAATTTCCCAGCCAAATAACACAATTTTACTGCTGTGTGCAATGTTACTTGTCAAGCCTTTCGGTTCTCTCGGTGCGGAGTAATTGTCGTATATAGAAATTATGTAGAGGGGGGGAAAAAAATACTTAACAAAAGGCAGAGTCCGGTCGGTGACAGAAACAGGGTTCAGAAATCCTGACTGTGGCAATTTAAACGAAAAGGGCAATTTACATTTTTTGCACATAACAAATGAGCCTGTTTCCAGAAGTACCAGAATAAACCGGCTTCATGTAAACGTTCTAAAAATTCAGGTTGGATATGTGTCCTCCTCTTGTCATTGTCTTCAAGCTGTCTGAAATTGCATGGCGATGGGCTGGATGTGCTCCCCAGATCATGACGACGATGAATAAATAATAACGGTGAGATCAGGGGGAACATCACTGAAGGGGCTATTTATATCCGCAGAGCAAATTTAACCTTGACCTCCTTTTTCACAGTGACCACACTTGCCTTTTTTTCAAGCCAAGAGTCAAACATCATATTTTCACACTTCTGCGTCATCTCATAACTCTGACTTAGATATGAAATATTCAAATGCTGCTCTGCCCGCTGTAATGGCCAGTGAAATTCCTCATCGGGAGCCTCGCAGGACTGTGCGCTCTTTGTTCCGGGGGAAGGATGTTGCCAGCACCTGCGAGCTGGAACGTGAAAAAAAAATAAAGAAAAAAAAACACCTGGACAATCATCATGTGTGTCAGCGAAGGCGTCGTTGTGCTCTTTAACAAATCATGTTGTGTCATAGGTGGCTTTTGGGCAGAGCCGGGCACTCGGAGAGGCAGCAAGGTCAGTCTTTTCAGGCCTACTGTGGGAACTGATTTCAATCCGAGTCAGTGTATGATGTGCGTGTGTGCGTACATATGCGCAGGTGAGCAGGAGGAGCAGAGGCAGGACGAACAGACAGGCACACCGGGTGCCTGTGAGGTCAGGGGCTAGGTGGAGTGTTAGCGGGAACGACACCTGACAGCGACTGGGAGGATGCGTCCTGGCAGTTCTGTACATTCATGTCACTACTGATAAAAGTCAGCACCTGCTGAGCAGGAGAAACTACAGTGCCGGTGCCACCGGGTCCTCCATACAGGACGGGGAGAGGAGGATGTGAACACTTCCTTCCGCCTGTCCTTCCGTGTCCCTACAGTGCTCACTGAGCAGACAAGTCGGGACAGCTGTGATGGCCATTGGTTGGGCAGGGGTGAAGATGCCAACCTTGTCAATGCCAGAGGTGGGAGCAAGGCTACATGGCACCGCCCAGTTTGGGCTTGGAAAAGGAAACCTGGATGCCTCTCTTTTGGTTGCGTAACAGCCAAGGGCAGAGGGAAGTGTGCAGAACTTTCTCAGTCACCGCTAATGTAGCTGGACGGCGACATGCGTCTTACCGGGACGAGCAAAAAACAATCAGATACAGGATCTGAATCTTTTCAAAGGCTCGGGCGTGAGAAAAACTAGTGCAGAGGTGCAGATGGTGAACCTGAAGGAAGGTGAACTGCGTAGCTGCGTAGTAGCTCACTGATTTATCTCTTATCAACTCCTGCGTCTGTTTTTCCGCGCTTGGTTCCCCTCTGTCCATAAAACACACAGATCCTTCAGATCAAACAGCTCAAGCATGAGGTCAGCTGGTAAAGCACGCAGTCTATGTAGAGAGGCTGTGTCCTCGCCTGAGTGGCCCCGGGGTCCAAAGCTAACTTGTGGCCCTTTGGCTGAATGTCACTTCCCCTTTCACTTACACTGTAGTCACTATTCAGCAGCACTATCCCAACTGCCTAAAAGAAAAAGTCCAAATGACCTCAAACTTGTCTCCCTTCTTTCATTTTGGAGCTGGAGGTGGATGACTGTCTAGTTGTAGTAAATTTAGCGAATAACCTCATAATCACGAGCATTAAAGCAAATGATTGTGTGGGCTTCTGGCTGTCTTGGTCTTGCCTGGGTTACGTGGATCTCTGCAGCATGGCAGTGTTTAAAAGCAACGCCAGTGCGATATAATGCAATCCTACCTTACCTAATGTCCTCAATCTATGTTCACTTCTGTAGTGTCGCTATCATTTCTGTTATTCTGTAGTGGTGCACACACTGTGGCTGATAAAAAGCCAGATACTGCCACCTAGTGGTCAGATACGAGAACACAGAAGGTTCCCCCCCTCCTTTATATTCAGCTGCTGCTGCATTTACCACCCTTCCAATGCAGCCAAGAGCCCAAAATCATAATTTTAGAACTTGATCAATGTCTTCCATTAGAAAGAAACAGCTGATGTTTTCTGCTTCCGGACTCGTGTGGATGTACGTTGACTGCAAAAACAGTCCCACACTCCTCCTTCACTTTCTCTGAGAAAA
>CAEMYA010000179.1:9207277-9255601 GCA_903131615.1 Diplodus sargus | reverse complement strand
AAAAAAAAAAAAAAAGAGCTGATCTGCAACTTTTCCTTGAACGGAAGCAATTGGCGGCTTGTTTTCCCCACATTTTGCTTTTCTAAATTAGCCCCTTAAAAAAAAAACACTCACACACAAAAAAGAGCGAGGGGCCGGCCGACACGCAAACACTCTGTGCTGCAAGCAAAAAAAAAAGAAAGAAACAAACTTAGCATGTCACTGTAGTAAGAGCCTGTGGAAAAACGTCACCTTCAGCAGTAGGGGTGTGGAGGAGGGGAAGGGGTCGTATTATGTGTGTGTGTGTGTGTGTGTGAGGGGGTTGGTGGTGCTGGTGGGCCAAACTTGGACGCATGTGCTGCAAATTAGGCCTTTTGGTAGGCAGCCCTTGTGCTGGCGAGCAGCGGAGGAGACAAGAGTGCGGGTGTTTTCTGCATGGCTGCAGACTGCTGCACCTTGGGGGCCGACTGACCCGGGTGCGAAAGGAAGGGGAGGAAGACAGACAGCGGGCTGTGATGAACATTTGCTTGCTCTTTCCCCTCTTTTTCTGTCTCACTCCCTCGCTCTTTTGCCCTATCCGTAGCCCCCGGGGAACCCTTTGCACGCACCTCTGAGCAGCCTCTGTACAGGCCGCTGCCCATGTGCGAGTCTTCAATCGCTCTGCCCTTATATAGGGCCTCTTTCCCCCCTCTACATGTGTTTGAGGCCCTCCGTCTCTCTCTCCCTCTCTCAGCCACCGTGGAAAGCTGTGCTTCATTTTCTCTGGGGCTGGGAGTCCTCATTCATACTGAAAAACAAGCAACCAGCCTCATTTTTTTATTTTCACAGGAAGACAGTCAAATATTTCCCAGGCTCTCTCGATTCATATATTCAGACAGTGTTGTGACAAAATGCCTGAGTGAAAAGTAAAGAAATCGTGTTTAAATATTACTTTGGTACGACTGAGTAAAAGCCTTAAGGTATCTGATGACACGGACTTAAGTTCATTAATTGCCAGAAAGTTACTTTAAATACTCAAGTGTCAGAGGTGCGACACAACCTCTGTACTCAGTGTTGACTTGGCGTCATCGATCAGGCCAATATTCTACATTCTTGTTTTGTTCATTTACATTTAGCAGACACTTTTATCCAATACACTGACAGTGGTGGCTGCCATGCAAGGTGCAGATCAGGGGAATCGAACCTGCGACCTTCTGATAACAAGATGCTAGCACTACCCCTGAGCCACAGCCGCCCTTTCTCCAACCTGACTGAAGTTAAGTTGATTTAAATATGCTGCTTTGGCTCCGATGCAGCGTGCAAACCTGCAAAAATAACTAGTAACTACGATGAGCTAATAAGTAGTCGAGTAAAACGTACAACATTTGCCTCCAGTTGTAGTGGAGTGGTACAGTAAGCTGAGTAAACGTACTTAGTTGCATTCCATCACTGAATTAAGAAGCAGGTTCTCTAAATGTTTTTCTTCTCCCCTCGACTGAAAAATAAACTTCTTTTCATCTTTCATCTAAAATTAGGACAAAGGGAGTTTCAGTCTGACCCTCGTGCACACGTCACACGACTTTGCAGCATTGAAATACTCTCATTCCTCCACACAAAGTCAATCAAACGCCACAGTTTGACAGATTTGGAGTTTATTCACACATCACATACTACAGTGGGTAATGTATTCAAGAAACATTGAACAGCGCTGCCACATATGACACAGAAAAAAAACAAAAAAAACAAAAAAAAAAGAAGACACTGAACCCTTTCTTTGCCATTATATAAAAATAGTGTTGCTACAAAAGTATAAATTAGGCTTACTAATAAGACAACTCAGATCTGAAGCTACACAGGAATCTGCTGCCAAAGTGCGATAAAAAAGAACAGAATCAAACACGTTTTTTTGTTTTGTTGTTTTTTTGCATTTTAGCAGAGTATAAAAGGAAGTAATGCCTGTAAAATAGGATGAAAAGCAACACTAGTTTCTTAACCTGAATTGATAATACAGACTATAATCCATAGTTAAAACAGAACAGAGCTCCATGTTAGCATTCTTATACCATAGTTTTTTTTTACAATTATTATCTGAATAAGTTAAAATCCTGAAACAAAATAAAACTTACAGCTGAGTTCAATTTTCTAATACCAGTATCTAAGTTGAGTTCTTCTATTATATCAAAACCTTTTGAAATGCTACTGTAGAAAATAGAGGTATAATGTTATTGGTGTTCCCTACTGTATCTCTGAAATGAAGGCTCCCCCTTGTGGCATAAAAACAGCAGTTCTTCTTGTATTTACATGATACATCCTCTGAAAAAGGACGATGTCAACCCATAAAACACCAACCCATGATCAGCATCGCTACTCCCGCCCCTCGGAAAAAAGGTTCAGATTCAGTCCAGGTTTTCTCGTCTGACTCCTTGATAGAGTGTCTTAAGGTAACGTCTACTCGTAAGCCAGTGTGTTTTGTCAACAGATGCGAGTGAATCATGTTGGCTCTAACTTTATATATCAGTACTCTTATTAAAAGCATGCATATTTCTTAGATATAATTCTCATTTAAATCAACAAAAAAAAGAATGCTATTTTTTTTTCTATGTAAAATCAAGTTGACATCACGACGTCAACGATGGCATTTTTGTCCCAGAGCGTATTCTAGTTAAAATACTTATTTAAAAACTGTAAGAAAAAAATCCCTTCATCGGTTTCAGTCGGGGATCGCTTCTCAAACCACAAACCAATGTACAGTAATTTGACTATATCTTGATCAAAAGCTGACTGTCTGTATGCTCAGCTCATTTCCCAATTTACTTATTTTTTTTCTTTAAATTACATTACCTTCTGAGTACTGAGGTAAAACATTAGATTGGTGCTTAGAAAATTAAAATTTAAAATATATTTTACAGCAATTTTCTTTTTTCTTTTTTTCTGGTTACCAAAATATAAATGTGTTGACATAAATCAGTCTGAAACAGCAGTATACATATTGATTTCAGGAATGCAAATCATCACAATGCAAAACAAAATTAAAAATAATTAAAATATCGTTTGTCTTGGTTACACTGAATCAAGTCACTCTCCCCCAAGTCTTACAGAGGGAAAACAGACAAACTAGTAAAACAGTAAGAGAACAAAATAAAACCTTAACAAAAGAAATCCTTTCACGAACAAACAAAAGCGCCTACTACTTTATAACTTAACACCCTCTGAAAATTGCAGGCTTCCACCTGGCTGCGTGTCTTACAGGTGTATTCAAAGACCCGTGACATCACTGTTGGGTGTGGTTACGGGTGCAACGAAGCGCACCGCCATGTTGCACCACACCCAGCGGTCTGAGAAGGGCAGCAGCTGTGCCTTTCAGCCTGGTGTTAAGTTACTCTTTAAGGAGAGAAAAGCACGTATGAAAAAAGTCAAAGCTGTTACTGGAGGTAAGGAGTCTGTTACAACACGTTATACAGTTTGCAATGCAGAGCCATTCACTTTTAACTGACGGAGACGACTGACGCGCTGAAAAATAAAAAAGCTGACTCTACTGCGTTCAGGTAGATTCTCATCCTGGTGAGACCATGACACTTGAGACCATTCACTGAGATGCCCTATTAATTTCACACATGCAGTTTACCGTCTTCTTACTTCAGGTGTCCTTGCAAGCTAAAAAAAGGTACAGTCACATTAGCCTCATGTTAAAAGGTGCAGTGTGTAAAGGTATGGCCAAAATTATTCTCACATTCATAAAATGAAACTTGCAATGTCAACAGACTTTGAAGAAATGTCTATGTTTAGTATGTATTGTGCTGTAGAGATGTCTACTAGAGTTAGCATGCTAACCAGCTAGCCCCATCGCCACCTCAAAAGGCTATGGTCTGATAGCATAGCCCAATGTAGTTTCAGCTGGGAGATGTATGGGGCAAAGTTGCTCTGCTCACAAGCTCTTTCAGCTTTTTATAGTCTAATAAATAAACTTGCAATAGGCGTAAAAAGGATGTTTCCTTTCTAAACCGATTCTTTCTTGTGTAACAGAACATACAACTGTACAAAAGCTGCACAGTTTATACAACAACTAGTTGGGATGGTTATTTCAGGCAAAACTGCGATCCAATAGTCGACGGAACTATTTGGTAATTATTCCATTATTGGATGTTCGACCATTTGTATGTACTGTAGCATATATACTGACACTAGTTTTACACACTCTTTACCAGAGCCTGCTGAGAATACGATTCTACAAGGCCTATAACAGCACAATACCTGGTAGTACAGTATTATACCAGTAAAGACAAAGGAAATACAATGGAAAAGGTTTTTTCAGACAAAACCAGAGCTAAATGAACCATTAGAATTATTACTTATCAAACGACTGTTTGAATATTTCATAATCATGACCCATCCATACTGCTAAGCTAACAGCAGAGAGTGTCGTGAGTAGCAGCTGGTCACTCTGATGATGTGCTGCCCGCCCCTGTTTGCTCGGAGCAACATTTGACAAGGTAGGCCGATCTTTACAAACTGCACCTTTAAACTAAATTGCCACAGGGCTACAACAGTGAGATCTACATTTCCAAGTACAGTTCCATCAGTGTTCCTATCCAGGCAAGTCTGTGAGGTCAAAGTCAAACAAAAGGGTGACCCATGAAAATCACACTGAAACACACAGGCTTCGGTAGAGATTAATCAGAGGCGGAGTGAATGCGGGTCGGGGCAGAAGTCTAATGTGACCGTACCTTCAGTTGTACTGGGGGGTTAAAGCTGAAAAAAACATGGCTAAAAGAGAGATAGGAATGTTTTGTTAGACTGTTGATAATGGGATTATCAATTATAACTATTGGTGTTTAATATTTGAATACGAAGCAGATGATGCAGCGTCTGGTAAAAAAATAAAAAACGATAAATCTGGCCAAGCAGGTAGAGACATTCCCTGTTTTTTTTTCTTCATGTGGAGTGTTGTACTGCACCACTGAGGATGAAAAGACAATATATATTTAAACTGCACCACAAATATTATCGTAAAAAGAAATACAAATGAGAGTCTCATACCACGTTATGAGTATAAGTACATCTACCTGCTCTGGTATGACCCTGCTAATGTGGTTTGTAATCTACTGCTGAGTTCTTTTTCAGTATAGGTTTATACAGTGGAACTTGTGCTTGGGTGTGTTATTGTTAAAATTATTCCTGACTTGTTGTAGAAAACAAGAAGTGATTCCAAAAAGCATGTGTGTTCAAACAAACAAACAAACAAAAAATAAAGTGGGACCTTTGGAATAAAGCTACTTGTCAAATAACACAGTTTTCCATGATATTCACACAGTCCACTAGAGGACAGTGTTTCCGACCATCAGCCATAAGTCCCTTTGAGTCTACTTGAGTGACAGAGAAAAGAAAAAGAAAAGCTTTAGAAATAGATGGTGAAAAGAAGGCCATTGAACAGCAAAGAAAGGCATGATGTTGGTTCTTACTGAAGGGTTTAAGGTGGTCGCATGAAAGAGACTTAAGGCCCAAAAACAGAGATGACAAACTAGTACTTGACTAATTAGTACCAAAGGCAACAAACAAATTTTACAGTATAACTTCCATTCATCCAAGTCATTTGAGGAGGTATCAGCTTGAGTAAATGTATACTAGAATCCATAAAAAAATAAATAACTTGACTTCATTAGTATGCATGTATGCGTCGACTTTAGTGAATGTACTGGCAGAATTCGCTTCATCCTGAAAAAAATAAACCCTCAGTGATCCATTTTTTTCGTTTTTTTTTTTTTTTTCTTCGTTTGTTGCAAATGGCACTAACTGTGCTCGGGGTGGAACGTTTCACAAAAGTCACGGTTCAGCACATACCTCGGCATTGAGGTCACAGTTTGGTGTGTGGGTGGTTTTTTTTTTTCGGTACAGTGAGGAGAAAAAAGTGGCGGTGCCTGCGCGGGTGCACTCATTCCTGAGAAAATCCCGTTGATTTCACAAAAACAGAAAATAATTTATTATCAATAATTAAGTGTAGAAGCGTCATGGGAACAGTCGTTTTTTTTGTAGCAGAGAGAGTTGGAAACTATGCCCTAAGATAAAGCTTATTGCCTTGAAAATGGAAAAAATTTTGTAGCTTACATAAGGAAGACAATGGTTATACTGGAGTGATAAATGAGGAAAGAAGCATAAATTAAATAATAATAACTTTCCTATGAACGAGTCTTTACTAAATAAGCTGTAAAAAAAGAAATACGCACACATACACACACACACACACACAGTGGGCAACCACACAAGGATTTATGCAATATGAATTAAATCCTTGCCTATGAGCTTACCAAACTGATGGCTAATAACATTACTGCTGCTTATCTGAGGGCAACTTATATCCGACTGTAGGTGTCTCTTTTCACAGAGATGACTGATGTGACGTGCCTCTATTACCAGCACTGGAAAACTAGCAGACAAAATGGCCTCGAGATTTCATTATTGTGTAGTTACTGACCTACAAGCTGGGTTGTACCATCAGGTATTAAAGGATAACGCAGGATGTATTTATCCAGCATGTTATTTAATTTCCTGGCGGTGCAATCCAGCCGTGGTATAGTGAGGCTGAATGAAATCGAAGATAGTAGATATGACGCTGTCCTCTTTGTATGCGGAAGGAGAAACAGATTGTGTTAAAGCTCAACCGAAAGCTTGATTTTGTTTTTCAAATTAACCTCATGATACTGGCACCTTTGTGCAAATCTAACCATTTGATTTGCATGTTCTAACATCAAGACCCATTGAGTTAAATCTGAAAAGACAAACCATTGGATGACCTTTTTTTTCCCCCACCAATTTAACATAAACAAAAAGGAGAGCATCATATCGTCATTAATGTTTTATCAGCTGTTTTTCACCCTTTTAAATGAAATATGCATGCAGCCCAGTGCAAGCAACTGATCCACTGCTACATTTTTTTTAGGCCACTGAAGCAGCCGTCGATTTTGCTGCAATGATTTTACGCTCAGTTAACCCGACGGTCTCCTGTGGATGATTATGCTGCAAAATATAAAATTTCAGTGATGCAGGAAAGCAAATCATAAACCTACTACACTTAATTGTCAGAGGTGCAATGGCAGTGAGGATTCACCACTTGAATTTCTTGTCACACACCAATGGAAATGATCAACTTCCGACATATTGTACATGCTACTAACTGCCTCAACAGCCGCCTGTTTAACTTTCGTCTGTTTCCTGTACAATAACAAATAAGTGAAATTAAATATTTCTCTCGGACATCTTTGATAATCTAGTAGGATTCGTTTCAGAGGTCTATGACAGTAGTTTCAAGCAGTGAAAGCTGACTTTACCTGAAAATGTTGCCGTCCAGTGAGAATAACAGCATTGTAGCCTTTGAGCAGTTTAGTCATTAGGCTGGATTAATTCAAATCACTGGCCATGATGCGACTGAGACTCGTCCTGCTTAAGTGTGCAGCCCATACCGAGGGTGGCGTACCAAACAGGACAATCTTTTGAGAGTTACCGTTCCACCCCTACATTTTGTCCACAGTACTTAACAACAGTCCTTTTCTCTGTATAAAATATGTAATAAGCCTTATTGTTTTATGGGTGTTTGCAACCTGTACAATGTGAGTTTCCTGTAAATATTTGTCTTGAGAAGTATTTAATGTCCATACACATTTAAGTTTACAGTTGGTCTAAACCTACAGTATATAAATAATAGTCTTAAGTCATTGGTTGGAGGTGAAGGTTTGGTTGGTTAGGGTTGATTAGGTTTCTCTTCTAGCCCATGTTGGCACGAAGGAAAATGAGTTTGTTCATCTCCTCGGCGGTGACCTGCTGCTTCCTCTTCATGGCCAGGCTCTGCTCGCACACAGTCACACACTCGCTGCGTATGCCCACAGCGGGCACAGCGAGCAGCCACAGTGCCAGGCGAGCGAGCTTGGGAAACTTATCGCTCACTGCTGAGCTCCAGTACTGGAAGAGGTCAGGTGTGCCTTGGAGAAGAGGCTCAGCCAAGTATTGAAAAATCTCTTGTCTGACTTGGCTCTGACTGTCATCATTACCTGACACCGAGCTGGTCCCCCTTGAGGTGCCGCCGTTGTTTCCCCCTCCCTCTATGCGGCTTATTTTAGGGGTTGGTGGGCCGTCGGTGTCCCGGTCGTCGCCACCTGAAACTCCGCCACCAGTCATACCTCCATCCCTGGAGTCGGCGGCCATTTCGCATGCACGAGAGATTATGTCTTCATGCTGGTAGGCTGGCACTGAACGCAGCTTGAGCTGTGGGTCCAGGACCATGGCTACCTGGTGGGCTCGTTCAACCTATAAACAAGAACGTTTCAACGACTGTCAGTTCTTCCTAAATCCATGCATCCATCACATATCTCTTAACTAGTCTGTCCTCTTAAATGTTCAATCTTGTTCAATCTGTTGCAATACAGCTGCTTATACAACGGCACTGAACCTCTTATTGGCACCAAAATTGGTAGATTTAAACACTACCTAGCTCTAGGCCATATAAAACCAGTCCTAAACTCCGACAGCTAAATGTTAATTTAAATAACTTTATCAAAGCAACACCAGCTCAGTACCTTGAAGTTCTCCTTGAGCGCTTCTAGGAAGTAGTGGCAGAGTTTGCTAGCCGTGCCGGTTCCAGCCTCTCCAGCTTTGGACGTGAAGAACTTCTCTAAGCGCAGGTAGACAGGCAGCACCTGCTGTAAGGTTGGTCTCCTCTGGCTGCTCAGCTCGAGCGCTGCCAGGCGTAGAGGTGCCAGCAGACAAGCCAGCGTCCCCAGCAGATGCTTGTTGAGGCCCTGAAGGACTGGAGCCGTGGACTTGCTGCGTCCATACGCCTCACAAATCTGTTCAAAGTGGGCATGGACCTGCAGAAGAGATTCAGCCATGCGATCCCAGCATGGAGGGGTGGGGCATTGTGCAGCGCTGCCCTGTGTACCTTCTTCGGTTGTGCTTGCGGACGTGTTGGTGCACTGGTCCTCACGAAGTGCCAGCGTGGAGGAGGATGCAATTTCCCTGCACGTTGAGAGAAGCTCGGCCAACTCGTGAAGACCTCGAGCTTGGAGGCTGCGCTTCCCAAGGACTGCCTGGACAACTGCACCGAGTGAGCACCCTGCGCATCGCAAGCATATCCTGCCCCGGCCGCCACCACCACCGAGTGGCGATCCTGAAAATCCTGCTGCCCAAACTCTGGGCTCCGAGACATACACGGTGCGGATGTCTGACATCACAAACTCAGACAGCACATTCTGCACCCAGTGGTGAATCTGTTCAGGCCCTTCCCTCAGCTCCACCTCCCTCACACCAAGCACGTAGCGCTTCAGTCTCGAGCCCTCCACCTGGTAGGCTGTTAGAACGTAGCAAGCATCTGGGCCTGCTGTCTGGGAGTGGCAGGTGACGGCGATGCCAAGTGAGGCATTGGAGCCCAGCGCGCACGTGACTTTGACTTTGACTTGGTTGTACATGCGGGGCAGCTGGCGCATTGCCAAGGCACTCATGTTGCCAAAAGCATCGCGTGTGGAGTAGGCACCGTGACGAGCACCGGTATCCACTAGGGTCTGTGCCAACTTCAGGAAGTCCTTGCTGTTCAGCACATTTAGCATGCTCAGATCTGAACACATTACCCGTAAGAGGCGCTCAGCCACCTGCTGTCGCTCCTTCTCAGGTAGTCCGTTACTCTCTGCCAGCACAGACAGCAGATGGATGGGTAGGAAGGCAGAGCAAAACATAAAGATAATTAGTGTTAATGTTTCTTTAATTTGACATTGGTGGAAAACACACGGTATCTACGAATGAAAATGGAAATAAGGAATCATAGATATGTCTACAGATAAGACTTTGAATTTAAGGAGGAATCATCAGCTATGTAAAATATTTATACATTTGGACTATTTTCTAATACAGTATACATAGACTCAAATGGCATATGAACATTTAGATAGCTCTGTATACTGTAAAAAGAGAAATTCTCAAGAATATGTGAAATAAAGTTGATGGCCATACTGATAGCAGTACTTACGGCTGAGAGTGTGGTTTCTCTGGGAGATATTTTGAGGCTGGATTTGTAGTTTAACTGAGGAAAGAGTCTGTGCCTGGGCCTGGACCTGGACCTGGGCCTGAGCTTGAGCCTGAGAACCTCTCCAAAGCTGCTCTTGAGGACCGGAGGCTGAGGAGGTTTTGGGAGAGTCCCCTTTGGTGTGGTTCTCGTTGTCCGCTGGGGAGAAACAGAGATGGGACATCAGGTAGCAGCGATAACATTGTACAGCTTCAATGGATAGTGTCTGTTAGGTGTTTCCAGTGGAGAAAGAGAAGTAAAGAATAAAATTATGACAGAAAATTAAACAAATAATCACTGGTAGCAAAAGAAAAAGACAAAAATACATCAGTGATTCTGTCATTAACAAAGTGTGCCTTTAAAACCAGCTATGCAAGCTGACAAAACAAATTTCCCGAGTCAAGAGATCAGCTACTAATCTTGCAGGGTGTGTCATTAAATGAAGTCAGTCTCCCAGCATTATCCAGACAGCAAAACATTATCATAAATTATCAACTAGTGTAAATAGTTTTTGTTTTCATAGTCAAGCCTGGATAACAGTATTTTAAGACTGTCCAAATAATAAATGTTTAATTTTAACTGCATGCAAGGACAGGCAACATGATTCATGCATAAGAGGATAAACTGCACTGAGGTCATTTATCAAGTGGAAATATCATATATTAGGTGGTTACAGCTTCTCACACATGGGTTTTTGCCATTCTCCCTTTCATATCGTTGTAAAATATATATTTTTGTTTGCAAGATGACATCATTTTGTCATGACTTTCAGCTGAGGTTGATTTGGATTGGAATTGGTCTTTCTTTTGGGCATCTTAGTTGGTTAATGATTATTAAATACGATTTTAAAAAACAATAATACTGTGCCTCTACTGCTGTTGCAACAAAACATAAAAACTGTATCCAGCAGCGTCAGAACCAGATCTCCAACAACCCTTATATATTCTTTGTGTTTAATCTTGTGTGCAATAAATTTAATGGCTGCACCATTAAAAGTTACGTGGGATCTTACGGACTTTGACATGCACTGCAGCCACTGAGGGTGTGTTCACATTCTGTATTTGTTTTCTCTGTTGAACTCAACATGCATCTGTAGTCGTGGACTCACCAGCGTGGGACTGCATGTGCTCCAGCAGGTTGTTGTAGAACTGGAACTGGATGCCACAGGCACCACAAGTGTAGGGTTCTAAAAAATCACAAGGCCCAGAAGAGCGTTGACTCTTTGCCAGAGTACAAAATAAATACACTGTGCATCTGTCCATCTACTAGCCACTATTGCCTTTATGATCCCTTATCTTATACCAGATCAGCAGCTGTAAGTATTTTTTTCTGGACAAAGTGACTCAATTTGCTGCAGCATTTCTGAAAAACTGTGATGCATTTGCTGTGTTACTTTGCAAATAATTGTTGAAAAGTTGTATGTTGGGGCATCCATGTAGGGTTTAATCACAATGTCCCTGATCTGAATCAACCAGAGGCCTTTGTTGCATGTCTTTCCACCTCTTTATCTCTCCGACCATTTCTGCCTGTTCCTACTGTATCATATCTAATAAAAAACAAACATAATAAACAAATGTCTAGACCTTTAATTAAAAACATTTTTAAAAATGTAACCGCTTTTCCAGCAATCTTTGTTCCTTGCAACAGTATGAGACAGCTTAGTATTGGATCTTTACATGACACGACTGAGTCTAAACACAAAGCAAATGGACGTTAAGACCAATGTTAACAATCCTGATCAGACATTCCCCGGTGATAATGAAGCTAACTACAGAAAATCTGTATAATCACAATGGATTATTGCACCAAACAGTGACAGATTAACAAAAACTGAAGCAGATAAGAAAAAAAAGGTGAAATGAGAAGGAGGGAGCGTGCATTTTTTCCTTTATGAGCAGGAAGGTGGGGTTGGACTTACTCTGGGTTGTAGAGAATGAGGTGGCCACCAGAGGGCTCGCAGTTCCTGCGGACAAGAGGTAAGAGAGGGAGTTAAAACTAAACAAGGTGGGCCGTCCTTTCTCATTCTATTCTCTTCTTTATTTAGACAGTGCCTTTAGTGTTAAGTGTTATTTCAAAAGCAAGGCATCATTTCCAATCTAAGAGCATTTACTGTTTATTTCTATAATTTGATTCAGACTCTTATGATACAAATGATCAGTGACTACACAATCAATTTAATATGCTGCATTATAGGCAAAATAGCTTTTCTTCCAAAAGTGTCTGATGGGTGTTAAAAAGATTATGGTCCATTACAAAAAAAATCGTTTATTAACAAGTCACCGCATGCACCGTATACACACTCTGATCAAAACATTAGAACCACACCCGTAGAGGAGAAAGTGTACAGCCTATTCCTTTTTTCTGTGTCGTTCACTTCATTAAAAAATAAGCAGACAAAAGCATTTACTGCCACATTTACTGAGGAAAAGCTAGAAGTGCGACCTACTAAACTTAATAGACAAGTTATTCATGTTGTATGCCAAGAGAGCTGGTTTGAGACTGATCAACACTGTGGAGTTTCATTTTTTCCTTTTTTAAATCAAATTGCTTGCCAGGTAGTAGTTTATCTTGAGAAATTAAGCAAGAGAGATGTGACAAGTACCAAGTGTCACATGTTTATGTCTAACAGCAGACTTGCAGAGAGGAGCACACATTAACTATTAGTAGTTAAGTGAAGCACTAATATAAATATAGCCAGCTTTCAGTTAAAGCCATGGTAGTTTAAAATCTTAGGTCTTAAATCTGAAAATTTTAAATATCACATTAAATATTCATTGCATAATGAGTATTAAAAGGTCAAGTTTGAAAAATACAACCATTCTTAGGTATATTGTGTTTCTAGTGGATGTGGTTCAGTCAGGTGTCACTGACAGTGGCCAGGCAAAATAAGCACCCTAATGACACACCGTCATCAGATTCTGATTCAAACATTACCAATCGGTGCACAGATGTACTTGACATCACCGGCCAAACCGCTGAAAAGCAGTGAGAGAAGTACTGAGAAAACAGCACTGACAGAAAACTGTCCGTGATGAGAAACAACCAAAACTTTTGGAACTTTTGCAGACAATTTTGCGTTTCATGTAGGCCAGCATTGCTCACAGTGAGAGGCTGATTAAGAATGTACGTTTTCTGGGCCTTTAATTACAAGTCTATTTTTAGATCACTGCCATGTAGGGCTGGGCGATATGGTCTTAAAATATTGTTATGATAGTTTTAGGTGTCATTACAATACACAATATACATCATAAATGCTAGGACCAGGAAACAATATCAAATATTGTATTTTTTTCCCCAAATACCTCAATATTGACATTGCCACAATTTTAAAGAAGATTGCTTTTGGTTCTAACACAATGAGATTTTTGATTTTCATCCGTAATATGGATATAATGATGAAGTGGGTAGAGGCAAGTATTATAAAGTTCTGTAAGTTCGGAAAATAACATCAGTTGTCTGTAATGTAGCCTTTAAAACCAGAAAAAAGACAAATATCATGAAGACACTATCTAGTCTCGTATCACATTAAGTATAAAATATCAATACACTGCCCAGCCCCACTGCCAGCTGTCATCAGGGCCAATAATGATCCAACAATCTATTAAACAGGGTCTGTATTTTCATGGTCTGACTATGGGGAAGAATAATATTATTACACCTTTTACATTTGAGTTTTATATAGTAACAATTGTTGCAAGGTAGGTCAAACAAACCTCTTTACATCCTCTGCCCCCCCATCTCAATTTTCAGGCCAGCTGAACTGAAAATACGTTTCACCGTTCAAGCAGAAATGATACATTTCCACACAAATACACACACATCAACATAAAATAAGATACTCGGCGCTCACCGCTTGAATTTTGCGAGCTGTTTGTGTCAACCAGACTAGACTGAATTGCACTTTCCAGTTTCCGCCTGAATGGACTGTCTGTAAGTGAAAACACGGGAGAGACAATGAGTGACATGCCCACACTAAATAACGTCGATAATCTCTGAACCCACACATTAGTTAAGATGGAGCAAAGTCAAAGATAATCTTAATTTTGGTTTGCTGCATGCAAATCAATCAACGCTAACAGCCCCGATGAAAGGATCCAAATGTTCGTATTACATTTAAATATGGGTTTAATTCCTCGTCTTCATTCCATCTTTTTGACCCACTTCTAAGATGCGAGTGTGTGCCATGCTTTAAATAGTTCTTTATGGCAGAGCGCTTCTTAGCAGAAAGATGGAGGGGGGAGGGGGGCGGGGTCATGTACCACAAAAATACAGAACCAGTTGGGAGGCGAATCAACGATTTATGACAGCTGGATAAACATTTTGGTGAAGCAATGCAGCTGGGAAACATGATCTGAAATTGTCTGCGAAAAGCAGTCTAATTTTTGTATTAATTCTACTTATTGGGTTTATGAATCTGTCTGGAGAGAGAAAATATAACAGCTTTAACGAGACCAACATTTGAAAAAGAAATTGGAGAACCTGTGCAGTCTGTGTTCAATTTAATTTGAATGTTTTTAATCAAAACTTTAATGTGTTTAGGTGCTGGAGGCAATTAGAGAAAGATTCATAACAAGAAAAAAAAGTCTTCAATGTATCATCACTTAAATTGTGCAATTAACCATTCACTAAAGGTTAATAGTTTCCAGTAGGGTTGCCACAAATAAAGTGGCAAGGTGACCCAGAACCTTTTATTCAATCTCTTCTGGTTCTCTTAAATCCTGTTTCCACTGGCTGACTGTAACACACTTCAGCCCGAGTGAGGTATGCTCTCATGAATTTCTACTATGCCCTCACAGCAGGACTGTGATATTACTGTGACGGTCCCTGCCCTCAAACCCAGTCATGCCAATATCATAGTAAACCGACTGGCTGCTATTTTAAAAAGACATTATTCAACAGGAAAGCCAATCGGTGTTTGGTTTTCTAATCATGTTCACTGGGTTGTTTTCTCATTTTCTAACATCAATGCCTGCTCAATTTTAACCTGACACATTTCACAACACCCTCAGTTAATTACAAAGCTTTCAAGTTCTATGAAAAATATAATGTATATGATGAGTAAATGTCATGTTTGGTTCCAGGTAAATGGTAAAAAATTAAATGAATAAATAAAAATAATAAAGGAAAAGAGAAAACAACCTGCTCTGAGGCTCTTTGTGCTGCTATCAAGGTGGCATGTGTGTGTGTTGAGGTTATGAGACATGCAAACTTTGTCTGGCAAAATACATTTAATCAAGAAAACTAATGAAAAAATGTAGAATTGTAATAAAAAAGGTTGCTTACTTTTTATCTTACCAGTTGTGCTATGGCCATATTTGGTCATATCCATGCTACCACATTCCTGTACCCGTGATGCCTTCAAATCAAAGGAGGCTACATAGAGATAAGATCTCAGAGTCAGTTGTAGCTCAGTTTAAAAACAATATTCAAGATGATGTCACTTTTTATTCATAGGAGGCTACATTTTTACAGATATTTATACAAACAAATGACTACACGAGAAGAAACTGTTTTCAGTTAATTCCGGGTAGAAAGTCTCTGCCACTAAGGTTAGCACAAACTTTTATTTTCTATTTTTTATGATTTTATTTCAAAATGTAAACATCTCATTCTAATTAAATGTATGTTTGATGCTTTTATAACACTTTCACTACATTAGGCTGGAGACCTGACTTATTTGTCGGGCCACAGGCCTACATTTACGGCTGAAAATGACAATGGAAGTAAACAAGTTTTCCAGTTTCGCAAATGTCCGCCAATCACCAGTCGTCTACCCGGAAATGACTGTTGTTGTAAACACGACATCCAGTGTTTCCCACAGAATGGCTGTGTATCTGTGGAGGCGGAGGGGGGGCGTCAGTATTTGACGACCTGAGAATGAGACTCAACAATCAACTTTAACCAACATTACATAGCGTTGCTTGAATCGTCCACCTTAACGCCGGCACACTGGCTTGCCTCACCTTTCAGTGTCGCTCTCCTTTCTGTTTTCTCACCTGCAATTCCGTTGTCCTAGCAGCAGGTGGGCCACTGTTATACAGCATTAATTTAGCATAAAATGCTATAAAAATAAAATAAAAAAGTGTTGCCAAATGTACGTGGGCAGCTGTTAATAAACCTGGATGGACCACCCAAGTAAAGTCTATGTGTGGGGAAACACTGACCTCACAACCTATGCATCAAAGCCTACACAAAAAGGCTTTAAGGAGAAACTAAACAGGCTCACCCATTGGTGTGTGAAGAGCTACATGCTCCTGGTAGGGGTTGAAATACTTGTACTGCTTCCCACAGAACTCGCAAACATAGCTCCCAGTTTCTGCAGGCAAGAAAACACACAATTAAAACGTTTGTCTTCATCAAAATCCATGTCACTGCTTAAACCTTTATCATATCAATTAAGATCCAGTCTGTCGGATTAGTTGTGTTCAATTAAAAAGAAGTGGGGACAGAATCATTTTGTTAATCGAGTCTTATTTCAACAAGGGGAAGCAGAAAACAGGAGGTCGTAATAAGAGTGGAGAAGAGGAAGGAGCTGGTGAATCTGATCAGATCTTTTCCCGACTGAAAATTTCACATCTAAAAAGTTTACATTTAGCAAAAGCTCAATATCAGAGAAAGTAAAATACACAGAGGGTGTCCCTGCAATGTGCATAGAGGTTCACGCTGCCCCTCCCCACCCCCCAGTCAGAGTCATTAGTGCAGTGACAAGTGCAGGCTTCCCACCTGCGAACACTGCCAATTGTGTTTGAAGGGACACCCGCTGCCGTCGGTTGAACCCGCGGTCTCTGCGGAGGTGGGCGAGTGCTTTTTCCCCTGCGAAGGAGGACTTTTGGACTCATGTTCTGAAACCTTTCCAGTGTGGAGTTAGCTCATATTGCTTACTGTTACTTTTCTAGTATGGATCATCACCATGACTTAGGCCATTACAAACTGTGTCCAATGCACTGAACTGGACACAGGTGAACTTAAAGCTGTCAAACTGTATGGCATGTCAAGAACAAACCAAAACGAATGAAGGATGCACCTTAAATCTATTTGGAGTTTTTATGCCACATAAGAAAACATGTCTTGAGTCAGGTTTCTGATTTCCCCCCTACATTACCATTGTCATAAAACAGGAAACATATGAAATCAAATGGGTTACAGTGACAGATGATCCCGATATAATCTACTTCGTCTAGAGGGTATAATTTGCTGTGTAAGCTACAGGGTGTATAGTAAATTTCATTATCTTTTTCTGTCATTGTATGTCTGCGGTACTAACTGAAACAAAGTACATCAAACAGTCTTACTTGGTCCAATTTTCTGGTAGGGTTCAACTGGCTCCTCCTCTTTAAGGCCATCCACAGGTAACACTACCTGTTCATACGGATCTGTGAGAGATGAGGAACAAACAAAAGGAAAATAATTCACTGCGTTACTGTAAGTTTACTCATCTCCTCTTGTTTCTTTGTAAAACATCTGAATGTGCTACATCCTCTTTACTGTTCCCTTTACTATTGTATTTTAGCAAACCATTTATAAATATAACACATAGTTCAACTAAAAAGTTCAACTACAAAGTTCAGCAACCGCAGCATCAATGTTTTTCTACTGTAAGGTGGAGAGTGGCAACGTTCCACTGTTTACTTGTATATGGGTCATTCCATGCCAGCTCATCCAGAATTCAGAACTTTTCCCAGTTCATTTCATGGATTTTCTCGAGAAAAATTCATGTCAAAAAACTTTTATTAAATTCATGGGACCTTGCAAAATCCTGCAGCTCTACTCCAAATACTTTTTTAAGTTATGAATGTTTGAAGTTTGAAGCCTCTGGGCTAAATTTCACCATGTTTGGCATTCCTTGTAAATGTAATGTAAGCCTCTGAGACCGCTTATTTTTCACTGGATTGGGTAAAAAATTTGTACTGAACATCCAAGAAGCCCTAAGGATAATTAACAACGTATTGATTTAAATTACTTTACTTTAAAAAATAATTTGTTTATTCGAATGAAGAATCTTTACATTTAAAAATATATATATATCTCCACTAGTTTTTACTTTCCTGCAACCAGTTTATGATTCTGTGTAGTGTTTCATACAGTTATATCACACCCAAGTTATTTGGCCCGGCATTAAAAAAAAAAGTAGTCTCACAGATCTTGCTAAATTTAGCTTCAGAGCTGAAAACCTTTGACTGTGTAAATTTCCAGAGAAAGATTATTTCAATTTCCTCGAAAATGTAGGGAATGCATTAATATTCATTGAATATATATTAACAATCTAAAGATGTCATATTACTCGAGCCTACATTTTTTGAAAATAGATCATTTTAAAGACTTTTCCCTAGCTTTAATATTACATTCAGTAGATTTATGTGCATAGGTAGAGTTCAAGGTGTTCACTATCCTAATGTGAGCCTGTTTTCACTGGATTGTTTCTTACTAAATAAAGTAGGTGATAATCTTCCTTCCTTAGCTCTATACACAGTCATTATTTCCAATTTCAAACTTTTCCATCTACTTTCCAACATCATCAACTTGACCAAACTTGAAAGATCAACTCCTGTGCCGTCCTGTGATAGTTGGCTTCTTCTTCTGAGCTTTTGGTAATAAAGTAGGGCTCCATGATCTCACCATCACATCAAACTGCTTAAGGATCAAATAAATTATGATTGCCCTCTTTTATATAGGTCTGGGTATGTTGCAATAATCCATTTAAACCTGTCTCAGGTGGGACTAGCCTAGACCTGTTTTACCTTTGCTTTATTAACTCTGCTTTATTAAACCCCACTGAAATGATAACCAGTCTGTTTTAAACTTCCTCTTTAACATGCTACTCAGTTTTTGTTGCTGCTGCAGGAGGAAGGGATTCTGCAGTGAGGGGACAGTGAAATTACAGGTTCCCTTGTGAGTGGTTTTCTGGTTTGAGTCTTGAAAGTGTTAAAGAAAAGGAAAAATAAGAATTGTCATGCAAATATTCCAAAAACTTGGTAACATGGTTACCATCAACTGCATGCAGGTCACGGTGCTCCTGGAAGCAGCTGTAGTATTTATACTTCTTGCCACAGATGTCACAGGAGTAACGGAAGCTACCTGCAGATGAACAGATAAGAGAGAGAAAGAGAGCAGCATTGTTTTTATGTGACTGACACATAGGCAGGCAGACACTGGATAGGACTAGCACAGACAACCAGTTTTCTGGGGATGAATGAATTCAAAACTGCAAACTGGCTGGATAATAACCTAATAATGACTTTAAAACGTTGCTGTGGTGCACAGTTTACAGTGCACCTTGTACCCAAAGGTGTTCCAATTACTGTAAGTATTTCACTGTGCTGTAAAAAGAATTGCAGACTCTTGCTTTTACTCATTCTGCAATAGAAAAATGGATGAATGACGAAAGATTAAAAACACACACAGCCAAAGATTTGATTGCATTGGGACAGACAGAGAGAGGGGGGCTAAATGAGATTAGATAAACAAGACAAATAGGCAGATGAATCCCTGAGGGAAAAGTAAGAGAAAAGTTAATAATGATTTGATTATTCTTAAGAGAAACATCTCTATATAAACACAGCTATAAAAATATGCACACTAATCAAATTACAGAGTCAATCAGTCGATTAAATTAAAAACAGTGTTAGAAAACATAATAAAAAGTAGAGTTTTTAAGAGGGAAAAGACATTTGTCCTTCTGTTCTGCTAAGAATTTCTCATATTTTACATTCTGCTAGCACACCACTCCAACCGGATTATGTGAACTGTCATACTGAATTACATTTCTGTTATGACCCAAACATACAAAAGTAGATTTTAAAATTGCAAATACATTTATTAATATTGCTTCTAAGACAAAGGCCAAAGGATGCAGATCACTTTTTCCATTCTCTCCGATTTTGTTGCAATGGTAAGCATCGTGCAGCCAGGTGGCTGTTGACAAGAATACCTGAAAAGCTTCTTGGCACACTACAGTGAAACCCTGTCTGAAGGCAATCTGTTGCATAAAAAGAATGGCACAGAGCAACCGTAAGAACGAAGTCAAATTCTAACCTCCTTTCTCCAGCTGGTTCAGGTTTAGTCTTTTCTCCATATTAATATGTCTGACTGATGCTGCCACTGCAGATCGCCTCTCACCTTACACCCATGTGACAAATGTTTTATCATTTAGCAGGAGAGCGACAACTTCCACGTTTTCTCCAGTCCGTTCTGACTCTGTTAATTCAATCAGCTGCATGAAAATATGCCGCTCTGGAATGATTTATTTGTGTTCTGAAAACATTTCTTCGTAATCTCTACCGCTGCTCTTAAAAGTAAGATAACGTTTGTCAAAATAGAATTTTCCATATTTTCAAAACATAGAAAATGGCTGTCCTTGAAATGTGATACAGGGAGGAAAGAGAAAAGCCAATACAGTTTGTTTAAATCAACCAGTTTCTCCACTTTGCAGGAAACGGGTCCATGTGATTATGCTAAATTGGGAACAAGGAAGTACAGCTACAAAAGCGATTATTAGGGAGCCTAACTGTAATTGCATTTATAACACCTCAAGGCTCCAGTATCATGCATATTCTATAATTTCCCCCACCAATTAACGTGATTAAAACTATTTACCACAAATGTGTGGGTTCCTGGTATTTGTATTTGAGTGATTAAGGCTCACATTACATCATTGCTCCCAGCATAGGTGAGGACATGTGGAGTAATTCAATAACACAGTAACAACATGGACCACTGGTTATGTTTGCATGATCTTTGCAGGTTGTGAGGGCAGGCAAGACAAGTCCCTATGTCTTATATTTCTAAGGATGCACTAATTGTGAAATTCTGGCCTGATAATGATACAGGTGTTCAAAGGGACAGTTCACCCAGAATTCCCAAATCCATATACAACAATGTTTGTGGATTATCTTGAGTTATGGGGTCATGATTTCTGGAAAGAGTTGAGTTTTTCCAACTATATTTTTGGGAGCTTTTGGGCACCACAAGCCGAGTGCCTCCAAGTTCCATTATATTGAAGAGAATCTCTATGGCCAGACATTTCCAAAACTCTGCAAGTCACACCAAAACAATCTAGATGGATCAGTACTGCTTGAGGTAAAAGGGAAAAAAAATATTTTTTATTTTGGGATGAACTGTCCCATTAAAATAATAATTTGGCCAATACTTGATGCAGCTATCAATGTGTTGTTCTTTTGCTGTTATTTTTGTCCTCTTTTGTGCCAGGGAAACAAAGAAATCTTGATTATAAAGACCTGTTTCTGACCTTCATTACTCCTTCAAGAGCACAGACTTTATTCTACAAATGTATGAAACAACCTTTAATATAACCTTCATTCACATGAGATTTTTCTTATGAAATGTTACTGCATCAAGTATATACATCAGCCTCACAAACTGATGGCAGGGATTAGCATGTTCATCAATCTGCCTGCATAAAACTGATGTGGCACATCATATAAGCATCAGCCGCTCCTACTGGTGAAGGTCATCTTGCTTTCTCAGCAGTTAATGAGGTAAATATCGGTCGATACTGATGTTTGGCCAATAAAAATTGCTGTAACCCTATATATTTCACATTTAAATACCAAAGTGCAGCATGAATTCAATTGAACAAAACGAAAATATAATAAACATTTTCCATTTGATTTCACAATCAATAGGAAAAGCTTATACTACTACTACTACTACTACTACTACTACTACTCATTTCAATTTTGACTCTGTGTTTGTGTGTCTGTGTGTGTTTAGAAGGCCTCATTTCTACCTCTCATGCTGTGCGCTTGTGTATTTTTAGTCTTCGTCTAACTTTCAGCGTGATTCCAAAGAGATATTCTGAGATGCTCAATAAATACGGAGCCAGGTTTTTTAAAGACTCATGCATTACTGCACCAACTGAATGGGACCACTCAGTGGATGCATCAGGGTAACTGACTCAGGGGATCGAGCAAATAAAAAAATACAGCAAACAAGTTGAACCTGGCGCAACTTTTGCCACAATGAAATGTCTTCTGGCAAGTCAAATAAATGAAACTGCATATTCCTGATTTTATAACTTAAAATCTTTGTCAGTGTGATAACATTTCCGTCTCGTAGTATGAGTATTATAAAACTCTGCAGTGTTTTGGCTTCTAATGATTTAAATAGATACATGATCTATCAGACTTCCTGGATCTCGCTGGTACCTGAAGCAACACACCCCCACCAACGCCTGCTTTCATTTTTATTTTTTTTTAAACCCATGGCTGTTTTTCGGTCTGAACGCCCACTTAGTCAGAGCTGCAGAAAGTTTGTCCTAGCTGGGTTCCTGAAATACTCTTCAACTCCAAGAACTCCTCCACAACACTAAAGCCTGTGTTGTCTCCTGCACCAAGAACAAGTCTGGTGTTAAGCAGGCTAAAAAATCAAGGTCACAACACTTTCACATCCTCACTTTTCTGTCCTAAACCTGAGCTTCAAACTTCTCTGGATCACTGACCGTTTTCAATCTTCCCTCAGGCAGTGACTTTTTATCTATCTGTATCCAATTAACTGCTATTAAAACAGGTTATAACTGGCCTCAGCTTGTTTAATCTTTACTTGCTGCCATGTTCTTTTGGGATCACTTGGACGCCTCGATGAAGAAAGTTATATTTAAAATACACACTTATAAATTGGCATGCCAGTCATTATCAAGTTTAAAGTCTAAATATGTGGCGTCGACCAAAATGCTTTACAGGATGTTCCATCCTCTTAAGAATTTAATCTATCAGCGCTTTTTCTTTTTTTTTTTTTTTTTGCAAAGCAGCCTCTCTGGCCTACTTATTAACACTGTCACAGACCTTTTGGTTACACTCTGCCTGTATTCCTCGTGCAGCTATAAAATAAATGACTGTTGTTCTGTCTGCAGATGATTGCTTTTTCTTTTCTCCCTGCCATGTTGATAGTGTTGCCTTTCAGCGATGTGCACATTCATGTAATGATTGCTGAGTGTGTGTGTGTGTGTAGGAAGCTTTATAAATAACTCAAGTACTACGCTAAGGAGGAGTAGGAGTATTTTTAGTCCTAATCAAACTTTCACAGTGATTCCTGGGAGTGATTTTTAAGATGCCTGATAAATGCAGGCCCTGGCAGCGGATATACAATGCAATTAAAGAGCAACATCCCCACTCATGCATACTCTTATGAGTACAAAAATATAAACGCAACACTTTTGTTTTTTCTCCCATTTTTCACGAGTCAAAGTAAAAGGATGCAAGACTTCTTATATGCACACAGAAGGCTAGTTTCTCTCTCCCTTTGTTCAGAAATGTGTTATAAATCTGTCTTACTGAGCACTCCTCCTTTGCCAAGATAATCCATCCACCTGACAGGTGTGGCAAATCAAGACGCTGATTAAGCAGTGTGATTATTGCACAGGTGTTCCTTGGGCTAGTCAGGATGACAGGCCACTCTAAAATGTGCAGTTTTATCACACAACACAATGCCACAGATGTCCCAAGTTTTGAGGGAGTGTGGAGTTGGCATGCTGTTTGCATGAATGTCCACCAAGGCTGTTTTGCGTGAATGTTTATTTCACTACCATAAGCTGTTGCCAATGTTGTTTCTGAGAATTTGGCAGTACACCCTGCTGGAAAAACCAGCATAGACCAGCACCAAAACCAGCACCAAAACACAACATATGCTAGTCTTGCTGGTGACCAGTCACCAACAAGACCAGCATAAGGTGAGCATTTGACCATATATATGTACTTTAGAGAAGCGATCTCTTCAGGAAATGTTGTGAACAGAGTGCCCCCATGGTGGCAGTGAGGTTATGGTATTAGCAGGCATAATCTACAGACAGCTAACAAATTTTATCAACAGCGATTTGAATGCACAGAGATACTGTGATGATATCTTGAGGCCCTTGGAGACCCGACAACGGTCCTCGCGATCTTTGTGATCATGCCCTTCAGCGACCTCCGACATCACTTCAAGTCACAGCATGATAATGCACAGCCACATGTTGCAAGGATCTGTACAATTTATGGAAGTTAAAAACATTCCATGGCCTGCCTAGTCAGAGATGTCAGCCATTGAGCATGTTTAAGACGCTCTGGATTTATGTTTACAATGTTCTAAATCCTTCCAATATCCAGCAACTTCATGCAGCCATTCAAGAGGAGCGGACCAACATCTGAAAAGGCCACAAGGAACAACCTAATCAACTTTTTACAAAGGAAATGTGTTGCACTGTACGAGGAAAATGGTGGTCATGCTAGATACTGACTGCTTTCATTGACCCCCCTCCAAAAAAATGCTCATCTCTAGCCCCAATAAAGTGAAATACAGAGCTGAATGCATAATAAATGTCTTTTTCAAGGCACACCTGTGCAATAATCATCCTGTCTAATCAGCATTTTGATATGAAACACCTGTTAGGTGAATGGATTTTCTTGGCAAAGACATCTTTCATTTTTTTACTTGTGAAAACTGGGACCAAAAGTGTTTGTTTCTGTTTAGCGTTACTGCTTTACCTCTTTAAAAAAACAGGAATTGTTGTTGTCAGACAAAGAGGGTCCAGTGTGTAGCTTTTGGCTGTGAGGACATGGTCTTAAATATGTTCCAGTGAGATCATTCAGTTAAACTTTAACTAAACTAATTGCATCAGCAAAACATAATTGTGATAATAAGAACATTGTGTCCACATAAGACATGACTTTGCCAGAAATGCTGAGGTTAAGTTGGATGTTGCCTGACAAGTGCTTGATATTCACCTATGGGAAGACGGCTACAGAAGAGAAGAGACAAGGCTGATGGGAGAAAAGGAGAGAATAAATAATATGGCTTTGAGCCTGCTACGTAACACAGAGAAAAAGATATCTTTTATCTTCAGTTGTAAGTTGCATTGGATTGTTTCTAAGTCAGCTTCATGGAAGATCTTAACGTTATCATGTTAAACAGCATAATGTCTGTTAAATGAGCCAAGTATGAAAGAAGCAGCTTGTGCTGGCATGCTAATAAACTTGAGTGTGTTCACTAGATGAGTGTGCAGACGTGTACTCACTGTTAGGTGTCGGGGGTAGACCGTCTCCAACCATGCTCTCTGATTCTATAGGGGAAAAATAAGTCAGCCTTAAAGAAATCTGCGAGGAGATCAATGTGTGCTCACATCTGCTCCTGGCTTCCAACTAACACTAAAACAATTCAGAGGCCAAAAAAAATGTAATTCATTAAATACAATTCCTGGGCAAAAACGGGACGTGTATGACTCATCTAGAGGAAGTGAATCATTTTAGGACCAGACTGTCCAGAGTGGAAAAATAAGGCAAGCTTTTTCATTGAGATAAAATACATACGTGAACAAAAATGTCTTACCTCTGTGTGCCCTGACGTGCGTCTGAAAGCAGTTATAATACTTGTACTTCTTTCCACATACGCCACATACATAGGAACCTGCATGAAAAATTCAAAACAATGTCATAAAAACAAAGTGACAGTTTCATCAACAATTCCCACATACAGCATATTTGACTGCCATGAAAGCTGAGATCTTAGTTCTCTCATTTTCTTACTAATCCCTATCATAACTACAGTGCATATCTATCTCCCAATTACTTCTTTGAGCATAAACAAAAGATTAACAATAATCAGTTCAAGTTCTAAGCCTGAAGTAAACATCATTTTCCACATTATGTACACATTAAATGTTTCCTGAATACTAAGATTCTGAGATCTTTTCTGCATAATAATAGGGGAGAATAACAACAAATCTTATTATTTGATTCAAATAACATGAATACAAGGAGCCAAGATTGGGGTCAGTGATAATATAAAAAGGCATTTTAACTTGTCAGTAGTATACATATATAAAGCTAGCTTACATCTCTAAGCCATGGTCATTGCTCCAATATTTGAGCTACCAAAAATGCCATATTGTGCAAAACCTACAAATGAATAGGTGTAACTTATCCTAAATAATTGTGATTAAATACTTGTTTAGTGGATGTACCTAGCTAAAACCACTGTCTAGGCTATAATATTTATTTCTACCTGTTAGGGTTGTCATGTTGGAGGCTGTAATATGTGGTGAAACAAAAAAAATCACTTTTTTCTCATTTGGCCCTGATGGTACAGTCTCTAGCCATGCAGATAGTCTTGGTTTTGTTTGACTTTAAGGTTTCAGCTGCTGCACACACTAAATACTCCATAAAAATGGAGGTAAATGGAATTTCAATTGTGCTCACAGGGTTGGAAAATTGCATTTTTAAAAATTCAACAGCAACAACAGGCTTTTCAAAAAGGGGGCGATTTCTTCTGTGGAAAGTAGTCCCAATAAAAAGTGCCTACAGCGAAAGTCTGGATTATCCTGAGTAACCAGGACATTCTTTTCTTTCAGTCAGGAAGCAAGGTCATGGTCAAGAGACACCAGACAAGATAGCAGTCAGGGAACGCATATATGTATGCATATGTATGTTCACACACCTATGCATGAGTCTGTGCTCTTCGTTGGAGGAGGAGTACCAAGGGCAAACATACCCTCGGACTGAGATCTACGGGATCCGGCACCAGTTGCTCCTCCTTCATTTCCTCCAATGACAACACAGATCTCAGCAGGGTTGGCATCACCCACTTTCCCATTACTTGTCTCCGAGGTCCCTGGCTCTTTCTTTATTGTGACAGGTGGTGGAGTAGAACTCTTTGATTTTGAGGCTGCGGATGGTGAGGGGCCATCTGTGGCTGCATTCCCACCGTCCGCCTGCTCCTTCCCAGGATTGGGTGCCTCTTGTGCACTCATGACTCCACCTCCTCTGAGCCTGTGCTTCTGTAACAGGGGAATAAACAGCAGAGAGACAGAAAAAGACAAAGCTTTATCTCCTGTAGCAATATAAAGTCTTGATTGAGGCTTGACTTCTTGACTTGTATATAGTATAAGCTTTGGTTTGCACCTACATGACTGCCTACACTTAGTAATCCAAATTCAGAGACAAGCAGCCCTCTTTTTCTAAATACTTAAGAGGTGGGTGAGCTCAAACAGCACAGGACCCACCACCTGTACTATCTGTGATAGTGTAAATATAAAGGCAGGAATAAAAAACAAAATTGTCCTGTTAGCCATGGAGAGCAGACTGGCTTAACTGTTCATGAGTGACCTTTGATGACATAAATTCCGCAGCTTTGTGACACCCAAGTGCTCTAATTTCAGAAATATCCAAATTACACAACTTGCCACTTCAGCACAGGGCTATAAAAGGCCTTGTTAAGAGAATGTGCTCGAAAGGCAACCAAGCAAAACAGAGTTATGCCAGGATGACTGATATTATGGAAAGAGGGGAAAATTGGTCATCTAATAATAGCACACCAATACAGCAACAACAAGCCCTTTCATAGCCCAAATACACCTTTCTCTGGATATGACACATGACCAAGAAGCCTCCTCACACAGGCCAGTGAATTTGATAATGTTGACAAAACATTTACGGTTTCAGTTCAAATTGCTAACCTCCATCTTCAGTTAAAAAAAGAAAAAAGTACTGTTAGCTCAATCTTCCAGTTTTTTGCAACACTGAACAGATTCAATGGTTGTGTAAGTTGTGCGTTTTCTCGATTTCCTAATATCTTTTGCAACTTTTATATGGAAGCTCAACCGTGCTTTTAAAGATTCTAGGATCGATTTAATGAACAACTGTAACTTCTGTGTATCCTTCAATTTTGTTCGTTATGGCATTTGTCCTCCTGTTGGTGTTTCAGGAAAGGGCTTAACAGGATTCATACTCTTGGTCCAAACGCAGTCACAGTCAAAAGTTTACACACTTGTAAAGACAACGTATATCATGGCAGTCTTCAATTCCACCGATTTCTACAGCTCTCATTTTTCTGTTATGGAATGAGTGGAACATATACAACTTTGTCACAAAAAAAAATCATGAAGTTTAGCTCAGCAAATGTGACCAAATCTACTCGATCGAAAATATACAAACAGTAATTCTACTATTTGGTTTAATATCCCTTGGACATTTTTTACCTTAATTAGGTGCTTTTGATAGCCATCCACAAGCTTCTGGCAGGCCTCTGGTTGAATATTTAACCACTCCCCTTGCCAGAATCTGTGACGTTCGACCAAATGTGTTAGCTTCCTGGCACGGACTTGTTTCTTATGCACATTCCACATGTTTTCAATGGGGTTCAAGTCAGGACTTTGGAAAGACCATTCCAAAACCTCAAATCTAGCCTGATTTAGCCATTACTTTACCACTTCTGATGTGTGTTTGGGATCAGTGCCTTGTTGGAACACCTAACAGTGACCAAGAGCCAAACTTCTGGCTGATGATTTTAGGTTTTCCTGAGGAATTTTGGGATAATCTAACTTCTTCATTATTCCATTTACTTTCTATGAAAATGTGACCAAATCTGCTGGGTCCAAAATACACATACAATGAATTAAATGACCATCAATGTAGAAAATTATGTGAATTATGATACTCCCTCTAGACACAGCCACAAACAGTACAATGGGTAAGTGTAAGGAGCTCAGCACTTATCTGGAAAAGCGCATTATTGATTTGAACAAGTCACGAAAGTCTGTTGGAGCCATTTCAAAGCAATACAAGTCACAAGATCAACTGTGCAAACAACTGTTTGGAAGTATTAAGTGCATGGTCTAGTTGTGTCACTGCCACAATCAGGAAGAAAACGCCAACAATCACCTGATAGCGACAGAAAATTGGTCAGGGAGGTCAAGAGTCAAACAAAAACCACCAAAGAGTAAGACTGCGATGAATTAGAAGCTGCTGGAAGACAGGTGACAGTGTCCACAGTCAAGCATGTATTACATCAACATGGGTTGAGAGGCTGCCATGCAAGAAAGAAGCTCCTCGCTCCAGACATGGCAAATTAAGGCTCGACTGAAGTTTGCTGCTGATCATATGGAAAAAGAATAAGCTCTCTAGAGGAAAATTCTGCAGATGAAATCAAAATGGAGTGCAGTGTTTGGCGTTGAACAGGTGAGGCCTTTAACCCCAACAACACCATACCAACTGCCAAGCATGGTGGTCGTAGTATTATGCTATGGGGCTGTTTTTGCAGCCACTGGATCTGGTGCTCCAAAGAAAGTAAATAGAATAATGTAGAAGGAGGATAATCTCAATTCTACAGGAAAACCTAAAATCTTCAGCCAGATGATTGGGTCTTGGGTGCAGCTGGGTGTTCCACTGGGACAATGATCCCAAACACACATTGAAAGTGGTAAAGGAATAGCTAAATCCTAAATCCATACCAATCTGGGGTATCGACCGTTACCCCTGTACAAAGGTACATATCAAACCAAATGGTACTTTTATGTAGCATTACACTTCTTTGACAAACCATCCATTTCATAGCAAACATTGCCATCCAAGCTTTCAATTTGAGCATTTCTATTTGATGTTTTCTATTTTAGTTGTTTTCCAGTTTCACTGAAGAGGCTTTATATGAATTTTTCCATTGCCATTTTAAATGCATAGTATTTGTTAAGCATGTATTTTATGTATTTCCAACCCACAGTCTTGTTTCACCAGTGGCAGAAGCTGTGGAGCAACCCGTGTGCACCTGTGTGCTTTTACCCACACTGCAATGGACTGTAAGTGTGAGAAGAAATTAGCAGACCAGATGTGTTTATATTCACAGGTTATCTGTGGGACCTTGTTGTCCATTTTTATACCACTGAATAAAATAAATACTGTTGTTGAAAAGATGTCTTTGCACTTTACTATGGAATAAACCAGACTGCAGCTCAATGACAGATATATAAGCCTAGTTCGTACAGCTTTAATCAAAGGCTCAGAACTACAAATATAAGCCACAGATCTTTAAATTTTAATGTGTAATGCATCCATCTGCATTACAAGTGTGAAGCCAAGCTCCTCTGTGTTAAAGACTTCGTTCAGTGTAGCCTTTGGGAAGCACTTGGGAAAACCCATTTCTGACTGTGTCCTGTGGAGGACTTAACACTTATGTTTAATGATGGCCAGATTATGATGACCCTAGTAGTAAAAGTAATGTAAATTACTTTGAGAAAAAGTCATGTAAATTACTTTTACATTATTTCATTTGGTTTCCTCAATAAAAACTTTTTTGTAAGCAGATTAAGTTTGCCAATGTAAACTGATCAGTTTGCTGACCTAATAAAAAAAAAACTCTACTCTACTGGTAAACCATGCTTTTTTTTCAGCTATCACTGATCTACATTTTCTTACATTTGAAAGTAGCAGTGCAATACAACAGCTTGTCATCAATGTGTAAATTCAATACATCATCAAATACCATGCATACTTATACTTAAAAATATAAACACAAATACAACAAATTACAGTTTAAGCTTACTTATCTCCAATTCTGTTCACAAATGTGTTAAATCAGTGTTAGTAAGCAATGCTCCTTCGCTAAAGCAATCCATCCACCACACAGGTGTCACATATCAAAGATGCTGATTAAACAAAATGATCATTGCTGTTATGGCTGCAGAGCTGTTCACCAGAGCGGGTGCTTGTAAACTGATAAAATGTTCAAGTCACAAACCACAAGTTGTCTTCAATGTTGTTTCAGAGAATTTGGTGGTAGTTCAATGAACATTTAACTGGCAACAGCTCTAGTAGACATTCCAATGGCATACTGACATCTGTCGCATTGTGTGATAAAAACAACAAACAAATTAAAAATGTTTTAGAGTGGCCAGCCCAACGGACACCTGTGTAATAATCATGCTGCTTAATCAGCACCTTGATATGCCACACCTGTCGGGTAGATGGATTATCCTGGCAAAAGAGAAGTGCTCAGCGACTCAAAATGTGAGAGGAATAAGCTTTTGTGTGCACAGAATAGTCCTGGAGCTTTACTTCAACCAAGAGTGAGAACAGAAGTGCTGCATTTATAAAACACTGGAATGTATTCAATTGTATAGGTGAACCTAGTCAAGTGGCCACTGAGTATATTCTCAAATTTAAATGTATGTTGTAGAATACACTGGAATAATAATTTCAAAAATGTAAAAAAAAAAGATGATGATGGAAGTTTAACTTAAAGCTTTTATCAATATATGATAAAGGTGTCCTAGTTAGTTTATAGCTTAATTTTATATATCACAGTGACCATTACCAGTGAAACTTATACATTACAGTAACCTCACTGTTTCATGAACTATCAACATAAATATAACAGAGCTGTTTAATTCAGTAGTCAATTAACAGTCCATTTTTGATAATGTCTATTGCTGCACTTCCATGTGGTTTATTACAGTAAATTTGGGGGGATATTTTGGACTACTGGTCAGACGTCAGATAACATTTGAAGACATCGACTTGGATTCATGAAGGTCTTACATTTTCTCTATTAATTCAAACAATTACTGAAGAGAAATAATCAGCAGAATCATTATTCAAATAATATACTGTAAAACAAAACGCGAAACAAAAGTATGCAGCCTTTATTGACCAACGCATCAACCAATCACATATGACTATCTATTCATATTGTCTTTGTACATTTATTCAATATTTACCACTCTGGATGTCCATACCAGGTTTAAAATGCCTGTTTGAAGGGATCATGTGTTAAGTCAATGAATCAGATAAGCCATCATTCTCTAAATAGAAAGCTAGAAATCAGAGAAGCGGCTCGAAATTGGAACTCCTACAAAAATATTTTGGGTCAGCAAAGTCAGTGGCCCATTTATTGTCTACGCAGCAGTGCCAAATTTTACATCCCAGTGACACCATAAACTAAATGGTCAGCTCTCTATTTTCTGGCTTCAGGATTGAGCTGTCTTGGGTAGAACTGAATTCTTTTCACATTCTTATTCAAGTGCCTTTCTTGAGGAAATCTCAAATGTTGCTGCTCAGGGAACAAAACTGTACCTACTCGTATCATTTGAGGAGTAAAGGAAAAAAAATGTTTTGTTTCTAGTGCATTTATGTCCAAACTGTACATGTCCCTGTCTCTGTTTTGACAAATATCACTGAAGCCCTGTATTACAGAACACACCTATAATAACAGCTCAGCTTTCATGGTGTTTGTCTCTAAAAATATCTCTCGAAAACGATCATTACAAGGCTTGGTGCAATGGGCAGTATTACCAGTGGTATACAGACCACAATATTACATCAGTGTAATTTTAAAAACGTCCATACTGTCATGTAATTTTCTGTAAAACTCTTAATTCAATAAACCATGCGGCAGACATGCACCACCAAATATGAATAAAACTGTGAAAACAAAAATAAAATGCACCCCTGAGTGAAAAGGATTCAGTTTTAACATTTTCTGACTCATGGAGAAATATGATGTAACTACAGATAAATTATGGGAGTAATTTTTCTAGCCAAAATAAACAGCTCCAATATGGCAGTGGTTTGGGTTCAGCCTGGAGCCAGCTTCTCCCTGCAGGCAAGTTTGTTCATGGTATACAGGAAATTTAAATTTTGTGAGGCCCGTTTTTCCTTTTTACTGCAGAGGGGACCAAAAAAGGCTTAATTATGGTATGTGGATTGCCTTTTTCATAAAAAAGCAATACGAAAGTAACTGACAATGTTTTTATAATCGCCCTCTTGCTGAAAATGCTGTGTGAAAAGAGTGTTTCTGTGAAAATTTAACAGTGTGTCAGGAAAAATACAGTAAAGCCAGACCTCTCTGTCTCAGCCGTTTTTCAAAACGCAGCCCCAGGGAAGCAATTTCAAAGTCGACAACACCAGTATTTGGCAGCGTTCTGGCAGAACTTACACTGGTATGAAAATTTTGCTCCGTGACAAGTCTAATCCCCCACGCATACAAAAAGCAATGTGTCATCATTGTTGTTTTATGAATGATCGAGTAAAGGCCTTCCGTCAGCTTAAATTCCAGCCAAAACAAATGACGACAGCACAACTATAGTGACTCTTATCTGTGATGCATTTATTATGTCTCTATAAATTATTAACACTTAAGGGGATGCATCGATCATGTCACATGCTATAGGACTGAACCCGTTTGTATTAACTCCGTCAAAGCTGTTGAATAAAGGTCATATTGGAGGCTTTTTAGGACCAGTTACAACCAGCAATTTAACTTCCTTAGGATGTTTAATCAGCGACTGGTTCCTGTTATTCCTTAACAAGTTTTATAGAAAGATCCAACCTAATGGTGGCAAAGCAAATTCGCTTGGTTTTGAGACCTGAGTGGACTTTGACTGGCTGAGTCCAAGCCTTAACCAATAGCAAAGAAGTTTGTGTTGTCTAATCGACTACAAACCAGCTAACTGGGTTTGGTGTGCCTCACATCCAGCACAGCCCCACACTCAGCACTGGTGGACAATAGACCTTGCCTGCATTTGCATTATGTGAGACCGTGCCCTAAGAAACCCTCCAAAAGTGACCGTTAGGCCGCAGATATACTTGCCACACACTCGAGTAGGCAACGGGCTGCGGGATGAACGCAGTTGTTCACATAATTGCTTGCTTGTTGTTAAATGCTGACATGCTTACTGACACCTGACCCTGTCACATCCTCGTAGAGGTGCTAAACTGATTTTGATTTTACATTAAAAAAATGAGCTTCTAAAATACAATACCTTGTTAAAGATTGCATTGGTTTTGGCACCCTCCCACGTTTAAAAAGGGACATTTTCCCTTAAAACTTCTCACATGTTTTCATTTAAAAACTCTTTGAAGCCAAAAGAACAAAGATTACCGCCCGAAAACATTTACCTTGAGACCCTTGCGAGAGGCTTTATGCCTAAGTGGAAAAAAACTGTCTCGGAAGTGCCAAACGATGTCTAAAGTAGATAAACTAGCTCTACCTCAACCTGCTACAACAATAAACAGATCAGTCACTTTCACTACCTAAATTTTGCTTCTACTTTTACTAAAACACCACCATTGCCCCTTACATTCATTACAGTCTCTTCCTTGTCTTCTAAAAGTCTGCTCTTGTTTACTGAAAGAACAGGAAGTCCTCTGTTAGCACTGTTAGCTCATGGCATGCTAACAAAAGGTCCCCAGTGCTCCCTGAGCACTACTAGCTTATTCTATAGCTCAGAGGAGAGAGTTGGTCGACTGGAGTCCCGTGTGGACTCACTGCTGGTCAACAAGTCCAGCTCAAGTCTGTTTGTGGTTAAAGAAAGCTAGCCGCCAACAGCTACGAGATCGAGCAGCCATGATGGATCGAGCAGTGAAATCAATGTCGGACTGACTAGTCTATGCTCCACCTATTTTATGACTGTTCTTTTTTTGTCCTCTTTCCTTTTGATCAGGTAGTTCTCAGACCGCCAGTTGACTAATTTGTAATGGACATGGTCTGATATTGATCCTGATTGATCGGAGTACACCCACTGTGGGGGGAACAAAGCAATTCATCTCACTGCCTTTCTTAAACAAACATGAACGAACTTTTATCATCCACAATCAAAAAGAGCTCCCTCAAGTCATCCATTTAATATTTCCTGTGCAACATTCTAAATGCATACCCTAAATACATGAAATGCCTGTTGTGGCCTGTTTTTTTCCTCTAATTAAAGTCAAAATGCAAAATTAGCCATCTGGCCTTCTGTTCTTTCATAGTCTAAGCCTTCTGATATACTGTAACCTACAGCACCACGCAGAAGGGAAAATCTAAAACAGATGTATGTTTGCTTGATGTTCCCTCGCAAATAAAGGACAACTTAAACCAACTAAAACAAAAGGTCAACGGAGATAAATAGCACAAGTCTGGGAAACAGTTAAATAATAAATATGCATATTAAGAATCCATAAACAGTACAGTCTAATTGGCATTTCAGTAAAGAGGTGTAGGTGGCAATTTGTTAAACTAGTTTTCTCTCCGCAATGTGTTTTAAAATGTCACTGGATGCGCAGTAACAAAAACATATTTAAGGACCGCACTAAATGTATCTAGGGTTAAAGAATAAGGAGGTTCGGCATACAAGAAAAACATCTCTAGGACATACCTCTGCTCAGAATTCAGAGCTTAGTAGAGGTACTTAAAATAATTGGCCTATATTTGGGCAGTACTGTATCTGCCTCTGCACAATAATGAAGTAAATCAATCACTGTGCTCGGTTAAAGCAAAAAAATAATAATCGTGTGCCTCGAACTTGGGGGGGGGGGCATTTTCTTACTTTGAATTGTACCTTACATTGCCAGAAAACTCTTTGTGCTGTGCATGTTAAGCAGACTGGAGTGGAGATTCCAAATATAAAATACAAATTTGTTTAAGGCTCAGGAAAATGTTTCCACTCTGGAGGGATTAAAAATAGGAATCAGCTAAAATGGGGTGGGAGGTGGGGGGTGGAGGGGGGTCACTTCAATCACTGCTGCTTTCACTGCATGTTTGTATTATCCAGAGCAGAGTCAGTGACTAGGAGCAAAGGGTTGACCAAAACCTGTTTCACACTAAATGCTTTGCTTTCCCTGTTTCTTTAATCAAATGCACATTTCCCTGTCCTCTGTAATAAATGTCTTCCAAGATGGTGTATGACCAATGATTTCAAAAAGCAATAATGCAGAGAAATGGATAAATCCCCCCCCTTCCCCTTCACCTCATACACACACACACACACGCGCGCGATGCTCTGGAAAAAGAAACTGTGTCGTCTAGTAAAATTCCATCAGCATACACTCAAAACCCCCATAAAAACCTTTTCAATCTATATGTTAATGCCACGAATTAAAATTTAATAACAAGAGATATTGAAAAGCAGACTTGAATTATACAAAAATAAATCCTGAAAGATCAGGCCCCTAAAATTAGAAATTCAGGGCGGCATCCGGTCTGCTGTTAAACCCCTTGTAGGCTGGCAGATTAAATTTTTGATGAAAATCAAAATTACACTGCACACTGACGCAGGCGCAGCAAACCTGGCACTATTGTGATTTATGGATTCATTAAACCCGCGGGAGTTTCACCCCTCCCCTTTTCACTCAAAGAAATGAGATTTGCTTTGCTGAAAATTTGTATTTTCAGAAAAGCTACTCAGGCTCTGCTTTACCTTCAGAAAATGGTCAAGGCAAAAAAAAGGCAGCCTCTGTGTACATAACCACTGCACGTAAACAGGCCCTAATTTTCATTGCTGCAGCAATTGAACGTCCTTATGCATTATTCATGAAACCAATAAGGTTCATTTTTAAAAAGGAGGAGGCAGGAAAATATGTGCAGAATGCACAGAATTTATTTTTTTTAACGCAGCAGCCCCAACCCCTGAAAAGCCATTCCCTCGAGACTAATTTAAGTGAAGCCATTTTCAGACATTTTCGACATGCCAGTAGCAGAACAATAAGATGCTCGCTATGTCTGAAAAAAGCATGTATGTTTGCTCGGACACATCTAAGCACAAATCAGGGAGCTGTACTTGTGCATTAACAAAAAAAGAACTGGCATGACATCAAAGACAGAGACTGTTTGTGTAACATCACTTACCCTTTAAATAGAAAACAAAACCTCTGTACTAAGTTAATGACAATCAGAGCAAGCAACTGTGTTTCAAACAGCGAAACCCACAGGCTGCGATATGATCCCTCACCATCTTGTGTTTATCAGTGCCTGAGGGGGACAAGTTTCACCTCTCCATCCAAACTATTTGCTCCAAATATCCTCAGTGAAACAAAGCTTTTGTTCATTAAAGCACAGACAGAGCAGCATTCCTCTTACCCAACTTAAAAACAAGAACACTCCCAGAATACAGTGCCCATTAACCATATCAGGGTTTAAGGTGTTTTTCATTTCAACACTGCAGCCTTACTTCTGAGAGCTTTCTAACTTATTACTTGGTCTTTCAGGTATTCTGCATATACACATTCCCTTCAATGACAGAGGGATCCAACTCTATTAAACTCATGACACTGGTTGCCTTTCCCTCACCAACTCAAACTCCTGCATTTTGATTAGATTTTTCCAAGCAAAGGTCAGAATTTACACCCAGATTTTGCATACCAACCATACTATTTCCACCAGCTCTTTGAATTTATACAGATTTGAAGGTCAGCATTTAAATTACCCACGGCAAAATGGCCTCCGCAGTTTTCCCTAACATTAAAATAAAAAGCAAGCCATGCAAGATGGGAAACTGTTTGGCGTCTGCAGGATTAATATAAACAGTAGAGGCACTGGTTGTGATTGTTTTTCCTGCCCCTCAAATTATGCTGACATGGTCTCTTTTTCTTCTTCCAGTGCTGTTCACTTCACTCTGGATAGTTATTTTTTTCCGCTCACACATTTCCAATCTCTAGAAATAAAAGTCACAAATTGTTCCATGTTTACCGAGCAGTAAATTATATCTGCATTCCCAGCAAATACACACAAATACACACTCACGGAAGAACAAGCAAGGACAAACAAGGAACATTACAGCCGATGTGAATGTCGAGCCGAAAAGGTCCAGGGTGGATTTGGTTGCTTTGTGTTTCTATCTTTATCTCCATTTATTTAATTTTTGTTTGTTTTTTTATTAAATGCTTTAACTCAAGCCCAGAATATCCATCATGAATAAGAAAACAAAGAATTATTAAATCAACTTGCACAGCACTGCTTTTTTATTTTATTTTTATTTATTTATTTATTTTTAAAGGTCATTTTGCATTAATCAGCATTAATGAAAGCACGAGATGCTTATGCTTAATTTGTGGGTAATCACTTCCGGGTTGGCATCCACTCCTTTTTAAAAAACATTTAAAAAATAAAGAAAAAAGAATCTCCATTCACACAAACTAATATTCAATTAAAAAAACAAAACTAGTCTCATTTCTTTTTTTTAATTTGTCAAAACGACTGCCTACAGGTGGCGCCAATGACACGCAGTTTTTTTTAAAATCCCCCCCTCCTCCTCCTCCACCTCTCTATCTTCCTAAAAATAAAATTCCAACTGTATTTTGACATGACGACACTTTAGCGGCTCTTCTCGGCTCTCCACGCCGAACACGGAGCCGTCAAATACCCGCAAAAGTGTCGCCGATGTTGCGTGAGTTTCAGGGCGAACGAGCAACTCCGGAGCTCTGCTCTAAAAATTTGCTGGGAAAAATTCACAAAACATGGCTGCAGGAGGTTTTTGTGTTTCAGATTGTTCCTCCCCTCCGCCGTCCTTCATGTTGCCACTATCGCCTGGTCCCCCCCCTTCTCCATCGGCACAACACGGTGTTTTTAAACCCGGGGCTTGGTGTCGTTATACGCGGGGGCTTTACTAAAAAAGGTGCACGGACGACTAGTCAGCAGTTAACACGGGGAAAAACTTCCATTACAAAAATTCAGCTCCCCCCCTCCAAAAAAAACAAAACACAACACACATCAACAGATTAGGTCCATTTCGGATGGCTTCAGAAAAAAAGCCTGCACCTGGTTTCTTTTTTTTCTTTTTTTTAGTGTGCAAAGCAGTAGTGCAAAAAGGAAACACCGCCAGCTTCTCGTCTTGTTCAGAAAAAGAAGAGGACTGAAACTTAACACCCGCTAAGTGAAATTTCACCTCCCCACCCCCCGAGGAAAAAAAATAAAAAATTTAAGGATTTTTTTTTTTAAATGAGGAAAAAAAGCGTTTGTGACATACCTCCAAAAACGATGCAGCTCATGCGAAAACAGGCTCCCTCGCTCCACGAAAATCTTCCCTCCCCGACCAGAGGTGACTGCACAACTGCTTCCTCTCCCCCCCCCCCAAAAAAAAATAATAAAAAAAAAATTGTGAATTAGTTATGAGAAATTCCAAATGTTAAAATTTCCACCACCAGCCGCCTCTCTTCTCTCTCTCCTCTCTCTCTCTTCCTCTCTCTCTCCCTCTCCCCCTTCGCCGCGACACGCTACGTTACATTTTAGAAAGAGTAATGGCGTAATGAATCATGAATTTGCCGAAAGGTTTTTTAACTCCAGGTCCGTGCAGGCTCCCCCCGTTTTTCTGCCCTTTTTGCACAGGCGAGGCGGCGGCGGAGGAGAGGAGGAGGAGGAGGGGTGGTGGACGATTCTGTTGCGGTTCCTCCTGTAGGAAATTTCGTCCGCCATATACAAGGGCAGATTCCGAAATTGCAGCGCCGGCCTGTATATTAGCCTTGATGTACAAAAAAAAAAAAAAAAAAAAGGAAAGAAAGAAAAAGGAAAAAAGTCTGGGAAGAAGACCGAGAGGAGGGAAAAAATGGTTGGTCGACTATAAAGTTACGCGGGGAAGTGAGGAGGGGAGCGAGGCTGGAAATTACGCAGAGGGGGAATAAAAAAAATATAAATAAATAAAAATGAACAATCTTAACAAATCGGGCTCAGACAGCTGTTTTATTAAGATAACAGCTTCTGATCAGGTTCATGTTTATGCTCAATGACGTATAGAAATGGCTTGTGTAACACTCATAAGTATCACTTTCCAAATGTTTCCACTGTTGCTCACTTTAACGGGGAAAAGAGGAAACACAAATCCTGATCGATGTTTTTTTTCTTCTTTCTAATTTGCTCATTGAATCCACATAAACACTTGACAGCACACTCACTCACTCAATCCACTCGTGTTCACTGCTGCAGTCTCTTCCACTTGCAGTTTTTTTTAAGGTGACTCGTCCCGGGAAAGGTTTTGGTCGGCCAACAAATTTTGATTTCAAAACCTCACTCTGAGAATTAGCAATCCTTTTTTTTTCTCTTTCAAAATAGTTTTTGTTTCTACAATGAAGTTTTCGAACTAGAAAGTTCAATGAAGCAGCTTTGGTCATAATGTGACGTGTTTACTGTACAAGTACAGGCTGTACATGTGGGTTTAATTAATTAGACTTGACAATAATGCATTCATACAGCAATAACAACAACAACCACAGCAATAAAATAATGCATTGTGCATATGAGCTATTACACAATCTCACCTGCATCATATATGATAGTTCTCATGAGCAGACACAATAATATAAGAAATACTAACTGTGTGTAAAAGTGTACTTTGTGGCTTTTCCAGCCTTTTGTTCTTCGGTGAATCCTTATTAATTCAGTCGACTGAATGGAAAAACCTCTCATGAGGGATGTTCAGTCATCCGAAGAATTAATAGATTAATTAATTACATAATTAATTATTTAATCAACCTTTTTATGTATCCAGTTGACTGATCAATTCATTAATTTGTAATTAGTTATCTGGGCGAGTTAGCGATTAAAGGTCACTAAAGGCCTACTTATAAGAAAGAAAGGTGAAGTCCACAATAAGTTACAGCCACTGTAATCAACATTTAAATCTATAAGCTGCTAAAAGAGCAGCACATCTACAAATGTGTTATGGGCCTATGTGCATTCAGTATTTTATCAATTTGGCTCTCAGAATTAATTAATTTATACAGGTTTTATTATTTTCTCAATTTGACATTACGACAAAGTGATAGTGTCAGTTTTACACAGTGTTTTTTTGTTTTTATCTGCCTCGTGTTGGTTTAGAATGCAGCATTTTTTGAAAGCGCCATGACACAAAAAAATACAGTGAAAATCCATCCATCCATCTATTGTCAACCGCTTATCCAAAATCGGGTCTCGGGGGCAGCAGCTTCAGTAGCGAGCCCCAGACTTCCCTTTCCCCGGCCACATCGGCTCACTCTGACTGGGGAATCCCCAGGTGCTCCCAGGCCAGAGAAGAGATATAATCCCTCCACCTGGTCTTGGGTCTACCCCTAGGTCTCCTCCCAGTTGGACGTGCCAGGAACACCTCCCTAGGAAGGCGCCCTGAACAGTGACAATAATTAAGTAAATTACGAATATAATAACATCAACATTCAGTAGGCGTTAAGTATTTGGCATGTGACACAACTAAATCCATCTACAGCAGGTTGTTTGTAGAAGTGACCTACGTGACCTGTTGGAGGTCATCGAAAGGTCAATTCCCTACTAACAACTCCAACACGAAGACCGAGAATCACTCCGAGTAGATCTGTGACGAAGTTATTGAAAAGCACTAATCAGGGGAATGGTGCGAGAAAATTTTCAAGGCATCAAATATCCCTCAGAGAACAGTAAGGTCAATTAAAGTTAATCCTCAACTGCTAGTCTTTGGTCTCACGAGAAGGGCACTGAAGGGAGGCCGACAAGAGCCCTCTGACTGAGCGACATGTTCGGGTGCTTCACACGGTGACACGGTGAAAGTAAGTTTTTTAAATCTGACAATCTGTTTTTGGGCATCATTTCCGAACACTCCACACATCAGCAGAAACACAACATTCCTGGTGGAGGCTGCATCATGCTGATGCTTCTCTGCAGCAGGCCCTGGAGGACTTGTGAGGGTGGAGCTGGGGGTCAAATTAATGCAGCAGAATCCGGAGGAACTGTGGAGGAAAGTTTGCTGCAGCAGCAACTTCGGACAACAATTCTGAACATGAACCCACAGCTACACAGAACTACAACAATGTTTATATCCTGTAGTGGCTGTAGTTAGTGATTGTGGTGGGACTTGTTATTTGCTAACTCCTGGTTCGTGTGCTTGTGAGTTTACAGAGCTTGGGCAACCTTCCAAAAGAGAATGAGGGGAAACAGCAGTGTGTCCAGATGAAAAGACTACTAAGTGCCAAAAAAAACTGGAAAGATATGACTATCTATAAAATCATTTAGTTGTACCAAAACCAATTTGTAGTTTGCACTTTGACACTGTTTATTGTTTTTTTTTCTTTCTGTTATCTGTGTCAAAAATCCCAGTTACACCCACTGAGTCAATGATTTATTGTTGCAAAGCAGCACAGGAAACATCTGCAGGCTGAGCGGCACTGTACCAATTATGAGAATTAATTTTAAATTCCTCATGGGTGCAGCATGATTTATTTTACCTTAAATATCAAATGAAGCCGGGTAATTTATTTCCCTTTTGTCTTCAATATGCACATTATGGCACAGAAACGAAGTTGGGTATAAAAAAAATATGATGATTTGTGCTTTGACAACTGCTCAGTAAAGGAATTATGACCCTTTTTTCATGAATGTTTACAATACAGACACATAGTCATAAGGTCATTCATCTTCTTTTATTTAAAGAAAAGTCAAATGATGAAACAGCGAATCCGGGAGGACCAAATAGTTCACTTTCATTAATAGCTTTCAAAGCGCTCGTAAATTTTCCGGACAAACTTTTCCTCTCATGCGGACGTTATTGTTTTCATCAGCTGGCCAGAGTTGCTTTGAACAAGATGTGCTTGGGAATTAGTTGGTGAGATTTATTACATATTTCACATAAAGTGTTTATGATCTTTGCACTCGGTGCCAATCTTTTGTTTTGACTTTTAGAAAAGGCAGAATGAACCCTGTTCCCTCCTGGTGCATTTATCATTTCTGTCCAGCAGAGAGCACCAACACACCAGTAAACAGTCCCTCCCTGTGCTCCTCAGCAGCGGCCATTGAACACACTGCATCAGTACATTGCAACCTGCTCACTGTTTGCTCCATGTCTCCCTCTGCTGCTCAGACCTTTCATTCAATTCATCCCACCACTTAACTGTTCCTGAATTCTATCTTCTTTTTTTTTTACTTACCAGACAACTGTGTTGTCAGATGTTGAACAGCAAAGTGGGTTCGGCCCTGAAACACTCAAGGAAAGTTCCCTCGTGGAATCAAACATGTCTTCATGCAAGAGAGTTCATCATTCATCCAAGTATTGTTGAGAATTTTAGCTGGGGGATGTTAAGTAAACACCAGCATACCTAAAATGCAGCAGTTTGCATTCATCCTCTGTCTGCATGTTGCAGCGAGGAGAGTCCAGGTTTTTCAGGAGAAGCTTAATCCCTTCTTGACGGCATCACTTAATTGATCGGTTGACCTCTTAGATACGCAGCAAGGTGTTTGAGACACTGAGACTGGATGACACTTACCTTTGAGACGTTTTCAATGCCTCAGGTCTTGAGGAACTCAAATCTTTGTATGTAGTAGAGTAATACAGGGTGATACAGGTTTGTTTTGACGTTTCAAGTTTATTTGTCAATCCTGAACAGAAATGATTCAAATGGATTAACAGTGTTATAAAGCAGCTGGAAAAGAGAAAGAACACGTACTTTCCCTAAAACACTGACTTCATTTATTTCAATCACACTAATCAACTTCCATCTGATTCAGTTACATAAGTTCAACTTAAAGTACCTCTATCATGTGGATTTAATGTGGATAAATGATCTAAATTGCCACTTAAATTAAGTTAGTGTCCTTTTTTTATTAAACATAAAACTAATTCATAAAATGCATTACTTTTATTTAGAATCCTGGAAGCATAGCTGTTTCATTTATTCACATTCTGACTCAACACGATGACGGCAGACACACACAGTTAATTAGGTGCTGAACTAAACTTTCTTGAGCTTATTCTTAAAAAACAAAACAAAAACAAAAACGAGTGGTGCTGTTTAAGAATCAGAGTGATAGGAGCACAGCCTAATCACGTTATGGAGGCCGGTAGGCAAATTGGATTATTGCATTTTCATTTAGATTTTTCTCGAGGAATGAATACATGGGTCAGCTGTAGCTCAGGATTTAGATGGAGTAATCGGAAGGTCGCTGGTTTGAATCCCCGACTCCCCCTTGCTGCATGTCGAAGCATCCTTGAGGAAGTTATTGAAAGCCACATTTGCTCCTGATGAGCCGCTGGCACCTTGCATCACAGCCTCTGCCATCAGTGTACGAATGTGTGTGTGAATGGGTCAATGTGGCAAGCGTTGCAGAGTGGTTTTTCCACTCTACAACACACTACACTTTAGTGCTTTTTCCAGCAGACTGGAAAACGCACTAAAGTGCAAGTCCATTTACTATACGTATGTGGAAAATTAGAATGCTGTTGTTGCTATTGCTATTCATTTTCAATGTTATATCATCATTTTTATAAAGTCCTCTCCGGGCTTCCGTAACAAGTAGCTGCATTTTGAATTTGAACCATTAAATGCCTTTTGAAGTGGGTATGTGGTAGAAAAGACATTACAGTTAATTATTCTAATGTTCCTAAAGGCAAATGTTTCTGGGCCTGACTTTGATATAAAAAAAATTTAATTCTTGAGATACCCCTGATAGGACAGAAGCCCATGCATGCTTTGTTCGAGGACAGAAAGTGATTGACACTGAACTCTGAAGCCAGCGCAATAGCTCACTATTTTGTCCAGGAGTTCCTGGCAATGTCATAGCTGTGTTTTAAATCACTCCATGTTGCTTTAAGAGCTTTTCTGCTTTTTCCAAAGCGATGACAGCAAAGACGCTCAACACCAAGGTCTAATATGCAAAAAACACAAGAGTCCAAGACTGAGGGGTATTTCAGGAAGCAAAGAATGCACAAGAGAGTTTTTAACAGCAGCTGAGAACAAACTGAAATCCACTCACTCATACTGAGAAAAGGGGCTTCTGACTCCAGCTGAAACAAATAAAAGCTCATAAATTTAGGATAAAACCTAGCAACCGCATTGTCCTTAATACTACAAAACACACTCCATCTTTCTCAATTTTCACAGCTCAAGGTTAGCCTGACCTCCTCTCAACCTACTTTTTCAGAAGTATTCCTGCAAGTGGCGGAAGAACCAACAGGTGAGCGGAGCTGACAACAAGGATACTATTTTTTCTCCGTGACCTACTTGGGCTCGAGAGCCGCCCAGACCTTTGCTGCATGCTCAAGAGCTCGGTATAAATTAGGGAACAGTTTCTCCAACACCGCTCTTTGCACGATGTAGGTCTCCCAAATTCAGACAAAAAAAAAGGAAGGGGAGATCGAGAACAAAAACTGACAGAAAAGAATTCCAGAAATATTTCAGAACCAAAGAATAAGCTGCTTCTGTTTTGGCACAAGCTGTAAGCTCCAACAGTCTCTTCATCTGAAGATATTTAAAGTTGCATTCACTTCAAGCTTTGTGTGACTCTTAAAGCAAGATTGTGCCACTTTTGAGAGGAGACATTGAAATACACGTATTGAATTCAATGCAGTGAGCCATTCTGCAGTAAAAACCTTACTTGGTATGCTATGACCAGCCGATGATGGCTCAAGTTAGCTTATCTTTGCAAACTTCTCCAGTATTTTTATGTCACATCACAGAAAAAAACAAAAAACAAAAAAAACATATCAATTGTTTATTTCAAACCGAGTTTCTAACAAGAAACAAGCACAGCGCGTCTCGGCAGAGGTTGGTAGTAAATCAAAGTGTCTTGAGGCCACAGCAGGCGCCACTCATCAAAAGTCACGTACACTCACTTTAAGCACATAGACTCAAAGATCTGGCCGTGTCAATCATTTCTGACACAGTTTCCATATTGGATGAACAGTGCAGAAGGATACACCTGCAGAACTGGAGGAATGTTTTGAGCAAAATCAATCACACAGATACATGGATTGATGTAAAATTTAAAAAAGGGGGGGGAGTGGGATGTGTGCAACCACATGATTGCCCTGGGCCTTTATTTCTTTGAATCCATCTTTTATTCCAGTAAGTGATGGTTTATCAGTTGAATTCCATGTCTACTGAAAAATTCTAATTATTACCTTCATTTGGTTGCAATAATCCTTTTTTTTTCACAGCAGACCACGTGTCAAAGTAGAAACTGCACAGGCGTTACTAAAAAACATGAATGGCTACTTCATGTCCATATGCGATGTGATGGTGAGACAGCAGACACAATACCAGGACCAAAAACCAAAGCATCTCATTCGAATTAAACCTTCTTTTTCTTGTGTTTTTTGCTGTAGCATATAAAACAGTCTTCAGTGAAAGTTTCTACAAAATGTTCATGGCAAGAAACGGGTGAAGACCTCAAAGATCAACATGGTTTTGTTAATACACAGGCTTGGAATGAAAACACAGTTTACTGTTTGTGCTCTAATTTTGATGATGTGGTGAGGATATGTTGACATCCCAGCACAAATACAGCAGATCATTTAATGTACAGCAGTGAATGATGACAGTGTTGTGTTAGACAAAAGTTAACACCATCAGTAAACAGAATGATGCGTTCTCTGTTGTCCTGACTTCATCTGTTACCCAATATGTGTTGCCGGTACGAGAAAACAGTAGTTGGTGTCCGACCAATGACAAGTGACCGCCGGTGGGACTGCTGCCTGTTGTCCGTTACGTTGCCACTGGTAATTGCAGGTTTTCGTCAAAGGCTAATCAAAGGCCTCTTGTATCCATGTGCAGTGTGTTATTTAGGATCAGGGAACCTGTTCAACACTGACCCCAAACCAAAAATAGAATATTATTGTTTTTCTCAGGTGTCTGATTTAAAAAAAAAAACAAGCGAGTGTGGACTTAAGGCTTAACATATTTAAAGAAACAGCTAGATCTTCAGAAAAACATACTTGTTTGCCAAGAGCCAGATTGGGGGAAAACAATATTTCACTTAACTCACAGACGTGAAATTGTTTTAAGATGTGTGTAGCTTAAAGATATGATATGTCACATTTCAGCATTAAAACAAGACCTTTTTAATATATTTTATCCCAAATGTTTGCAACAATATTCAACAGAAAGAAATCCGTTACTAAACTCAAGGAAACAGTGAGTTTCATCTGATTGTAACTCATGGGAGAGAATCAGAGGGTGAGGACAGAAGTCGTCAAACGTGACGTCACATAACGAAACTTTAATACGCTTCCTCATCCGTGAGCATTTCCGCCTGAGTCATGTAGATAATAGATATTCATCACCAGTGTTGAAAGACAACAACTCCCTTGATCCCGCACTACTTTCATCTTCCTCTTTGTACCGTTAAATAACCCGAGCAACCAAAAAACCCCTAATTCAAGGTCCACTTACTAGCCTCTCCAGAGGTTTCAAGTTGACTGGGTTTGCTCAGTTGTAAACATGCTTAGCTAAGCTTAGCACAAGGACTGAAAGGGAAACTCTGACGTAGATTAGTCAAGCAAGAAAGAAAAAGTACACCTTCCAGTATATGTAGTGAGGCCGAGTCACACCCCTTTCTGTTGGTCCACCACAAACAAATATGCATGGATGGGACTGAATGGCAGGAGACATGAGGCCTACCATTTGAATTGTGCCATTGTTGTGGAAGGATCAGAGATTCCCCCAACATCCCGATGTGAGCAGGGATTTCTCGGGATCCAGGTCACAGGTGATCAGAAAGCTACTGGGTGCACCTGTGAAGTTCTCCCTCAGCTGGCTACAGACACCAAGGACCCACCACCCTGTGATCCTGGTCCCTAAGGTTTTTTGTAACACCATGAATTTAACACGTTGTTTGTCAATTTAAACGATATTTTTTACCTGAGAATGTCGCAGTTGCGTAAATACGTGATTTGACACATCAACCAAAGCCCATAACCAGAACCTTGTGGAGCTGGTCCGTCAAATCAGCTAGCTAAAAAAAATGGACCAACTCTCCTTTCACATAACTGTATTTGTCAATATGGCCAGATTTATTGTGATTTTCACCTTTTTCAAATATTGTTTCCTGCTGAGGTGACGGTTATATGTCATGTTCTAAATGTCTTGTGTTTCATGGCACATCATGGTCAGGTCACACACGATATTAATTTACTTTGGGGAAAATGGTTTGCCCTAAATCTGATCTGAGATTAACTCCGAAAAACAGTTGACTCAAACTTTGCTTACTCTTGATTATAGAATTGAATGTCTTAATGCGTAACCTGTCTACACGATCATACAATCTAGGAGACAATCAAAAATAAACACCACAAAAGCATTTTAAACTCTCACCTGTACGCTGTGTACTCTCAGCCTGCACTTGTGACTTTTTATCTGATTGTGCTGGCTTTACCCTCCGTCCAATTACACCCTCCTCACTGACGTAGCACACAAATCAAATAGCACAACAGTGTTTGAAACACGTTATTCTCCCATGATATGCACGTGGAAGTTTAACTTTTAACCTGTTTCACTCTGACAAAAACAGATTTCAAAACGCACGTGTGGCACTTTTTCTATTTCGAGACGAGTGATCGTCCTCTGTCTGCGGGGTAATCAGAGGCCTCTGCTTGTTTTGTCCCCTCACATCACAAGAGCACATGGCTGAAAAAGCCCATAATTGCTTCAACGCCACCTCTACACTTACATTGTGAGCACCTGATTAGGGAAGGAGAAGTGAGTAATGTAATTATAGTTATGACAGGGTAGTATGAACTGACTGTACCTCCTCTGCTTTCATATGCATGAGGAGTGAGAGAAGAAGCTAAGAATAAAACTTACAGTGATTGTGCAGTGAAACCTCTGCTGCCCACAATGACAAAATGTATCTGATTACAGCAGTGCTCTTTCCAAAGCTAATTATAGTTTTCTACTTTTCTGCACTTGGATGTTGTTTTTATGTTTGGTCACAGTAGCGTCGAGGCCAGAACCTAAAATCATCATCAAGGAACTGAAAATATCGGAGTCTGCACATGATGTATTTGTATTTTCTTTCTTTTTTTTTTACATCAAACGTAAAATTAGTGCTCAGCTAAACACTTCTGACTTATTTTTGAACTGTTT
>CAEMYA010000179.1:9173543-9198546 GCA_903131615.1 Diplodus sargus | reverse complement strand
CAGCCTGTCCTGATGTATTGCTTAAACATACCATACTTTTTAAAATTCTACTTTCTATAGAAATGATGGTATGATTTAATGGTTGTGTACCGTAAATTTAAACGTAAACACCAGCAATATCTGTAATTCAGACAGAATGATACCGTCAATTTCAGGGTAATTACACGCTTGTGACATTACGGTATTTTACTGTGAATTTTGCAAACTTTTAATAACATTCACAGTAAAATTCCGTATTTTCTACTTAGTAAGACCGTAAAATTTAAAGTTAATCACTGTTTCTTGATTTACGGTAATTCAATGTATTTACTACAGTGATATACTATTTTTGATTTTACGGTATTTTACTGTTGCTATTTGACAGTTTTTTACCGTAATTTATACGGACATTTTTTACAGTGTAGCAAAAACACATAAAAGTCAAAAGCAACTTAGAGGTCTCGGAAGATACAATGCTCGCAATAAAGTGTTAAGATTTCTGCAAACCAAAGATACGTCCAAATGTGTACAGGTCCACAGCCATGGACCGTCGTTCAAGTCTATGTTTCAGGATTAGTAAGAATGACACCGCTGGATATTTTCGAGGAACGACGAAAATCGGAAAGAACCATCGGTGCCCACATGCATCCAATTGCCTTCATGTCGTCGCGGAAAACCGCTAGGCGATGACGACGCTCAGAACTGGCATCGCGCTGGCCTCCACTTTTCAGTGGCAACAAGACTGTGTGTTTCTAACAAGACCACGGGACATCTCAAGCCGTGTTTGTAATGACCAAAACAGGTCACTTGTCACAGGTTTCTTCTCTGGAATGAAAATGAAACCAATGAGACATACAGATCTGACTTTGCCTTTTTGTGGATTTGCAGAGACGCAGTTTTATGCTGATTAGATTGTGTAATTGTACTGTTTTGCCTCCTTCTTTTTTGGGCAGTGCACACAGTAAACTGAGTAGGAGTTCAGCATAAATTCAATAACAAAAATTAAAAAAAAAAAAAAGCACAGATGACAAGAAAGAGAGGCGAAACTATTACATCACAGACTTCAACACACGAGGCGGGAGCTCATGTTTGTTTGTGTGGGTGCAGTCGTCTAAATGTGTTCCTCTTGAAAACTAATTCCGGGACACACGCTCAAACCCGAGACAGGTTGATGAAGTCATCAGGTCAGTGCTGCAGCGCCTTTTGTCATCCATGTACTCCTGTTCTGCTCCGTCCTTCCTTCCCTCCCCGTTGGGGACTGTGTCAGTCCTTTTTCTGTCTTTACATGCAGCAGAAATGGAGCCGCTCAAGCACATGCTCCAATTGTGGAAAATTACATAATTGACCTACAGGTGTGACGGACACGGAGAGCAGGAGCACGGAATGGGCTGTTCTCTTCCTTTCATTGTCTGTCTTGTTGTTCAGCCAGTGGTTTTCATACAAAGTGAAAAGCACGGGTACATTTTCTGTCCTGCTCTTCCGCTCCGCTGGCACCAAGAGAAATGTTAACAGAAATTTCAAATCTGATCGACTATTTGACGTAGCGAGTTATGAATATTCTTTCAGCGACGAGATTATCGCTCTGGTGATTTCCCGACCCGAGATTTGCCCTTTTTTAAAATGTAAATACAACATAACGAGCCGCACAGTTTTCCATCTGCATATTTGTGAGTATTATTATGATGTCATTCATCTTTTTGTTTTGTTTTCATACGATCAGCCAAAAATAGACATCAAATAACCTTAATGGATGAGTCCTCATCCTGTGACGTCAGGGGCAACAAATCCAGCTTTGTGTACAGGCACGAAGACACACACACACACACACACATAGATGTGAATGTGCACTTTTGTTTGTGCATCATTTCCAATCATAACGCTTTGCTGATGATGCCTGTGTCGGGGATTATGCTAAACTGAACGTGAGCTCTAATCTGGATGAGTTTCCGACAGCTTCTATCTCTTTTCTGAAGCTTGAGCGGGAGTGGAGCTCTCTGATGACCTAGATGCTTTTGCCAGGCTTTAAGTCGCAGTTTTACTTGTGAATGAATAACACTGTGAAAGTTTTTTTTTTTACAATTAAGGGATATTTATGGGGACAGGTCGGGCCATCTTCAATCGCGTTTTTGGTGACAACGAAACCGGGTACATTTAATTTTTTAAGTGTATTTTTTCGTGCCTAAACCCAAAAAGAGCATAAGTACAGTGTTGAGACAAGAAAATAATAGAAATTGATCATGACTTAGTTTCAAAACCAAAGAAACATTCAGAACTGTACTAAAAGTCGACAGCATATATGACTTAAAGAGACTCACTATGACTAAAATGATCACTGATGAGATCAGACTGCAGTATCACGGTGGTCTTTGCTACCAAGCCTTGACCTTTTGAAGGTAACAGACAACCTTTTTGCTGTGGGAAGTCTTAACTGCATATTTCTGGGCCTGGAGACAACCTCATGTGGCGAGACAGTCAAGATTGCATCCCTGAAAAGCACCAGGAATAGAGTTTTTTCTGGGAAAATTGTATCTTTTTTACCTCATGACCGTCCTTTTCTGGGGGTGGACATGCTGACTTATCCACCGTGACAAGAAAAAGCCTTTGCTATATGTTTACCCTCCACTGTGTCTCATTCTCCTTCTGAGGGGGGAGAGTCAGGAGTGGCGTCACTCTGGTGGCCACGGTGTTTGGTCACGCTCTCCTGAAGCATGTACAGTATGGCTGCAAGGAAGTCGTATACAGTGAAATGGTTCCCCCCCCCACAACAGTATTTTTGTCTTCCATTCTCAATACCCCCTTTAAACAGCTGCATAAGCCAGTTAGTCACAGTGCGACGCAAATCATACGTCATCCTTTACTGAACTGATCGAGTTATGTGCTCGGAATAATTACTGCAACGTGGTGTCTGCGTCAACACGAGGCAGAAACAAACCGCATTCTCCCTCCTTCTCTTCCTGCGTTGATTCATTTTGTTTCTCACTCTTACATTTCTGTCAATGAATTTAATGCTTTGTTTACATGATGCCCATCTACTCAACCGCACCACCCATCCAGTCATCCTTTTGTTTGTAAGTGGGAGTCGGCTTAAGTGGCACAGTCAGACATTCTCTGGCGTAACATCAACTCAACCGGAATTTTAAAAAAAATCCACTGATCCACTGATATCTAAACATATGTGTAAGACGTAGAGTTGTAACACCTAATAAACAGCATGACAGATGGTTACTCAGTGTTTCTCACCTGGTATTTATTAGCTGTTTCCTGTTTCCTGACTCAGTACCTACCCCTGATGAGAACTAAAAAGCTTGGGACTCCAACAGTGCCTCTGTCCTTTAATGGAGTGATGTTAGGTTGACAGGAAAAATACTTTTTTTGCATTAGTTGTTTAATTTACAGTATGATGTGACACAAGCAATATCACATTCACATTCCATGTTTATCACCTGACTTTCAAATAAGGAGGTGGTTGAGTAACAGACAGGATTATTTTCCCAACCCCAAGCTAATAGAAGGTTGAACCTAAAGAAACGTAAAGCTAAATTTCCTTTGCCGGCGATTGTTCTGCCGATTGGTTTGGGCAACGAGCTCTCGTGTGATGTCATGTAAATAGCACGCCACTTTAAGAACATTTTGCGCGTCATGTCACGCATTTTAAGCTTTTTGTGTGTCATTTAACAGAGGGTGTAATTAGCTATCAACCTGCGGTAAAGGACAGTCAGGAGTTGTTCGGCATGTGAGCTCCACGGTCATGGTCAAGTGACCGTCATCGTCATGGTAACAATAACAAATGGCTAACGTGAGACAGCTTCAATTTTAGGCACCCCACTAGGGCCGTGACACATCAAAGATACTTGGTTAGGTTTAGAAAAAGATTGTGGTCTAGGTCAAAAATAACTTTACTTACATACGAAGACAGTTAAATATGTTACAGGTAAACGATGCAATGTGTTAGATTAAAGTGGAAAACATTTAGAAAATAAGAAAAAAACGCGACTACACGATATCTAATATATTGTGTTCCAGAGATATCTACTGAAGTTAGCATGCTAACCAGCTAGCCCCAGCCTATCCTGGTTGTGACCTTCACTCCCAGGGTAATGAGACGTCCCTGTATGGACTGCTAGCTACATAGCTAACTCGGCTAACTAGGTAAAGGCAGTTACCGTCAGCAGCAGTTAGCTGTAATCTGGTGATATGCTGTCCCCTACTTGTTTTGAGTATGAAGTCAACAGGATGACATGTATTACATAGTGTGGCTTTTAAGTTAAGGATGTTAAAATCCATCAGCGTTGAATTGGGTGTCACGCGGGACACAAACGCCGCTCTCCAAGTCCTGTGTTTGTCTGACCTATCTGTACAATCCGGCCTCCTATCTCAATTTTACACTACCTCGTCATAATTTTTTATCTCTGTGACATTCGTGGCCCAAATGACGCGTGAAAAGCAAAAAAAATGTGTTTTGATAACTTTGCGTAACTAAACAGATTAGCATTTTATTTATACGCCACGTGGTGAGATCAGGCTGGAGGAGCACGAGGGACAAGGGAAGCAAATGAAATGATTTAATATTCCAATTGAGGGCTGAATGTTACGCGGAGAGCTATTTAGAGATTTTGTGTATGTAAGGAGTACGGGGTGAGGTGGCCTTCCTGGTAGAGCCTCCACCGCTGTAATTTCATTAGCTATTTTTAGTCGCAGACAGTTCAGCGGATTGTGTTTTATCATCCTTCCCGTGCTGACGAGGAGGAGGAAGATTGCCTGGTAAAATATTATTGCTGGCTATATTGGCGTTTGGAGGGGAAGAGAAAAAAAACACCTGAGGGCTTTAAGTGAAAAGCCACATTCCGGGTAACAGGTTGTGTAATTGAAATTAAATTGAAAACATTCCGACCGTCCCGTCTCACAGTCTGTCGGCACTGGACCTGCACCCACTCAAAAGCTGTGACTGATGTGGGTTTTTGGGGGTTTTTTTTGCTGTTGAGTATTTAAAGAAAGTAAAACGGATGTTAGAAAAAAATCTTTTTATTTAAAGCCTGTCTCAGATATCAGACTTTAACTTTCTTAGACATGTGGGTTTTCCCAAAACTCCCCATAATCCCCTGTTGAGCCGCTGCAGACACGTACCACTATTATTAAGGAACTAGAAATGGGAAATATTGGAGATATATGAGATTATTGCCCTCCAAATTCTTCCATGAATCAATCAAAACGATTAAATTAGATTTAAATTACTGAAAGTAAAAAAAAAAAAGAATGATGTCGCCACTCTCATAATCTAATGATTGATGTGACCGTTTAGCAGCTTTATTGCGGCACTATGTTACAATCTGTTGACTTGTGTTACACTCCAGCCGGTTGTCAAGCCAGTAGGGAGTAGAGTGAGGGATTATGTTGCCAGTCCCTGGTTCCTGTTTTCTAATTTTACATCAGAAAAAAAAAAAGAAGGAGATGAGGAGTTTCCTGACTGTGTCCTGAGGGATCAAGCCCCTGGTTGCTAAGAGACTAATGGAAAGTCAGGAGCTGAAGGAATGACGGGAGTGAGTCACTGACGGGGGAAAAATGAGTGTATGAGCGAGAAAAAGAAAAATCTAACATCACCATGGAAGAAATAATAAGCATAAGCACTTATCCTTTCCCAACATCTGCTGTGTGCGTGTGCAGCGTGTTATTCAATTGATCCTCGATTCCAAGCTCATTCTTAGCTGCGAGTGACACACTTTTATTGATCACACAGCCGCCACAAAAGTGGCGAGAGGAATTTCAATTTCGAAACCTGACTCAGAATTAGACCCCGAAGCATTACACTTTATGACAACTCTGTCGTAGAGCAACAATTAACATTTCTTGGTTTATACAGTCCCAAAAAGTCCCTCTGGAACTTTAACGAGTTTGTTCCACCCCCTTCTGGTGACATAATGCGTGTGGGCTTGCGCGTCCACATCTGTGCGGCGAGCCTTTGATTGTGTGTCAGAGAGGGCAGGGAAATGAGATGACTAGGTTAGCAGCATTTTTTCACGCATCACTCGATCCTCCCAGTGCTATTAATGCTTCGGTGACGCCACTACGGCGAGGCTGTAATCGTGCAGGATTAACTACTGTATGGATAGAAAACAAGGACACCACCAGTGCCTTGAAAAGGTAGTGAGGGGTCTATGAATCCAGGGGCATTCTCTCAAAATCAAGCATGTAAAAGTACAATTCAAGATCACCTGGCATTTTAATCCATGTATTGGTTTAAGTGCACGAGTGTGAAAGGTGTAATGCAATTATACGTTCATTCTGAGGCGGACTGAGAATGTTTGAGGGCCAGGGGTGAAAAAAAATCATCATTCAAGCCACCATGTTTTGTCCACCAGCGTGTTTATTTATATGTAAAAGTACCAAAATCGCAGGTTTAATGATAAAACGACGAAAAGGAAACATGACAAACAGTTTGTTTTCATTTAAGTCGTCCGTCAAGCAAAAACAAGAGGTGGTGCCAACGTATGAAGGTTCATGTGTGGTCACTTTCTGGAGTTCATAATGAAGACATGACTGGATGACGAGAACTTGGACAATGGAAACTGTATAAGATTTCATCATGAAGCTTTTGGTATCCACGCCAAGGAGGCTATGTTTTCACTGGTGTCTGTTTGTTGGATCGTCAGGAGGATTCTGAAAAACCTACGAAGTGGATTTCCATGAAACTTGAACGAAGGACGGGTCTCAGCCCAGCATTCACCCTGTTACATAGCATTTCTGCTGCACTTCTCACACACCTAATAAATCTTTAAAAATAAAAGAATATTTTTGCATCCTTGAGCTGCTCAACTACACAGAGCAGAAATTAGTGATATAATGTATGTCCGCTCTATAGTATAATGATCGCTCTGTGTTAAGGGTGGACAAACAATGACTAATCCCTCTTATCTATGCAACAGGCATTGCGCATCACAACTTCATTTGTCACCTCACCTTAAGCCTGATGAACATTTGCTCAAGTGTTTATTTCTGTCCGGCCAGAGTCGGTAAATTTAGGTCCCGCATTGAAAACCTGGCAGTGCAAGCTGACGTTAACCACTGTGGTATTAGGTAACACGTCTGTGGGAGAGGTGGGGGGGGACATGTGTTCCTGTTGGGTTTAGCATGATTAAGTGAATCTGAAATGAGGTCTTTCCTTGACATTTTCAGTGAAAGGGAGAGGGACAGGGTGTGTGTGTGTTACAGAGCGTGTATGTGTCTCTTTTTGAATATCAGGACCACAGGAAAGGTAAAATAAAATGAATGTATCGAATAACACACAGACAGATGATTATTAAAGAGAATTGTTCAGGTTAATAAGCCTTGAAACCCCAAAACCAGTCACTAAAATAAACGCAGATTCCCTATTCCTATTGGATTTGCAACCTGTCACATGGTAGCATCATATGATACTTTTACCACGAACCTGATAAACACACTACGATCCGCTGCCTCTTACCTGGTGCTGCAAGGGTGCATTTACATAAGAGAGGATCTTTTCTGTGCCCTGGTTCCAGGATAACAAATGTTAAAAATGTTCCAAATGTCGTTGAATAACACAATCACAAGCAGTGAGGCCTGCCGGCCATCTGAGGACAGTACGTTTGAGTCTTGTCATCATTTGTTGTCAAGCAATCCTGGAATTCATTCTCCAGAAAAAAGTCAGAAATTCCAGCTGATGATGGGGTGCAGCTTTTTTTCCGACTTGTTTATCCTTCAGCCCATTTGTGTATCCTCTGTTGATTGCTGCTCCTTCAGGGCGAAATCTACTCGCTGCACTCGCTACGGTTACATCACCACCAGCAAACACATGTTGATGGGTGAGACTGTGGCATGATTTTTTTTTTGTTTTGTTTTGTTTTGTTCTCCTAGCAGCTCTGCTTCTTTGAGCTCGTTCTTGTCTTTTAATAAACATCTATCCCGTGTAAAAGAGGGACTTTTAAAAAAGTTTATTTGGTCGGTGGTTGGACAATGGCAGAATAACTGGCTGTGAATCTACAACAGTAGCCACAGAAGCCTGGTAAAAAAAAAAAAAAACCCGTAGTGATGACAAATGAGCTTTTTCCACCGTGTGACGGCTTTCACTTCCTTTGGATCTATTTTTGTCCCAGACGCTGTGGCCCACATGCTTATACTGTAGCTGGTGGTTTGAGAAATTGCAGGTACACAAGGTTTCGCAGCCGTGTCAGATCTCACAGTCTCTTCTGTGAATATCTTACAAATAGCAGGGTGGCTATTTATGCAAAGACTGGATTATGTAAACGCTTCTGCAATCTGGAATCAACAATTCCAGAGATCAAGTGAGGAGAAAACCATTTGCAGTCTGACAAACTGCTGAAAGCACCTTTTAAGTGTTGAACACTAGTAACATGAAATTCACATAGCGAACAACATTCCTACTTAAAGTGGCAGAAGTTGTGTTCGTTGTGTTTCAGTGTGCTAGTGGCACCATGACTGGATTTAAACATATGTTTCTACCCTGGAACAGACCTTTCTTTCAGTGACTTCTGTTTAAACTGCACAGTGAAGCTTTTTTGCAAATGGCACAGTGCTAGCTTGTTTGCCAGAATGCCTCATTATGAGGTTGCGCATATATACACATAAATCAACCTGTCACAGTTCTTTCAGACTGTAGAGAAGGCAGTGGCCTGAACACATTTTCTGTCAGGGACGTTATTAAGATTTTCTGCCACTTTTTTGGTGCAATTTTGATATTATAGGTCCCTGCAAAACACTGATAGTACAAGTACATGTTTACGTTTCATACACATTTTGCCAACATGTCATATCACGTTCAGAATACATCTTTATGAGTAGACTTTCATGCCAGGAGGAGGGAGAGATGTGGGAGTGTGACAGCTAGATAATTTTTAACATTTTTTAAGCCAAAGCAAGAAATCAGGACTATTTAAGTCCCAATTGGTCGTCATTTGAAAATAGGGTGGATAGTAAAAATCTAGGACATTTCAGGCCTTATTTCAAGACGGAACAACATATTTGATCACTATTAGCTTCAAGTGCAAATGACAATTTGCAAGTGACAATGTTTGCTAATGGGTTGTTGTATAAACACAGAATATCTTACAGATCATAGTTAGTTCGCTATTTCCAGATTGATCAGCAACTGAAAAGATAATGGAAAGCTAAAATCTTGTAGATAATATCCTCTCGTGTCATGTCTTACTTTCCATTTCCTGTCTTTGTCTGTTTTCCCACCTTTTTTCCGAGCACACCTGTGTCTCTTGTGTCTCTGCTTTGTTCTCCGTGGCTTCGAATTTGTCCTTCCTTTGATATTTGTTTATTTTTTCCCTTGGACTTTCCTTTGCCTGATTTTTGGGGGAATTTGGATATCCTGGCTCATCGAGTCTTGTGTTGGGTCCCTTTTTCTTAAACTGTCACACAAACCCATAAATCAGTTTCCAGATTCATCCATAGCTGTCATACAACATTTTAAAGGGTCACTTTCAAGATTATTCATTATTATACTAATCCATAATGTACTAGACAGTGAGTGGACTATGTTGCACTGTGTCCCATCCTGACCCATTCTATCTCAAACTTTTTTTTTTAACTCTATTTCTGCCCTTCCTCTTTTGACACCCATCCTCTCTTTCCCCTGTCTATTTTCACATCAAGCATACAATCCATTTTTATCCGGCAGCCTATAAATGCACCATTAATGAATTAGTGGTCTGCAATCACAGGATGTGGCCAAAAGCCAACGGTGAACAGCTGTTGACGTGTCAGCCCTCTGATCCTATATGACAGCGCCCCTCCTCCGCCGCGCCCACGCCCCAGCCTGAGTGATGAGACAAACAGGAAGAGGAGAGGAAACAAGTCATCCACATGTCAGACAGCAACCTGCCGCAACAAACCCACAACTGCTCCCACTGGGTGCTACCACCCCCGAGGTTAGACTCCTCCTTTGTCTTTGTTTGGCTCTTACAGACATGTAGTTGCCACATGGAAATACTTGCTGACATGTTCACCGTAAAAACCTAAAATGGTAATAAAGTTTCCCATTTCAAGGACAGTTGCTGCGAGTGTGTTTTGGAGTCAGCGCAGTCAGAAATTATTTAATGCCACTATAAGCTGTGAGAGAAGCTCCTACTGTGTGTTTTTCCATCCCCGCGCCATGCTTAAACACATGGTAAGAGCCAGTAATGGCTTTTCAAAACATGCTTCGAGGAAATGTTCTTCCAAGAAAAGCGTGGAGGTCTTTAACTGTTGAGTAAGAGTATTTTAGCAGATATAAATAAAACAGGCAAGCAACTGTTCCCCCCCCACCCCAAAACAAACTCTAATAAACTCACCACTGCAGCCCCGAACAGCCTTTAGCAGCTGATGAGCCAGATAGGAGACGATGGACGCCAAAAAACTAAAAGGAGAGTTAACATCTGGGTAACATCCATGGGGGTGATCAGCAACATGACTTTTAACTTGCAACTGCTGACGTACAAGAGTAACGTACACATATGAAGGTGTAGCACCAATGATGACAGGATGAACTTAGTATAAAGTGCTAGATGTCGGGTCAGAGTGGTGCAAAGCCATTCCCTCTGGAGGAGTAAACGCCCGGAGTCAGCTCGGATTCTGCTTACGGAATGGAGGAGAGCTCAGAGGTTAGGTTTAATAAGTGGATTTATCCTCATTCCTATTTATTTACCTGACTGCAGCAGCGATCTGTGGAGGTGACCCACGCTGTGGCATGTTTCTTAAAGTTACTGTAATTTTGACTGGAGGGGAAATGTCTGTTATTAAATGAACAACATTCTAGAGCGTTGAGGGGGGAAGAAGAGAGAGAACTGGAGTCTCTGGTGAGTGCTGAACTGAGTGAGAGCTGACCTGGGTTAGGGTTAGGAGGTGTTTTGTTTTGTTTTGTTTTTTTTACCAACAAACACATCAAGATAATTTGTATAACTTGAAAATGTACCAACATAACAACATGAAACGACATCCACATCTTTACTCTATTTTTTACAGTTGCACATAAATGCAGTGTACTTACATACTTGGGGCCCAGCTCTCTGTCTCTGCCTTCCGCATTAACTTGCTCAGACTTGGCTGGCACATAAATCCACAGGGAGATCCAGTTTGCAGATGTATGACTCACCGCCAAGACAGAAAACCGCTGAAAACCCCCTTTAGCTCACCCAATAGCATCAGTCACCACATTCTTAGTGATGGAAGATAAACTTTATGCAGCTGAGTTCAGATCGACGCTCCCAGCCCAGGAGGTTTTTGTATTAGTGGTTTCTGATCTTTGCCAAATGTATCTCACATCTATTCTGCGCTTTTATCATGTTTCTGCACAGAACCAATAATTATTTTGTTTTCGTTTTCACCCGCCAGGCCCAATGATTTTGCTATTTTTCTTTTAAAGCTGTTATTTTTGTTTGTCTGTAAGGAGTAACAAAAATACCGTTTGGGTGCAGTTCAGACTCCTAAAGCAAAGCAGCAGTTTTATCATGCACACAGGCTCAGTTGCATGACTCGTATGCACCTCTATTAATATTATGTAATCCGTAAAATAAAAAATCACGCGAAGTGCCCAGCTTATAACAAAGTTTATTACTCCTCTGATTCGTCGCTTTCTGGTTGTTTGTGGACACAGGCACAATCTATTTAATCTTTAAGCAGAAAAGAACACACAGGCGCGTTCCTTAATGTATTTTGCAGCATGTAGAAGGACAGTCGAGAAATGGAAAGCAAGACAAGCTGGGAGACGGTCTGGTTAGTGTTAAATTGTTGCATAACCAAACGACTGTGACAGAGAAATGGAAAACGGATAAATCATTCAGCTGTGGCAGACACCTGCAGATGCAGCCCAGTACACCTAATCCATGTGTAAACCGTGTATTGATTAGTCCATGTAGGCGATGTATGGGACATAAAGTGTTGTGGGGACGTGTGTCTTTGTGCGTATGCCTCATTAAACGCGGTGTGTTTATGTTTGTGTGCGCAGCCACATTGATCTATGAAGTACTAATGCCCTCCATCTCCTGTGCGCTGCCTCTGAATAATGAATTGTTGACACGAAAATAGCTTTTTTAGAACATGTGGGGGTTTTGGATGCCCTGATGTCTCCAGAGCTCCTTTCATAATCTTTTTAAACCAATTTTGTGTGCTCCTAATGCACTGTGAAACAAGGAAATGACTGTTTTTATTATAACTGCAGAGAACGAACATGTGTTGCAACCATTCTTCGGCTCTGCAGGGGCCCAGACTTTTTAAAGACAGCTCAATCATCTAAATGATCGTTGGCAATGTATGTTTTCTGCAAACCATGGATATGTTGAAATGTCATTTAGATTCAATGTTCTGTTCTTATGTCGGGATAATGCTGCGCTCATGGTCTGGTTAGGTTCATGCACAAGTACTGCTTGGTTTAAGATTAGGAACGGATCATGTGTTGGCTCTTTTGTCGCCAGAAACGCAGCTGGATTTGTCTCGAGGTCTTGTTAAAAAAAGAAGAAAAAAAAACACAATGGGAAATTGTCCCAAAGTCTCATTAAAAATATCCAGCGGTTTCACACTTTACAAATGTTGAAACACAGTCCTGAACCGTGGTCACTGGCTTGGCCTCTAACTCTAAAACTGTCCCCTTCGACAGATGCAGACATACCATGAATTTTTTAAATGTACACATGGCCAAAAAAAAACACACAAGTGACTGGCACATTTGCATAATCGCGTTACAATTAAATTAGATGCCGATATTTGACTTTAAAGACTCGATCAGCTGATAACATTGCTAACTAGCTAACATCAGCTCGGTTAGACAGATGCTGTCCCTGTCTGTTTTGAGTTCACATGGCCAATTCCTACATATTGCACTTTTAAAATAACCTTGTCTGGTCTTTCTAGGTGCTGTATCGTAGGCAACCGGACTTGTTTCAGTTTTTTGAAGACGTTCCACCTCTCATCCAAGAGGCTTCTGCAGCTCCAACTAACTGGAGAGGAGTCTTGACGTCTGATTTCACTGCCCCGGTCTGATTTGTCTTGTCAGTTGCCGTGTTCCCACAGCTCATCAGCCGAGCACGACAAGTGTAGTGTTATCATTAATCATGCGAAGGGTGGCCAAGCTGGGAAAAGAAGGACTCAAGCTGTGATAAATATAGATTTGCACATCCACGGTGCTTTTATAAATCTGAGTGATAAAATCCATCAGATTAAGAGGAAATTACGTGGATAAAGGCTGAAAATGGACGTGGTTTGTTTCCACTGCTCTCCAAAGTGAATTAGTCTCCTCGGGGGGATGTCGGCTGGTGATCAGCTGATTTGTGTTGCTTAAATAACCTCATATTAGGCCACCATTTAACGTGCAGCTATTTTTACACGAGCTGTTTCTGGACTCTTATAAACCACAATGACAGGACAGAAATCTGTGCTCAAGTTTCCATCTCAGCTCTTTGCACTACTGTTAATTTGTTCAACTTAAATCGGCGGCTAAACATGCCGGAGTTGAAAAATTGCTGAAACAGCCTCACAGTCTCCGTCCAGACCGCTGGAAATCCTTCTGCCTCGAGCTTCCCTCCGTTCTGCCACAGCCTCTCTGTATGTTCCAAGCCGTGGCCTTAAGATAATCCGGAGCCACATGGCCGCAGAGGATAGATGAGTAGTTTGACCTTATCCCGCAAGGTTAAGAGGCGTCCCGGCACTGGCTGTATTGTACATCGGCAAACAAAGCCCGGGTCAAACGGTGCGACTGATGTTGATGTTTCCTCACATTGCAGCTGCATTGACGTTAACAAGCTCATTTGTCTCACGCGTCCCCAACAGTGTTGGACAAGTTACTTTGAAAAATGCAATATATTACTTATTACTAGCTGAATTTTAAAGTAATATATTACACTACAATATTACTGCCTACTTAGAGTAATAATTGACTCATTACCCTTTTTTTTGTAATATAACCTACTTGAAACAATTAAATAGCCGAGATCTCATTAAATAAACAAATGAACTTGGGCACAGAGATGAGCAGGCAGATAGAGGATCAAAGTCTGATATATTATGAGATAAGAATAATTATTTTTAATTTTAGGCTCAGGCATATGAAACACAATAGACCTGTACCGTCGATAATGTAGCCTGTAATAACATGATAACACAAAATCTTTTTTTCCATGCCTTTTTATTTATTATTACATAGATTTTATTTACCCCACAATGGGGGAAATGTCCTAGTTACAACAGCTCAAGATGCAACAAGTACAGGAAAAAGAATCAGGCAAAAAACACATTAAGTTAAATTGAAAATAAAGAGGAAAAAAAATAAGATATCTACAAAAAAGTCAGTGGAAAGTGACATATGTGATTCCACAATTTAAATTAAAGTGCGCTCTGAGGATTAAGCTTCATCATTAGGCCTACGAAGTACGGCTCATTTCAGTCACCCTAGACTTAACAAGGAACTGACCCTATATTTATAAGGCCAGTTGGTCTGGTGCTTAAAAAAAAACAAGAGATTTGTGATGCATGTCCGTGCCTTTTTTGTCGTCTCTTGAGTTTTCCATGCATGAAACTGTGTCTCTATGTCCTGCGATTGCATAGACGGAGCTGCAAGCCATCGTCGTCACGTCAGACCTACTACACAAACCTCAATCTGTCTCCAGGCACAAGCGTAGGTCTTTATTCAACCAGAAATAATTTATGAGCCTGACTTGCCAAAGGCTTTTCTGACATCATTCACGACATGCATTTAAATGCAAAGAATGTGCCACCCCCCCACAATGATCGCTCCCACTGGCTGACTCAGGTGACGAGGCGCTGATGTCGTTGTTGTTTCTATTTTTCGCCAACGCGTGTAATCGGCTAACTGAGGAGAAAATCATTGGCGTCTCCGGCGCTTCAAAGTGGAGATGGCGCTTGGCTCCAGCAAAGTTCACGGTCACATGAGATGATGATGTGCGAGCGGCATCAGTTCACGGCCGTGGCTCTCCATGCCTGTGATTATGCCTCTCGTTTTCATTTCCAGTTTTTCATCTCCGCTGAGATTCTTCCATATAAAAGGGGGAAACTGTGCCTCTAAACACATTTCTGCTTGTTTTTTATCGAGTTGAAGGATATCACATGTCTCCAGAGTGGCTTTGTAGTCACATAAAAATGTAAGTCAGCGAGAGGAAATAGTGAGAGTTATTAACTCTGTGTGGGTGTCGAAATCAGTTTCGTCCTTGACTACCCTGATCACTCTGCATGCCTCCCTACTGGCTACTTCAAAATACCTGCGATCAGGCACATTAACCGAAACTCATGAGTCAGGACGTGCCAGGGTGACATCATCAGCCTTGATTCACTTCCGTTGTTTCACTTCCCCACTTTGAATCACACACGCTCGCCCATGCCAGATCACCACGTCGTCAAACGGCCCATTAACGTGAATCGAGGCACACGATCAGCAGGGCAGAGGACGGGGTGGGGGTGGGGGGGGAGGGGAGGAAGCAGTATCATAGCTGGCAGAGAGCGGGAGTCTGCTGCTGCCATCAGCACAGAGGGGCCTGGAACACTTCAACACAGGGACAAAAATGAAAAAAAAAGAAAAACGCTCCGAAAAGAAATTGAAATCACAGATGCAGATTCTGTTGAATTAGCTCGGATGGAAAATACGGATACACTGGCTTGGATTTGTTTTTTAGCGAGCAACTCAACACTGCTTTTATCAGTGTTTTTTAAAAACCACAGGAGTGTTTTCTATTCCCCCCTGTTCTTACTCCAGAAGGAGGTGAAGAAAAACAAGACAAGAAGAGTCTCCGGCTCAGCTAGTGATGCTGTTATGCTCACTGTAGATCACCACATCCAAGGTGTTTGTCAGATGACTTTAAATTTTGGCTTGGTGGTGGCGCTCATAAGGGGGGGGTCTTCAAATTAATGTCAGCACTAAATTGCATTGTAATCTATCCAACAGCTGTCGAGACATTGTGTTCTGTAACACACATTTTAACCTTCGCTGGTGGTGCTTAAAAAAAAGACTAAAATGTCAACTTGGTGGTGGAGCTGCAGGGAAGAGTCAGAGCTCCACTGCAAAACCTAACGACTAAATCCTAATCCTAAAATGAAGAAATAAAGGCTTGATTTGAGAAAGATTCAGACTAAAAACTAGTCAAATGATCTGCCAGGACTTGGCAAGATGTGTTAAAGGAACTGTGTGTAGTTTTAAGGGAAGAAAGAGAAAGATCCTCATTGACTGATTAAAAATGAGCAAACTCTCTTTGTTTTCACGACTGAATTAACCAACTGACCTTAAATGACAACATGTGTTCATACTGTTTTACTTTGTTTTGTATTTGGCGGACCCTGCCACCTTTCTAGCTTCAAAACAAACCCTTTTAAAAGAAGGTGGTTCCAGTCTGAAAATAAATAGGGCTCTGATACCTGATCCCAGGATGGAAAGAAGTAGTACTTGCTGGTTTTACCAAGTTAACCTAAAAGCACAATGTCAATTTAGCCCATATTTACACTATATTTTCGATTAAAGAACTTAAAAGCACCATGTCAAATGGCCTGAACCCGGACATCATATCTCCATTTCTGGCTGGTATCCATGCACTAGTCCTGGCATTACCAGTTAGATAGATAGATAGAATGGCTACAAGATGGCTGTGAGCAAGTTCTTGCACCAAGAGGAAAGAAGAAAGCCGTTGCATGAACTGAATCGTCTCTTATTCCAATCAAGAGGCAGGTTTAGGAAATTACCCTATAGGGTTTTATGGGCTCGCAGGGTAATCTGATGAGGTCAGCGGGTTTTCAGTTGATTACAATCCTATTAGTGCATTATTGAAGCTTAGTGTTACTGCACTTACAACATTCATCATTTAAAGTGTTCTGTTGTGGAAGTGCCCACATGCATCCAGCAGGGGTTGGTGTCAAAACAGCTCAGCGAGACAAAAAGCCAATTCGCTGATGCACAAGTGTTATTTGGAAGAGCAAGCGCAGTGTGTTGACGGTGCTGGACCTGTGATGTGTAAGGAAAAAAATCAGGGAAATAAACATTTAAAGGTCAAAACAATGGGTCGATGTAATCTAAAATCAGCGTTGTTACATGAGCGCAAACAGACAGTAATGATACCATTTGCCATGTCTGTGAAGTCTGAACCATCTGCAGCGAAATGAAATGTAAATGTGGAAATATCTGTCACACATCAGATGGTTTAAAGTGGGCGCGAAAACTGAACTGAGGCCAGGGAAAACTTCCTCCCTCCCTCTTTCTCTCTTTGACCTTGCAGGAGGTTACTTCCATTTTTTATTTATTTCTATTTTTTTGACAGTTTCGGCTGTTTAAAATAAACTGTTGCATGGTGTTGATTAAACGCTGTTTCATTAAGGGGGGAACCATCTGGAGTGGTGTTTCGCCGCCTCTCCCGGGAAGAAAGCTGCGTCCTTGAGCCTCGGAGAGCAGCAGAAGAGACGAGCTATGGAACCTTGAAAACAATTTTGGAAGAGACAATAGGACAACTTATTGGTTTAAGGTGGTCCCGGAAAAACAAACTAAAGGACGATTATGTAATGTAATTGATGGTTTCATGATATTGGCTGAGGAGTTTAACAGAACCAGCAGTTAGGAACGGGAACAGTTAGATTGCAGGAGTGAGCAATCTTTCCGATCCGTGACAACAAAATTGCATCGGGCTGCTCACGACTTCTTCCCACTCCCTCTTCAGCACAGTCGAGCTCACGGCAAGACGGTAATAAACACTGGAGCTTGTGCGAGTTTCAAATGCAATTCCACACATGTCTGATGAGTTCTTACTTCATTTTTAACAAATGCATTGCACCCTTCTTTGCTCTCTTGCTGATAATTAGATAAGACTGACACCACTCGCGTGTCTCTGGTAAAAATGAAGCCAGTTAGCTGAGCGTAAAGACAGAAAACTGGGGGAAGCGGTGAGCTTTGCTCCGGCCAAAGGGAACAAAATCTGCCTAGCAGCACCTTTTTAAAGCTTTCTACTGCACACTTTTTGGTTTTACAGGGAGTTATGTGTGGAGAAACTTCTTGCCAGTGACTTCCTGTCCTGTTGTCACTGTGAGGTTACACACAGCCAAGAAATATTTCCACATGTATGTTCACATCTGTACCTGTCATAAATGCCATATTGACATGAGCTCATAAACATGTAGGCTGAGGGGACGGTGGTGGTGGAGTCCCAAGCCAGTGACCACTGTTTGAGACTGTGTTTCAACATTTGTAAGCATGAAAGAACTGTATTTTCTTTTTTTTATTATTTCTTTATTTCTACCAAAGCTTCTTTTTTCATGTAAGCTTAAAACCACTGTAACAAATACATTTTAGCTACGGTGTGTGCGTTTCTCTCTCTGTCTTTTGTGTGTGTTCAGTGTGTCTAATTGTGAGGTCCACAGCTGCATCCTCTCAGTCCAGCTGGGCCTGTCAGAAGCTCTTGCAGAATTTGGTCGTGTTACAAGAATAGTTGGAGGAGCTTCTCCTGAGGTATGTTCTCGCGTAAACATGTATACAGACCTCTTCCCATCTCTATGTGCCCATGGTTGCTTGATCAGTTAAGGTTTTTATCAAGTCGAGTCAAGGGTTAGGATTCGCTTAGTAGATTCGTTTAATGTGGGAGGGTGGTTGTATAATGACGTTAAGCTACCAGTTATGAGTAATGACATGTCATCTCTTCCTCTGTGTTCTTATGCCACAATGGAAACTTGATTAAAAAGATAAACCACATTTACTCCATTTAAGGTTCACTGGGTGAAACGATTCCTATTTCTATCACGTAGGAGTCTCTCACAGTGTAACTGAAAAGAATTAATGCAACCCATGAACTTACAGACGGTGGTTCTTTGAAGGAAAGGTTCAACATTTTAGTTCTTGCCAAAAATCTAGATGAGAAGATTGATACCGCTCTCATGTGAGTTCAATCTGTCCAGTAAGGAAACGGAACTAGCTAGCTACCTCAGCTTAGCATAAAGCCTAAAAACATCGAGAGAGAGAACTAGCCCGGTTCTGTCTGGTAAGTTAACCGTACTAGCTAACTAACTTAGCTTAGCACAGAGCTGCGAAACACAGATTAACAACTTGCTTAGATCTGTCCAGGAAGGTACCTATCTAGCTTATTTAGCTTGGTTTAGAGCTTAGAAACATGTAGAAACAACTAGCCTGGATCTATCAGCTACAGGTAACAGTTAGCCTGGTTTTACCCAAAGCTAACTAACACGTTCAGACTAGTTCTGTTTCCAGTGTACAAAGCAAAGCTAACTGGCTGCTGAAGCTTCATAATAACATACAAAAAGGAAAGCTGAATTAGTCCCTAAATCTATCTGTTTCTCTAAAGGTCATCTCTATATAAAGCCGACCTTTTCTGATTAGACCACTGGGATTAGATTATTACATTATGCTTCCTTCTACTCGCTCTTGCTCTGTCTGTTGCTGTTTTTTAAGTCCCCTGCCATCGCCAGCGATGATGACATCCTCTAAAGTTGCGGGGCTTCGTGCTTGTGATGGAAAGCTGTACGGGCATGAAGCAGGTAGTGTGACATGTTCGCAAATGTTCCACAATAAAGGTGAGCTCAGCGCCGTTAGGGCCCCCGTAGCTCCACCGACCCAGAACATATTTATCACAGATTTTCTGGAAAACACGTGCGTTAACAGATGGTAGCCATAGTTACGAGGGTGCAAGAAAATAAACATATCTCGACGTTCATGACGACATTACCTCATATAGCAGGTCAGGACATGTTATGCGCGTAGCAGGAAGAAAAAAAAGTACATGCAAGACTCTGCAAAGAAACTGATCCGCTTTCCACACACCATGCTAAACCTTGTGGATGACACACAATGGTGTGCCGGGGTGGAAATAAAAGAGTCTTTTCAAGCAGAAAGTCAGTGGAGTAGACGGCAAACAAACAAACAAACAGGATTGAGGGATCCACTGAGTCAGCGAGGGCAGACGTGCGGTCGTGATGTTTCTTTTGTGAACCTGCCAAGAGTTGAAAGCATAGGCCGATCTGAGAATTAAGGATTAATCGAGGCTTAAGCCCCTCGACTGCTGCACAAATAGATGAGAGACAAGGAGGGAAGTCCCCCTGAATTAAGCACGACTCAGTCCCATGAGTTCGTGCTGCTAAAAACAGAAAATCAAAAACGCTATTTAACAGCTTGAGTTCGAGTTATTTATGTGAGGTCATCTGATGGAGGCGTAAAGAAACTGGAATCCGAGCCTGCATAATTTTGTTTCTTTATTTGAATGGGGCTTTGTACTAGTCCGCACATTCTTGTGTATCTTCTACTTTTTTTCTTTCAGGGCACAATTCACAAGGTGAAAAATAAATATAGCCTGTTGGATTCCAATCCAGGGATAATGCAGGAATGATCCTTTTTACTACTTGTGAATTTTACTATTAAAAGGGTTGAATGATTCATCCTTATATAGAGTAAATGTTGAAAAATGTGTTGTCCTCAAAGATAAAAAAGGAAAATGTTTGTGCAGCTGTTGCTGACGTCTTTTCCAAAATCAGGGGTGGTCTGAGATAGTTTGAGGGAAACTGTGTTCGCAACATATCTAAGTGTGGACGTCTGCTTTAGCGCAATTAAAATATTTGTATAAAAGCTTTATGGCCTGTAACTGACACTCAAATGAATCACTAGACATATTGGGAAATATGCTGAGAAACAGATGAGAAGATCAAAACAAATCTCATATCTGTTCAGTATATATGACGCTAAAGCCAGAGGGCGATTAGCTTAGCTTAGCTTAGCTTAGCTTAGCTTAGCTTAGGGAAAACAGCTCAGTTCAAAGTCATGTTTTTGCTAAAAGGCACCTCTAAATCTCAATAACTGACACTACCTTTTTTGATTTATTGACCGGCTAGGTAGTGCGTCCCTGTGCTCCCGGTCTTTATGCTAAGCTACGTTAATCAACTCTAACCTCATATTTATTGGATAGACATGTAAGTGGAAAATATTGTCTCCTTTTAAAGCTTTTTTTTAAACACACCTTTTAAATTCACTTAAAATCATCAAAGTGTGAAAAAATTGTAATAATAGATATCAAGTTAGCATGCTAACAGCTAGTCCCAGGCCTCAAACTCCTCTATCCCTGTGTTAGCAGTGTAAAGAAGACTCTTACATATTGCACCTTTAACTCCCAGAGAGAAAGCAAAATGTCTTTTTATTTTAAGATTCTTATTTTTATCTGTCTATTTTATGCCAGAACTGTGAAACAAAACAAGATGCATACCAGGCTTTAACTTTTTTAAAATTCTAGTTTAACATCACGTGTACTGTGAGTTCCGCTGTGCCGCCGAAGCAATAAAGAAAAAGGTATTCAGACCTTATTTCCCCGTAGCCCAGCGGACAAGACGTGTATCTTTATAGTGTTGCACAACATTCAAACACTGCTGTTAATAAAGATAATAACACTCCTCACTCTATATCCTGGCGACAAAGTACAATACCAGGCTGTCACATCAGAGGGAACATTGGCGGCCATATTTGGTAGCAGGACTCAAGAGACCGGAGCAGGAAATGGAGCTCACGTGACAGCTGAATTTTGAAAACAATGACAGACACTGTGATATGGTTTACACAGATTACAGAAAGGAAGGAAACTTAAACAAAAGGGATTTGGCAAAGGAATCCAGCTCAAGAGCAGGACCTCCATTGTGTGACATACAAGATGAGCGTCCAAAAAAAAAAGACACAAAAGACAGAGAGAGACAGTCGACAGGGACCGAGACGGAGAGGAAGCAGGCCCAGAGAGGCGATAGAGAGGTTCATGACAATTCCTTTTGGAAGAAAAGAAGCTGTGTCTGTCAAAACAGATGGCAGCTGGTTAAGAAGATTAGGAGCTGTTACTACTGTTTCCAGCACCACTTCAGACTGATCAACCCCCCCCAAACACAGACAAACACACACATAGTATTTTCAACTGCCTCCTGTCATCCTACCCCCAAACAACCGGGCCAACACTCGACCCGTGTCGCTCACATGCTTGCCTTACCAGAAACAGCGAAAACAGCCGGGGTCAGGATGATTCTTGATGTCCTGCGTCACTTCTCAATCCTCTCCATCCCCAACGACTTCGGACTGACGGACACAAGCATATTCTCTCAGTCCTTTTTATTTAAACGACTTGGACCTTTCCTTTCATAGTTCTGATCACCATCTTTATTGGTGATGGTAATCACATTATAGTCAGTGGGATCTGGGAACAGAGCAGCAATGCTATGATAAAGCGTGACGCAGCCAGTTACATAAGCGTTCAGATCCAAGGTGTAGATTTCGGGAGGGTGGAGGGGACTGGTGCATTTGTTGCCCCTAGTAAAAACATGAAAGCTCCCATGGAGCTTTTATTTTCACTTGCCTGAGAGCCGTACTGCCTTATATTCCATTAGATTTGGAAGTCTCAACCGCATGGAGGATAGAATTTCGTGTTTTCCTTTTGTTTGAATAAAATACTTTCCGCTATACATTGATGCAGAAAAGGCACCAGTTGGTTTGTAAGATAAATCACCACAATGCAGGAAATGAAGCATGTAATGCTCTATATTATGTTTGGGGGGGAGGGGCTGTTGAAATGAAACCTAAACCCATGGGTTCAGACAATCCAATCAAATGTTTACCAAAATTCAGAATACCCAAGATGGAATAACTTGACGGGTCAAGTGGAACCTGTAATCCGTGATATTTATTTAAAAGCTAAATGTTTGTCTGCCTGCTTTTGTTATATTCTGACTATATTAGCTTTATTACCAACAGGAAACAATAGGTAAAACTATGAAAGTTATGCGTTACTTTGTACCGAACCAGAATTGACATCTTGTTTTTTCAATTAACTAAAGGAAAAATGTGTAATTTGGGGAAATTCACTCATTTGCTTTTTTGTTGAGAATTAAGTGTAAAGTTCAATTCTACGCTCACGTCTTTGCACTAAATATAAAGCTAATGCGATTAGCCGAACAGGGACTCCAAAGCTCACTAATCAACGTGTTATTTATGTTTTTTCCAGATAAGTTGGGGTTTTGTGGGAGTCGTCGCGGCACCCATAAAATCACAACTTTTGGTGCTTTAACAGCCTTACAGTTCTTGTATGAATTAAACAATCAGTGTATGTTGAATAATGTGTTAATTAGTTAGCTTTAGGGGGAAGGCCAGTTTGGACACATAGGCTTGCTGTTTCAAGTCTTAAGCTAAGTGGCTACTGGCTGTAGCTTCATATTAGATGCACACACACAAGAGCGGTATCAAATAGGTGAAATCAGTGCTCCAATCAAAATAGTCAAACTGTTCCTCAAGGGCGACTTCACTCTACTGTCTTCGTGCTTTCAATCGGCCCACAGGAGCTCACGGACGACTCGAATGTTCGTCAGTCTTAGCATGGAACCAGGAAGCGAGAGGCAGAAATCAGGAGACAACACATGTAACTTCATCAGTTGGTTGGTTTATTTATCATTAGCAATGACACCAAATGTACTCTACTGTTTTCACTTGCTATCATAGGAGATGCATTTTTGAATTGTAAACAGTGAAAATGATAAAATGCATTTCAGAAAAAACTCCTTACAAGCAGTGTATGACCAGGGAAGAGAGCAGATTGTACCTGCTCTTGCTCACCTATTTTGTTTTTTTTTTAACAATACATGTCATCTTATAGTTTTTGAGTCTTTCATATTTACATAGATACAGCCGGGTCCCACGTTCTTCACCAGCAGAGACATATTGGCTTTCTGTTTTTTGTTTGTTTTTAATGTGTTATCACATAGTTTTCTTAAAGAATTATATTTACAACCATAACGCGCCCCGGCTGCCTGCTGCCGGGGGTTTAAACACACAGTTAGAATCACTTGCTTAAAATTCGTTAAACTACTTATGTTTCTTGAAAGTTTTGCGTTGTAAGTCAACCTTATAGCTCTACGTTTTTTGTTTTTTTTTGTCTTCTCTTAACAAATAAAGTTAATACAGAGCTCAAGCCGTTCGTCTTTTTCCCCCCATAAAAATTCAAAAATTATCCAAATAAATGAACGTAATAATAAGAAAATAAAATAAGAAAATTAAAAAAAAAAAAAAAAGAAATATTGCACTTAAAGTTTCAGGACAGCATTGGACCTGTTTGGTGGTTAAAAGAGGAAAGTGAGAGCTTTTAGCTGAGTGCTTTTGAAAGGAGGTGAAGGTGTCTGTAGAAGCGTCCAGCGAGTTAATCTAAATAAATAGGCAAACTTTTTGTACAACATTAAGCTTTTCTCTCTCTTTTTTTTTCTTCTTCTTCCTCTGACTATGACATTGAGCAACCTCTCGCTGTATTGCTCGGAAGAACTAGGGAGTGCAGGTTGGAACCCTAAAGCATATTTTAAAAAAAACAAAACAGTTGAGTGTGTAGAAAAAAAAACAAAAAAAACAGAAGATAAACCAAGCCGGAAAACTGTCATAGCAATGTCCTGAGAATGCTTCCTCGGTTAGTCCAGAAATGAGCTACAATGTTGAAGGAAATGTCCTTTTGGCTGCGCGGAATATGTTCTTTTTCTTTTCTTCTGGTTCTTCTTGAGTTTTTTTTTTTTTTCGCTCCTCGTTGTAAACAGTCTTTGGAGACAGGAAGCAAGTCGTCTTTTTTTTTCCATTACTGGTTTTTCGAATGTGACTCTTAGACGGACACATCTCTGCTTTTCATCACAGCTCCGGTGCGTCCGTCATTTATACATGTGTGTTCTTTGCCCCCACTGCCGTCTCCATCTTCTGTCCCTGTCGAACGCTCACAGTATCTTTCCACAGTCTTGTGATGAGCTGAATAAAGGTGAAAGCTGTTTGAAAGAAGCTTCGAGAAGAGGGGGGGTGGTGTAGGTGTTCTGGCGGAGATGCGTGCGAAACTGAGCCAGAGTGCTCGCTTTCTTTCGGACATCATCTTGTTTTTTTTTCCCTCCCTCCCTCCGTGATACAGTTAGAAAAGAAAAAAACACGAAGAAGAAGGACTTTGTGTCGTACCGACAGCTTTTGAAGTGGCTTCACAGAGAACGAGGTGGAGGAAAGGAGGGGAGTTTAAACGTTTTGAAAGTGGAAAAAAAAAAAAAAAAA
>CAEMYA010000179.1:9158918-9173538 GCA_903131615.1 Diplodus sargus | reverse complement strand
AAAAAAAAAAAAAAAGTGACAAAACAGTACCGGACTGTCTTCATGTCTGCAGGATTTTCTGAGCAACCCCTCCTTTTCTCCAGTACGACTGGACAAGAAACTTTAAAAAAAAAAATGACTGACACCAAAATCAAAACCCAAAGAGACAGTGATCAGACAAGCGTCCAGCTGCTGCTCCCGGCCCCTCGCTCGTGGGCTTCTGCATTTTTAGTAACATCCATCCATCCACTCATCGGTCCATTCATCCATCCAGCCACCTGGTAACTGTGTAAACTACATTCCTTTGCAGTGCCAATAGCTTTGCCGCGTCCTCTCACACCATAATAAACAACAACAACAACAAAATCATAGTGGACAGGATGACACACATACACACACACACACAAAAAAAAGGCATACAGAGAACCTCACATCCCGCCCACCCGCGCTACTTCAAGTCTGCCCCCCTTTTGTTTCGCTATTGTCTCGTCATCGTCTTCCTCTTCGTCCTCGTATCCGCTTTCTGGTCTCTTTATGATGACGATGAAGTCGGAGTGGAGCTGGGCTTTTTTTGGTTGATTAAGTCCGAGTAGAGTTCTGAGCGCAGGAAGCGTGGGTATGAGTCCTTCTCCATCAGCCCGTATATCCGCCGCTGCGCTAGGTCGAAGCAGGAGCGCGTCACATTCTGCAGGTTGTCCTTAGTGTGATCTCTGGTGTACGAATCCAGATTAACCTGCAGAGGGGAAGAGATAGAAAACACGTCAGCAAAGTGCAAGGAGGGATGAAAAAACAAATTTTGGTGCCATTTCCGCCCCCTTCCAGCGTCCATATGAGATGTGCACACTCCTCACTCACCTCTTTACACGACTGGATGGCGATGTATTCCGCAAAGATTTTCTTGGCTTTTGAGGCCATCTTGGACTGCGACTTGATCTTCTTGTATTCCTCGCATGCTAGCCAGAATTCCAGATTCTCCTCGCTGAACTCCGTGCGCAGGAAAGCTCTGAAGGCTGCCAGACCATCTGAGGGGGGAGAGCGGGAGGAGGGAGGAGGAGGAGGAGGAGGAGGAGGATAAACAAGAGGAGAGTTGACTTGAGTGCCATGGCAACCTCACAGCTGAAGTGCTCATTGGAGTTTCAGCGCCTAAAATAGCTCCTCTGACGGCCTTTTTGAGTCATGTGCTTGGCATAAAGTGAGAAATAAAAAAGCGCCCGCAAAAAAGCTGCGGCGCATATTCACGTCTGTTAAAGTGACATCAACCCGGTGACCCAGTCCTTCCCCAGCATTCAGCCTGGCTTCATGCGTTCCCCCCTATAAACACGCCGTGAATGAACAAAGACATGACTGTTTTGGTGTGAGGACTAAATCTGGCACTTTGGGGTTTTTTTTCTTCGTTTTTTTTCTGGAGTTTCGCTAGCGGTTAATGATTTGAGGAAGAAGGCATCCAGAAGAAAGAATAGCAGGAAGCGGCGTCCACCCACAACTCCCGTTTGCACCTTTTCCGTTCCCATGAATCACCCGCGCTGATAAGCGTGGAGCCAGCGCGGGCGGTCATCTCTTACCTCACTCGGGTAAGAGTGAAGTAAGAGGTGAAGGAGAGGAAATTGGAAGAGGGGAGAACAAAGCCGAATGAGAAACAGATGTGGCGCTGGCGTTGTGTCAGCGTGCTGTGGAAGACGAATTGTGTGGGGGGACCAAAATAGCAACACACTGGCAGGTCGCCTCTCTCTCTTCTCTTTCTCCCTGTGTAAGGCATGTCCGTGGGGGGGATTAGGGGGGAAAGTTGATGCAATGCACTGCAGCAGTGTGCTTGTGTAATCCATATGTCGGTCCACACTAACGCACCACCACCTCACGCCAGAACTGCATGTCTTTATTCACCACACACATTTGCACTAAATCAGATCTTAAAACAAATATCATAAAAAAACAGATCCAAGCACAGGAACGGATGATTCCCACCGAGATCTAATTTAAAACAAAAAGTCAAACGACTAAAGAAGTTAACGTAAAGTTGAACTTACATTTGTGTGCCAGCAGTTTGTCAAGCGAGTCCCCCCACTTCAGCGCCTCCTCCGGGGTAGGCCTGCAGATAAAAGCAGAGCGATTCTTTAACAAGCCCATCTCTGCCAGGTTTCTCATTGTGTGACCCATCCGCAGGACTTCTTCGTCTAAGATTTGCCGGATGGATGAGTGAGGGGGGAAAAAAAAACTGTGGAAGTGGGTAAATTCCTCTCCCTCCTTCGCTTCCCTCTTCCACGCTAGTCTGTGTCTGCTCGTCTTCCCCCACACATGCGGCTCTGCCTCATGAATGCCCACAAACACTGAGAGTCTATCTGCCTCAGCCTGGTGGGGGGAAGGCTTTTATAATCCCACTGAATGCGAGCTGGAAGGCGGGAGGGGAGGGGCTCCGGCCGGCCAATGGGGGATGTGCTGTCGGGGTTTAGAGACCTCCTCCCGCCACCAGTGTCTGTCTGCCCCCTGCTGCCTCTCACCCTCTCTGTGCTGCGCTGTGAGAGCGCGGCTCCTCACGGCGCTTATCTCGCGCTCGCTATCCCCAGCTGAAGCCTCAACTTACTTCTCCTGCCGTCGCGACTTTTAGAAACACGTACAAACAGATATGGCATGTGTGTTTTGAAGAGGCTGCTGAGCTTCTTAAAGGTGCAGTATGCAGTTTTATGGAAGGAATCTTAATCGGAATAGAAAGATCTTCATCCATTCGGATTCTTTTATGCCTTAACAAACTAAATAAACAACCTCATGACTGAATAAATGGAGTAAACAAACAGACCTTAAAGGACAACACAGCATCACGCTGTTTTACTTTGTTTACATGTGGCGGACCCTGCCACCGCTTATAACTTAAAACAGTGTTCTGGGGACCTTATTTTCCCTCTGAGAACAGCATGTTTATTCAGTTGTGAAAAAAAAGAAATACGGAGTTTATGTTATAACAGCATTAATATTGTAAATATTAGAATCCTCCTTTAAGTGAAATGCTTATACAGTAATCTACAATATTAATATTTCTATATGATTTATTGTGGGAGTTTGGGGCCAAACGGATATTAAGATGTAAAAATTAAATACAGAATGAATGCTCATCGTACACCCTTCAACATTTTCTTAGCATCCTATGAAGTCCATTGCAAATCGCCAAAGAGCAGGAACAGAATCGCGGGAACGACATCAAATTAAAAAAAGCACATTAATCTCTGATATTGGCATGAATTCATTAAATAACATAAAAGCTTGCATCCAGACACTTCACTTGTTTCCATCTATCCTTTTTATTGCAGCCACGCATCCCATAAACACTCCCTTCACTTGCCACTGCCCACATGTCTGTCTTCCAAGGCCAGGTCATCGCCAGTCGCGGCGAGGACCCGGAAAACGGCCTCACACACACACACACACACACACCCACATGCAACACGCCGTCAGGAAGTGGCCACTTACTTGACTGACTTCATGGATTTGTCTAACTTGCTGGCTGGGTTGCTTCCTGGGGATTCATTCCTCCTCCGCAGGAAAGCCAGCCGGTTCTTCATGTCTTTGGCCCTGAGTGAAAGAAAAGATAGATGAGAGAGAGAGAGAGAAGAAAAAGATTTGCGGATACAGAAGGAGGTGAAAGGAGAAAAATGAAAGGAAGGATGAGGGGAGGAAAAAAAAGAGACACGGGAAGAAAGTGTGTTGAGTCCAAGTCCAAAAGTCCACAATTAAAACAATCCAAGGCACGGCGGTCACCAATTAAGTTCTTCAGCACTGTAAATCCAATCCACATGAAAACCCACAAAAGCCAGAAAATATGAAAATAGGTGTACATTTTAGTCTTCAGCCAGGTGCGTTGGTATGAAGATACAGAATCTTTCCAAAAAGGCGAATATTAAGCTCCCTCTCCTTCGCTTTCTCCTCAGCGTCTCTTCCTGTCAATCTATTATCTCTGACAGTCTTTTCCTATAGATGCGTCCCTGGCAGGTTCCTCGGCAGGGACTGAGCGAAAGTGACAGAGAAGGAGGAGAGAGACTCAAACCTCACTCCTCTGTTTCATCACGCCATTCTCAGCGTGCCCAGAGGGGCTGCTGAGAGGGAGCTGACCCAGGGCCGAGGCAACAGGGCACAGTGACCTCCTCACCCTGCTTCTGCAGCTTCCCTCCATCAGCAGCATCCGAAGTCCCCCTGACCGCCCACCTCCGGTGTTTCACCTTCACACACACACACACACGGCGCTGCACATGCGCCACCTTAAATCTCACACCAAACCAGTCGCCCCCCCTCCCCCCCAGCGGGATGCTTCAGAATCCTGCGCATTCCCATAATCCCATGGTACGTGTCCTGGCTTTTCCCGACCTGGAGCACGTGCTGCCTCATTGGGATGTGACCTCACTCAACACCCATTTCCTGAGTCCCTGCTTTTGATTTCCACTGTGGATTGGCTGGCCTGCTAATAATGCGGCGCGGGAAGTGTGCGCGCTCGCCGGCCCTAATCACTGCAAGCTGTCCCGCTGCCAACCCACGGCCCCCAGGAGAGCATGTACACCCCAAATTAAGAAACAGGGCTTCCAAGTTAGAGACACTTATCATTCAGATATGCACACACAGGGTGGGCTGGGACGTGAATGCACTCGGCTGGGGATGAAAGGACGCCCACGCAAGCCTTTTCAAAGAAGCCCACCCCCATCCCTTACACCTGTGCCAACTCATGCCCACTTCACTGGGGCTTTCATGCCAGTCACAGGTGTTGGAAAACTCCCCGTCTCCACCAGCCTGTGCATGTGTGTGTGAAGGGAAGTGGAATGATTTATGCGCGCGTATAAATGCGCCTGCCCGAACTGGACAGAGAGCACAGTCAGCCGTCTGATGTGACTTTTTTTTCCAACTGCCGCACTGGAGGGAAAGGTAGAAAACACGCCCGTATGCATGATACAACACGAGTGCATGAGCTGTTGGAAAGCAGCAGCTGAATAGCTCCTTTAAAAATCCGGATGAGTGTGACTTTGTGGTCGACTGATTCGGCCCGTGTTTGGGTACCGGGAGGTTCAGCCCCTGCAGATTTGCTTTAGAGAGCCACAAGGGGCCTTTTCTTTTTTGGAAAGAGTCTGTGACGTTCAGGAGAGAAGGACTTGCAAAATGAGCAGCTTGGAATGACCTATCAATATGGTAAGGAAGCAAAGGCATGCATTGGTTTGGCATTTGGTAATGCTTCGCGAAAAGCATTGTTCTTCTCTCGGGTAAGGTAGGGGGAAGAAGTGGAAAATCGATACGAGGACAAAAATAGATAAAAGATGAAAGAGATTCTTAGGGGGAACCAGAAAATTCACTTTAAACTCTGAGAATTACCTAAAGGTCCACGCAAGCACGGCTGCTGGAGAGATGACTCATCCATTGATCGAAATAACGCCACTGCGCCGTATGAAGCAGGCCGAGACCAGATGCTGAACTACCGAACGCAACTCAGGCCTCTCTTTCTCTGAAACAACAGGGCGCTCCGGCTCACAGCCTGGAGGGAATTTTTACCCAAATAAAACGCTCTCTCGCTGTTAAATAAACTCATAACATCAGAGCAGGATTCATTAGATTGCTCTATTTTTAGGTTGAGCTCAAGGCAATTAGGTCTTGAGCTGTGCATGTGTTAGCTAAAAAAAAAAAAAGAAAAAAAGAGCCCCTGTCTTGTGAGGGAGAGAAGTGATTTGTCTTTTACAAGGGCTGGAAAATATTTTGTTGGCCTGACAAAAGAAGACTTTATTATTCGAGTCTGGGTTTTTTTTATGCAGGCTGAGGCTGCATGTGAACGACGCGACAATGATGTCATAACAACAGCCACTAAAAGGCACATGTGTGTTTCTATCCTGCCACCATGTGGGTGTCAATGGATATTGCAAATGTCAGTGTTTTCAGCCCTCTAACAGCACAGATTGCCTGTGAGACATTCTTCATTCTTCCCACAATTTATCTTTCACTTTCTTTTTTTTTTTTAGAAACTCAAACACAATCGGAAAAGAAATGACACATATTGCATGTCATGTCGCCGCCTCATTTGAGCCGCTAAACGCCCACTGCTGTCACACTTTTCCTTTCCTGCAGGAGCTGTGAGATTTTTCACACCGCTTCTTCCTGCGTGGCGACTGCACCGACGCGGCCGTAAATGCAGCTGCCTGTGTGATAATCAGCCCCATGGGAGTCAACAACTCCCTGGTTGAGGGCAGACACATTCTTCATCCTTCAAACAGAGTGTCACGCGGAGGAATGCAGACATGTCTGTGCCCTCCAGACGTAGAGATGTGCATCGTTATAGCACCAGAGGTTTGCAAACTCAGCTACCTGAGAATAAATAATCGCCTAAACACTACACGGCATACAGAGTGAAAAGTCCTCCTTAGGTGAAAGTCTGAAGCCTTAACTAAGACTTACATGCATCCGCAGAGAGGAAGCACTCATCCTGCCAACAAGGCCAGCAGTCTTTGACATGGAAAACATGGGTACACATATTTTTAGAGTCATGTCACTTAATAACCAATCTGCACTTGTAATTGAAATATGGTGTTTTTTTGCACCTTCGCACCGACACTTCTCTCACTTTGCCTGCCTCTGTATTTAAAAGATGATACTTTACTGTATCTCTCCAGCTGAGCCTGCTAACGGCTCCCCGGCACTAAAACAATTAGCGATCGCGCTCCCTCGGATTTGTTACGTCCCGTGTTCCCAACACTTAACCTAATCTGCTGAAAAGACTGACACATGCTCTGCAGGGGATTATCAAATTAGGATGATCTTTGATCCGACATGCTGCCACCCAGAAATGTATGCTCCACTGCCCCTCCCAGCGCACTAAATACAGCATGTCCACGCTGGCACTAACAACTGGCATCATGTGTACTCACACCTGAGTGTGTGTGCGAGAGAGAGAGAGAGAGAGAGAGAGAGAGAGAGAGAGAGAGAGAGAGCTTTATGTGCTTGAGTGAAAGAGCGAGAGGTCTTTAGCTCCGCAATTATCCGCAGGTTTCCGTACTCTTTATTCCCTCTATGCTTGGCTCACATTAGACGTACTAATAGCACCCCGCTGGCTATTCCTGGTGCTCTGATAAGTAGGCCGCACTCCCAGGGAAAGGCTCTGGTAGCACATGGGGGAGAGCTGCAGACAGACGTACTGCAGATCACAACGTATCACACAAGCAAATCCACCGCCCCACTTCATTCCACTTTTTTTTTGGCTGGACCCCCATGGTACGCTCAAAACAACAAATGCAGTCGTCCGTGACTGAGTGGCTGAGTGACGAAGTTACCCCACTGGTACTGCCAGCCCACTGTTGGACTTTTCTAAATAGCCACTGCTATTTCAGAATTAATCAGCGCGAACAGTTTTCTATTACATCATCAGAGAGCCCAACTGGGAGCGCAGAGACTTTTCGGTTTCTCCTGATACGGAATGTCAATTAATCGTAACAGTTAATTGATGTGTTGCAGGCACCTCATTTTGTGGATTGTGATTAACAAATGCTGAATTAAAAATTGTTGGCACAAGGGCCAGAGAAGGGTGGGCTTTACTCCGGGTGAAGGAAGAGCTGAAGCACACAGGAAGAAAGGAGGGACCCACTGGTCTATGTTTTGTTGTGTTTTTCTGTGGGGGTGAAGAAACATCATCAGATACGGATATGATACGGAAACTTCAACTCTCTATGGGTACGTGTCCACAGGGGTGTCGTTTGACGTCAATGCATGCTTCGTTTCCAAGCATTAGATGCTTGACTGAAAAGAGGCGGCACCCTCCGACGACAACGCAAACACATATTTGCAGCAACAGATTGGACGAACGCAACTCGTGGGCTGCTTGTTCCTGGATTTCATACCGGTCCAACATGGCGGCTCATTTGGAGACTTCCTGCTGAGGCACGTTATACCTTTCAGCCCTCATAAGTTGCATACAGTAGCCAGATGTCAACATCATGCAAATGAGTAGTGGGCAACACGATGCCCCGTCTTTCCAAAAAGCGACGCCATGCTACCAGAATGCGTTGCACAGCTAACCCTTACGTAGAATGAATGGTAGACGCCGAGTTGACCGATCCTGTGGGAATGCCGAACTTGCAGCGCTCAGCCCAGAGTCGATGCTAGGCGCCTTCTCAAGCTGCTAGCTTTTGTATCGTAGCATAAATATTGCGGTAAATACACTGAAAACAACACAGCGGTGGATACATTTAGTTCTGCTGCTGGAATGTTTGGTCTCTGTAAACTGATGAATAGAACTACAATCTAAACTAACTCTATGTGAAAAGTGCCTTATTATTATAATTATTATAATAAGATGTGATTATTATATTATATGTAATTTAGGGGATCTGGCAATTGATAAATAAAAATCCCATGAATACGGAATGATAGCGACAAATTTTACTTTGACTGCTAAAGGAGATTACTTCGAAGCACATCCAGGAGTTCACATCATCACTATTTTGCACATTGACCGTACACGATCTCTCCATATACCAAGTTTTGAACAAGTCTGGAATGCAGTGGGTAGGTTTAATCGACCCTTTGCAAAGCCTGACCTGTGAGATCCGAACACAGAGCATTCAGTTTAGAGGAGTAAATTGAAGTAACTGTGAAGACAGCAGTCCAAGGTGATCCACATTTACGCATGTTTTCATTCCCTCTGCTGCCTTGTATTTACAGAAGGCCGTGTGCCTGTGAAGTGAGTACAGGGCAGGACACACAAATAAGGCTGTGCAGGCTTGCGAGTCTGTTTGTGCATCTGTTACTGTGTGAGAGCAACGGGTCAAGGGTTGTGTCAGCATGTCTGGAACATAACATTAACACTGTTATGGCTGCGTTAGAAAGATGTGGGAACAAATTGTGAGAGTTTGTTCTTGTACTTTCATCACAGACAAGAACAGCCCTGAAATGGGATGTGTCCAAAACACATAAAACACACACTGTAAGATAGAGAAAGGCTAAACATAACAAAAAAAGTCATTGTCAAATATTCCTCGAAGAACAACGAAAAAGGGAATTGTCCTAAATCTGGTCCATAAATATAACACCATCTCATTCACCGTCTACCTCAATCAAGTCCAAAAAAAGGAGCTCTATTTCTGAGCAAACTCACCTTCCTAGCCACAAAGACCACATGAGTGATCCTATTCCTGAAATCCAGGCTGCGTATAATAAGACAAAAGGGGCAGCCTCAAGTTAGAAGTTAAAGCAGCTTCCTCCAAAATAGTTTAGAGCGCTTCACCCTCACGGGGGTTTTTCTTCTCCCTCACTGCGACTGTCAAATGAGATCCACGTAGAGGTCAGATAGCTTCCTGCCAGCTCGAGAGCAACGATTCCTGTGGGAGGCAAAGCAGCCCCCATCCACTCCTTCCTCACCCTCCCTACTGATGTTTCTAAATCTTGATAATGAAAACCAAAGTGCAGATGAACCCATAGACACACACACACACACACAGGCATGCGCACCACCGCTGCCTTGCTCTTACCTTTCAAGGTACTTCTCAGAGAAATCAACCATAGTGTGAAACATGGGTGCCGGCCTGTACGCAGGTTCTCTTGGTGCGCGTGGAAATTTGACTGCATGTAAGCGTGTGTCAGGCGTGTCGTTGCTCGGGGTCCAGGGGTTTTTGTTTGACAATCACATTCCTCTAACCCCTGAGAGGCTCTGCTGGAGCTTTATATAGTCCTGGGGGTCTGGAGAAGGCGGACCCTGGGCTCACCCAATCACCACGCAGTGTTTAGAGAGGACTCATTCCTACCGCTGGGGCCTGGATGAGTTTTTTTTAGTTTTATGGGTTGGAAAGTTGAGATGACATTTGTTTTGGGTTTTTTTTAGGAAAGGGAGTGATCGATGACTAATAATCTGTTCATCCACCCAAGACGATAACCTGTGAGAGAACTCTCTCTAAAGGTGTCCCAACACAATCCAACGTGCACTATGAGAAGCTCAAAATGCCTCTTTAAAATGGCTCTTATGCTTCTAAATACAATGTGTGTTAGAGGACACCACTATCACAACTAGAAGTAACACTGCTTGATTTATGGTTTTGTGTTAAGGGGGTTATGATCTAGCTACTGGGCCTAACAATACGCCACAGTGGGCTGCAGCGTAACTGAAGTGCACTTCCTTGAAAATACAATTACACATCAGGGCCATGGCAGATACAGAAGTATCTATGGGGACTGTAGGAAGTCTGATTGGGCTGCTTGTGTTTTCTTTAGTAACTTTCCAATGCCAGGAGAGATAAAGTAGCTGACCATGACGACAACACTGAGGAAGTTCAAGAAAGACTAAAAATCTTGATGCAAACATGCTCACAGCGACCACTGCTCTCTATAAAGGAATGAATGCAAACATGGCTATTGGTAGACAATAGTCCCCTTTTGAGTAATGACACAAGGCCCCCGTAATATGTTGCACAAATTATCTGTGAAACTTCTGGCACATCCTGTTACCCTAATCTATACCAAATCAGCGTAACATCTTTCTTAGAGTGATTGGTATGGTGTATCATTATTGCTGTAGCTCCGGTTTAGCAACTTTATCCTATGAATACCAGTAACACTATTATTTCTGATTAGTCCATGTAGCTAATGCTTCTAAAGCCTTGAAAGTGCCGCCAGTGCAAGTGATGTTATGGTACTTTTTTACTTGCGCTAGTTTTGGCAGACACCGTAAGTATCACCCATGACTGTTTCCCCCAGTGACACCCCCAGGAAACACGCGGATAACAAGGTAAGTTAAAGAATGTAAACACAGTGACTGTGGGGAGTATAATTAAAGGACAAATCCACTGATTTTATGTGTCTGTTTAGAGGTCTTGGGGAGAACTACCACTTACCTTATTTGTAGTAAGTAGTGTAAAGTATTTTGCATCTCTGGAGAGAACTGTGCGATGTCTAAAAAAACTGCCTTGGTTGATGTAACTTGAGGTAATTTAGCAGTTGGGACGAAAGACTACAAGTTTGGTCGTGTGGAGGTGGAAAAAAAAAGCAAGGTTTCCAGACCTCTGTAGCCTAATTCTCATTTCTGGTTGACTGTGAGACTTCCAAAAACTATTACCAAACCATCTGTGGTTGAAGTTGCATTGTAGGCAATGTGGGCGCCGGATAATTATCCTTTATTTTAGGTCTCCATGAAGCACATGTCGCCAGATCACGTACAATGATTTCAGTGAGTCCCAGCCATATTGGAAGGCCACACTTGCGGTCCAGTTGCTTTTTTCTCTGTCTTTGTTGTATACATTTAATTAGGAGATGAAAGATTCTAGTTTCAGGAAGCCCAGGAAGCAGTGATTTAGTACTTCCCTATATCTATCTCTATCTGGACAACCGAAGCTACTCCTACACAAACAGACCGACTGATCTCAACGCTAATTCTACCACAAGGTCAGAGCACATCATGTCTACTACAGAACCAATATTCACTTTGGCAAACTTCCACAGAACACATATAGAGCTGTATATGCTTGCTGGCAGAAAAACAGCTGATATAAATGAGGAAATATGTCTTCAGTATACACTATATACAGTATGAAAAGTATAGCCGTGCATACGCCGAGCACACGGATGGTCATCTGTGTTGTTTGTAATAAACACTTCACAGGAACTCTGAGATTTGCCCTCTCCATCTGTCGGTATATCTTGAGCTTCTGGTGGGTCTGTATGTTCGTGTGAACGCAAAGCTCAGCCTCTGGTTATGCATCATTTATACGAACCGTTCAATCAGTCAACTAGCTCATGTTTCGGCACATATTATTGTCAGTCCGCACTGTGTAAAAAGTCAATGTGCTGTAGGTTTTTACTGCTTTATTGCAACTTGCTGGAAGCCACCAGATGGGAACAAAGGGGAATGTGGCCGTGCAAGGATCCTCTGCTCGGGGAAGCAGAACACCTGGACTGAGTTTAAAAAAAAACAAAAGGTGATAATGGAGGGGTGGGGGGGGGGAGAAGGAGGAGATCAAGTGAACAATTTCAGGAAAACAGCTGTGCAGGATGCAGAAAAAGTAGACCCAGGGAGCCAAATGTGCAAAAAAAAGAAGAGCAGGAACAGGAGATAAGAAAATGTTCAAAGCGACGAGGATCTATTTCATTCGAGACTAATGACGATTATGGTGATTGAGGCAAGAGGCAACCCCACCCGAAGAATGAGAGTACCTTCTCAAATTGCTTAATGGCGCCATGATTTGACCAAGTCCGATGCTGTTGGCCACTGATGTTGATCTACTCGCTCCAAAGGCTGTCTCTATATGTTATTTATTAGTCTCTGGCATCTGGGAGAAAATAATTTAATTTCCGTCACGCTTGGTTATATGGAAAAAGCCGGAGATTTCTATCTATAGCAGCAACATATTGCATTTGTATTCCTCTGAGTTATATGGACAGATATTGTACTGAGGGTGTGTTTATTGGTGTGGCTTAATATGATTGAGTAGATTATTGCCCCTGGTATTGGTTTACAGTGTGGAATAATGAAAACTGGCTGACAATGGGTCTCAAAATACTGGACGATGAAAAAAAAAAAATCTTCATAAGTGATAACAGGCCCATGACGCTCGAGGGATATAAAGGAAACAAAGGCTGTAAAGACAGAAGATGAGTATGTAAACATGTTTCCACTCTGCTCAGACAGCTCCGTGGGCCTCGTTATCCTCATTATATTGACTAATGATGACAGGAAAGGGTAGCTCTAAATGATGGGAAGACAAAGCAGGTTGTTTTCCACACAGCCGTCATCAGTGTCACAACTATATGTACAGATGCCGAGATACAAAGCAACCTATCAACACATAGCAATGGAAGAAGGACAAAGTAATCATGTGATATATACAATGTATATGAGTCTATTTCTATTCCTTACCTTTTTATTATATTGTTTATTTTCACTTTATTGTAATATTACTGTCCTTTGGCTACTGTGACACTATTCTTATTTCCATCTTCTATATTTCAAATAACGTATTTGAAGTAAAATCTCTATTTACCCATTTGTTTGTTTTTTCCTGCCCTTGTGTAACACCTGAATCCTCATCTATAAAGAATCATCTATTTCATTTTATCTTAAAAGAATGCTCAACGCGGACCGAGTGGTGTATAATATGAGATGAGCTAACATCATGATGCATGTTTGTTGACCTGCTGTTTGTTGGCAAATCATTGTTTGCTGTCTATGACCTCTGTCAACCAATGCCGTCCAGCTGAGTTGCTATTTGTGGCCATGATCACACTCAGGTGCACAACACACAGTGTGAGTCATATTTACTTTTTGTTCAGTGTATCAAAGCTTGAGGCCCCAAGAATCGAATGATACAGTGACACTTTATAAAAATAACTATTAGTTAATGTTGAATTCATAGCAAATTAGACTTTTGCGTCAGAATCTAAATCAGAAATACTCTATATTGATTCCCGTAGGAGAAATTGCGCACGTTGTTTGACCATTTATTAAGCAATTGTGATGGTTTATAAACAGTGGCAACTTTATAATGGCCATCAAAATAATGTTTATAGACAAACTACACAATATTTCTTAACAATTTACAAAGTATTCTAAACATAATTTTCAACTTGATGATAAAAGAATGCTCAATAAATGGCTTTTAACACATTTCATTGTTTAGCAGTGGTAGAACTATTACCTAAGGTTTAATCAACAATAACTTTAAAGAAGACATAATCATTTCTATTAAATTGTAAAGTGCTATGATATGTAATGCATCAACTCCATTATTTATGTTTGATGTTAAGACAATGAATATTGTGTGTAAAGGTGCAGTATGTAGTTCTGGCACAGAAATTCAAACTCAGAAAGGTCAAATTTACACTATTAACAAGGTAGTATTAATACAAACTCATATATTTATTCATTTATTTGATATATTTATTATTGATATAATAAACAAGCTGTCCTTAGAGGAGAAAGAAGGTCCCCAGCCCACAGGTTTAAGCTAGAAAGTGTTAGAAGTGTCCTTCAAATATAAACAAAGTCAAACATAATGAAATTGTGTGATCCTTTGAGGACAGTTTGTTTAGTCATGAAAACCTACACTAACGAAGATTAAAACTTCTTCCCCAAAACGACATAGTGCAAAAAAGGATTCGGTCCAATACTGATCACAAATCAAGCACTGCTTTCGAAATATGCTATTATTTGTAAGTTTCTGCAAACAATGACAAATTCAAGATTTAGAACTACACAAGAGGGAAAGAAAGAAAACATCTCTCATCCCTAAAAAGCAGAGTGTCAGTTTTATGAAAGCAATAAAACACTTCTGAAGCTGTTTGCAACAGCTGACGAGAAAAGGCAACACACTCTCGACTCTAGGAAAACGGCCTTTGGAATCTTAATCGCTTAATCTGCTGGTTAACTAAACAACATAAAAACACAGCCTGTGCAGAAGAATGGCCGGCTGTAAGGCCGGAGGACAGCCAGTGTGAGTGGTTTTATTTTCCCTGCGGCGTGAAATGCGCTTTCATCTTGATGAACGGGAGCGTGAATGGAGCTCAATCAACAGCTGATGAATCACCGAGGCGTCGACGCGCACAAAACACACCCAAGAACACACACACACACACACACACACACACACACACACACACACACACACACACACTTTACCTCTGACACCGCTGAGATTGTGAGACACACACA
>CAEMYA010000179.1:9140676-9158682 GCA_903131615.1 Diplodus sargus | reverse complement strand
ACACATATGGTGTCCTCCTGAGCGGAGCAGACATCATTTGCGACTTAATCAAGTAGGTGATGATCAGCGTTAAATGATTCGTGTTAACTTTCACTGTCACCTTAACAACACATCTGTCAACGTGTGCAGGTATCGCAAAAACTGTGGAAATGGCCAAAAAGGGAGAAACTGTTTGTGACGTTAAAGAATTAACGTTAACATAAATCAAATGACCTGAAACAGAGAGGAACGTATTTAAATACATGTCCTTCATAATCTAATCACACTCATACTAACACATTGTCAGGGTAAGTCTCAGATGACCCCTCGTGTCCTGAAACAGGTCGTTTACTGTTAGTTTGGACACAAGGGAAGACATCTGTTTCAAATGATGGACGTTAAAGCAGGGTGTGAAACCCTACCCTTTGACTTTAATTAAATTAGCATGAATATAAAGGAACAGCTGATGACTATACACTGAAAACACATTGAGAACCTCTGTTGGGTTGTCTCTCCTTGCCATCCCTTCCTCCGTATCACACGCAAAATAATCAATTATCTTGTTATTCTGGAGCAAAAAACAAACATGCTCCTTCCTTGTTCGCAACTTTCATAAAGAGCATTCGTTGATACTGAAAATAACCACAGACAGCAAACACAACACGCTGATTCATCTGAGTACTTACAGGTTCTTGGATTTCTTCTTCTTTGTCCCTTCGGGGCCGACCTCGCAGCTACAGGGGGATCCGGAGCTCAGCTGGGGGGAGATGAAGGAGAGCACACACTGCATCATCCAACATCCACATAGAGTGAGAGGGCCTCGTGGCCTCATGCAGACACTGCAGCTAGCTGTTGACTAGCCCCAGCAGGCTAAGTTGGCTAGTCAGCTAGTGAGTCCACGGTGTGTCCGGTTAGGCTAGACTGAGACTAGTCCAGTCCACAAAGTGATTAATCCATGACTGCAGTCCACGGTATAAATCCCCTTAAGGCAAAGAAACCTTTGTGTTTCTGTATCTCGCTGAATAAATCTGAGTGTGTGTGTGTGCAGTAGATGGTTTTGGGGTATTAAAAAAGTGAGGAGGCTCTGTGAGAGTGAGAGAGCGTGAAGGACTACGACTGTTGTTTCTGTTGGCCTCCAACTGTGCCCCGGGTTTGAAGTGTAGAGCCAAGACCCCCGGTTTCACATTACACTTTCTGCCAACCCTCCACTTTGATTGGCTGAGAGGAAAAGGGAAGTTGCCTCAGGGTGGGGAAGGGGTCAATCTCCACTAATCTGATGGCTTGAAGCTGCCCCATTGTGTGTGTGTGTGTGTGTATGTGTGTGTGTGAGGGAGGCTCTAAATAATGAGCCATTGTATTACAGGAACACACAGTTAAATCTGAGCTAGATACTGGCCACAGCTGGTAACACATGGTGGGTGCTTTCTATCTTCCTAGGAACCAATTTGAGTTTTTCGACCTTCGGAGCGAGGACGCTTTTGGCAACTTGCGGACAATTCTGGCTGGCCTTCACTTCTCCAAGGTGCTGTTTTGAGGTTAAAGTGACACTCTACCCCGAAAACACTCAAGTTACAGCTGGTTGTAAAGTTTGTAGTTTTCTCACTGAGGGAGAGCAGCAGCTTGAATTGCTATCAAGTATCTCAACAACCTCCCCCTCCCAATAGCCCAAAGGTCCCAGCTTCTACCAGCAGTAACATAATCCATATTTACTTTCTTTTCTTCTGCCATGAACAGCGTTTTACCGCTGGAATCCACAGTGACAGCTTGACTTCAGGCTGACCACAGCTGTTGCTCTCCATCAGCGAGGAAGCTACAAAGGTTTTACAGTTTACCCTTCAAGCAGGCCCACTGCGGGTGTAAGGGTTGGCTCAAAAGGTTAATTTTGTGTGGAGCGCCCTTTTATCGAAATAGCTCGACATTTTAGGTGTGTGTGTCTTGCTGATGCTTGTTTAGTGTACAAAGTGATCGATGGTGTAGCTCCTCCCCCATTAGAAGAGATCATATCACTGGGATCCGATAACGAGAGGACATCTAGCATAGGAGATCTCTAACAGATCATTTTTAGAATTCAGTACCAAGTGATGACATGACAGTGCAGCAGCTTCACTAATTTTAAATTCGAGATGAAACTGTGGCTTAAATTGACCCAATCATGTACCATCAAGCTTAAATACAAACACTTAATCTCGTGAGATGTGGTTGTTATTAATGTAGCATTTTAATGTTTTGAAATCTTATTGTTGTTGGCGGTGTGGCTGATGTTGTTGTGTTTTTTGTTTTTTTTTTAAACAGAAAAAAATTTGCTTAAAGCTAACTCTGGTATGGTGTTCATGGGACTATTCTTCTATTCAAACTTTAAGCCCTATGAGCAAACATTTCCCCTCATCATGGATCCATCTACGTTAAGCCACACTACATAAACAAGCTGCCTGAGGTAACTTTTGCATTTTTTAACACACAACTCCTTTTTTTTTAATGCAACCAACAACTACAAGGAACACAGAAAAATGGGGGGGGGGGCGAATATGTTTAGCAATTAGATGAAATTGCTCTTATATAAAACATTACTGTAATTCTGTCTTGGTTGTGAATTCTCTCATCGTTCATTATTTGTCTTAAATGAAATATCGACCATGCTTCACCTGCTGCCTTCTTAAACGCTGACACCATTTTCAAGTCACTGGAGGATGAAGGAACAGATCAATACCATTTGACTTACGGAAACCAACTCCTTACTAAAAAAAAAGGCTTGGCAGTCATTAACCTAACTGCAGCATATACTACAACGCAGTTTTTAAAATTACCTTCCGCTCAAAGGGTTTGTACATCAGCTGCCTCATTATAATTCTTAAAAATGAACATCTCAAAATGTTATTTTTAAAACTCTCTGCCACATCCTTCTCTTGAATGACTCCTCTCTCCAGCTGAGACTCATATTGTCATTATAGGAAGTGCACACCGATGCACTCAACGCATTCTGACTAAAATCACAGGTGATTGTGAAAGGTGAATGAGCGTTTGCTTTGCAGGAGCTGTCTAAAAATAAGTGAGAGCAAAGAGCAGGAACAAAATATTTTTAGAGCTGCTGTTTGATGGGTACAAAGTCCTGTTGAACTGTACAGTTTGTGTGTGTGTGTGTGTGTGTGTGTGTGTTTGTGTGTGAGTAACAGGTTTGTTATCCCAGTGTACTTGCACAAAAATGCAAATATTTTGTAGAAAATGCTATAAATTCTTCAAGGTTAGTGATATTCTGATGACATTTGGCGATGATAATTAGTTGGAATTAAGTCATTTATAGGCGTTAGGTTTAGAAAACTGCACCAGATCCTCTTAAACCTAGATTATTGAGTTTATATATTCTCAGGCTACAATCAAATATTTGATACATCCTAAATCACCCTTCCAAAAGCAGCTTCAAATACCGGTCACTAAAGACTAAAAATCTAATCAGTAATCTGAGAGGGAACAGCACAACAGGGGAGTTCCAGTCTCTGTAGAGTTGTCGGTCAGGCTTTCCCCAGAAACCACCGAAAACAACTGGAAAACGACGCACACTTTGCCCTCGCCGGAGGCATTTTGACCTGAAGTAGTCCCCTAGGATGGAATTATTCAGGGGTATCGGGAGAGCAAATCGCGGCGTGTAGTGATTGCAGATGAGAGGTGGATTTTCCACTTGTTGTTCAAGGAGCTGCCTGCATGTGAGAGCTGGATGCACACTCACAGGGGACTGCTATGCTCCAGCTGAATGAGATCCACCTTGAAACATGTGTCTGCACTCTTCTTGCGATTAGCATTAGCAAGCGGCTAATTGCTCAACTTTTTAGAATCATAATGTAAAACACGCAATACACAGATACTACTGACGGCACGTGCGGAGGTATTAAAAGAACAACGTGGATGGCATCCGAGCAGCAGCTGTGAGAAAGCTGTGGGCTATGATTGATGATACAGCTAAATGTTTTCTGAAACCTGAAGGCCCCGTGAAAGGCCTTTACTTTTCCCATCCTGTCTCCCTGCAATACACACAGTATACGTGCCAAATCTCATGTCTGCGTTTCGACAGCAGAACCGCACATCAGAGAGACGTGATTGAATCTCGTCAGTGGGAAGTCGGTTTGAAGTTTGAAAAACAAAAGCACCGTGATTTCAAACAGAATCAAAATGGCCTTCCAGCTTCCATTTAACACCCATTTATAGAAAGGCTAAACTCTAAAGGGAACAGTGATTCTATGTGAGACGGGTCATTATGGACTTCAACAAATTACTTCCTGCCACAAAGACTGTATTTTCCGGACACTGGAGTTGTGTTTCCACTGCATTTAACGGCTCTGCTTGACTCGGATCGACTCACTTTTTTCAGACAGAACCACTTCAACGTAGGCGGGATGCTTTCACTGTTATGTCACACCGGCTGAAACTGGGATGACATCAACTTCTATGTGACGCTAACACACAGGTGCCACAAGAGGATATCCTTTTCTATTGACATCCTTATTGGCAGTCAAACACAGGAACATCTGCACTTCGCGTTTACAATTTGCAGTCGGTTTCGCAGGATGTCTGTGTTGCATAAGTGACTATTTTAGTGGCACTTCTCTAGAGCCAATCAGTGTTTTTGAGTGTTTTCATCCAACCATGACGTGTAGTATCAGCTCAGCATGCTTGGAACCTCGCCAGAGGTGATAACAAAAAAGGTAACCAAGCACCAGGTACTGTCCACAACTTTTGACAATGGAAAATCCAAAAAGAGCCGGTCAAGCAGAGTCGAGCCGTGCAGTAGGGAGACTGGGGTAAGTTGAGCCAAAGGGTAAGTTGAGCCACCCCTTGTTGCTGGGAAACAGTAAAAAACATTGATCATGTGACCAAATATTTTGGAGGAAGGCATCATTTCATAGAGTCTGTGAAGGTAAGAACCACATGGGAAAAGTGGCTAGTCATTTTTTCCCCCCAAAACATTTTTCACTCTTGAACGTGAATTTAGTCTATCATAAGTTTCATGAGAATTTTGTTTGGACCAAAGTAGATAATTTTAAATTCGTTTTATGCATCAATCGTGGTATCTATGAGCTACAACATGAGGTCACCATTTTAGCTGTGGGGACTAATAAAGTCAAAATGGTAGCTCTGGGGCAAGTTGAGTCATTTGGCCAGGGGTAAGTTGAGCCACCCAGCAGAGGTGGGAGATGGATGGATTGAGGATGGGATGGGGAAAGATGGAACGAGAGGAAGATGGAGGGATGAGTTTAACAAAGATGGAGAAGAGAGGATAGATAAAGACAAAGGAAGGAAGGATGATGAGTGGATGAGAGTTTCAACTTACCCCGCTCCTATGCTCAACTTACCCCATACACGGGGTAAGTTGTGCCACAAGACCACTTTTTTTGGACATGCTATATTATCGAAACACTTATGTTTACACTCATTCTGTTTGTTTGAAGGGATGCACAACATCCTGAAATATGTGCAGATATATTAGTTAGCGACAAAACTATGATTGCCTTGATGTAGTGATCCTAAATATGAAAAACGGCTCATCTTACCCCAGTTTCCCCCACTATGTGATGAGGCCAGAAGAATCATTTTGTGCAACATTAATCTTATTTTCTTATTTAAGTATCTATCCCTATTTCTACATGACTATCCGATTACTTTTTACTTACACTGCATTTGATTGTAAGGACAGTATGAACAGTTAAGTAGTTTTGAGTTAAAATAACAAAATCTCGCAGCTTTACAGCGTTATTCTCAGGTTTCCATGTTTCGATTTGTCTCTGTTCTTTCTAGCAGCAAGACCCCACCCGGGCCCCCACACACACACACAAAAGAAACTTAGACACACGCACACGTACAAACACACACACTCGGACTGCCTGGCAATAGCCAGTGAAGCATAAAAAAGTCTCAGTCTTCTCTAAAAATAACCCTGGTGTTCGGCGTGCGTGCGCAAGCTTATGTAGACTGCACACATGCCTCGCTGAAGAAAGTAAGAAAACACTGAATCTGCCAAAGACCACACGACACCATCACCCCCCCGAGGCATGGGATACAGATGCTGACACGCTGTTAACGGTTGCAGGATGGCTGCGCAGATGCACAGATAAGGGCTTAACCTTGCTGCATGTGTGTTCTGGCACATGTTGTCGTAGCCCTACAGGATTCATCTTTACATGCATGCACGTGTGGAGGTAAAAGCATGGGCAAGCACGTTTCTGTATTAAAGTAACTTTAAAACATGGTCTAGGAACGTGTATATTTAGTCAGAGTCAGGGCAGAAAGCTTGGAACACCAACTGGCTGTTTTTTTTCCCCTGATAGGACAAAACTGTCTGTCTCTGTCTTAATAAACTGCACATTCTTTAATTGTGCTCTGCGCTAACAAACACATTGCAGGAACAATATTCTCAACACGGCTCTGAGACATTCTTGACCCAGTCAACTCCAGACTCCCTAATCCTCCAACAACCTAAAAACCCCAGAGGTGGAGAAATGAATCCTGGTCTTTGTGTATTTATACTTCTTCCCACCAGTTCAACCCCTGATGCTTTTCTTCACCAGACCTCCTCCTGGCTGCTTCCTTCCTCTTTATTTCTACTTTTATTCAAAAACAAATTGACAAGCTGGCGTCTGAACAATGTTATGGGGGCCCAGACAATATCCCACTGCATTTAGTACAGCCTTGGATTGGTGCTACATTAGACGCTAGTTTCCTGACATTGTGTGGCTCTGTTCTGTGGGTGAGTGGGTGCAGTGTGTGTATGTGTGTGTCATACCCATTTTAGGGCATCATGACCCAACTCCTGCCTTTGATTTCAGGCAGTTTTGATGCTGATAAGCTTTGAAATGATCACAGGTTTTAACAGTAACCTCAGAATTACTGTACAGCTACTGAAATATTATAGTATTGTTAGACTGTAGCCTTCTAAATCTCAATAGATACTTGGCTCATTCGGCCAAGGTCATGCAGTCACTAATCGAAGAACATAAAAGACCTAGTGACTATTTGAACTATGATAAACGTGGATAAATGTGATTTATTTCAAAAATTCAAAATTTGTGAGAAAGCAGACAGAAACATTTGTTGGCCGCGGCTTTTCTGCTTGTATCTTCTTTCACTTTCCATTAAAAAAAAAGGAAGGAAACGGAGTGCACCACACACTTAACCAAAGTCAGATGTTTATCAGGATGTGGAATCTATAAAGTGTGCAAATAGAGGAGGAAATTATTCCAGTGATTGTCTCCATGTGACCTGCCAAACAGACTGCGCCACTTTAATTCACCGGATGATATCTGGAATCCAATGGGGAAAATGGGTCAAACGCTATTTGGAAGCCTACCATTCTGTTTACCATCAACCTTCTTTTCTCGATCCTCAGTAACCTGACAATGAACAGGCGCTAAACAACAGGAGGTTAGTTTGGCACCGGATGGGATGCGAATCACAGTCACAGACAGTTATCGCTGGCAAGTTTTCGCGTGAGAGTGTGAGACACGTTAGCGCCTTATTAGACTGCAGAATCCGACAGAGCAGACTGTTTTATAGAACAACTAAAAAGATGAAAGAGGATACGTATTAGGGCTGCGCTTGTAACGCCTCTTGGAGGATAAACTCAGTACTAACTGGCCCAGAACTTTCAGTGATGTGTGTCAATTTTCTGTATTTGCATTTAACTCTTAATATTTGAAACGGCTTCAATGCATTCTTTCTTTTTTTTTTGCAGTATCGATACACCAGTAATGGCTGAGTTATTTTGCTCTCCTCCACATCCGCAAAGCCCCACATCCCCCAGAAGTGAAATAATATAGATGCTGCTGTTCACAAGCCTTGATATAGTGGGTCAGATCTCCCTGTGGTATCGAACAGGGTATCAAAAGTCAATATTTTCAAGGCAATGTATCAAAGATAGAAATTCCAGTATTTTGACAACACTAATTTCATGAAACAGAAAACAGAAAACTAACTAATTGACCTGTTCTTTCATTATGAGGATGTATTGTAACTGATAAGAGAAAGAGGTAAGGGCTGTCGATAACACTGAAATCTGAACCTTTACTCTATAAACGACAGTAAAAGCCAATTCTGTACTGTACTCTTAATCTTAGTTTTACTTCCCAGGAGTGAGACTGAGATCCTGGACAAATACAGGCCCTGTGGGGAAAGCGATCCCAAAAACACATGTTTCCAGAATAGTTGAGTTGTAGTTCTTCAGTCTGTGCAAAAAAACATGCCAATGTTTAATTTACTTGCAAAAGTAAACCAAGCAAATAACCGAACACATCTTGCTTTCATGACGATAATCTTAGTCATCTCTGGCCCCTGATATGTTTCTGTGCTTTCTTGAAGATCTGGCAAGAGACACTGGGTTTTCTCTCTCTAAAGGGCGAGTTTTAGGAACAATGGGGCCTTTATAAGAGGCAAAAATACAGAATATAAGATATACAGATTTAATAAAGGCACAAACTGATGTTTAAAGATAGAGACATGGGGGGGACGTCACAAAACCAAGATCTGAACTCAGGCAGGGAGTTTGAAGGATGATCAAGGGATGTAATCCATATATGGAGCTGGAGTCTACTGATTTTTTTAATGAGGCTCTGATGAAGGTTCACAAAGTATTTTAATGAAAATAAACATTCAGTGTTCTTTACTGACAGCTCTTCCTCTGTTTTATAAAAGCCTTTGCGAAAACATTCCTGACGTGTTTTGCCTCCATAATTCTCTTTGATGTGTAGTTACATAACTGCCTTAATGTCATGTTTTGTTACGCTTCTCTTCTTCATTGTTTCAATTTATGTCACAGGAAATATTTGTCCGACTTCCTTTGCAAAATAAAAGGAAATTTTTGGGTAAAATAAACTTGCGGTTGTGGCTGAGGGAGTATGATGGCTATGTGTGTGTGGGTGCGCGCGCGTGTGTGTGTGCGTGCGTGTGTGTGAGAGAGAGAAGGGGAGCTTGTGTAATTGGATGGCAGCTACTCTCACACACACACACACACACACACACATACACACACAAACAAAACACACACAAAACACACACAAAACACACACTTCAAGTACAATGGCCCAACCACAATGCTCAGTAATATCTGAACTCAGTGACAGACAGACAGGATACTGAGTCATTCCTTCTCAAACTACATAATGAAAGCAGATACAAATGGTGCATTGTCTGCACGTTTGTGTGTGTGTGTGTGTGTGTGTGTGGGTGTGTGTGTGGGTGTATGTGTGTATGTGTGTGCGCCTCCTGTTATTCAGCACCGCTCAGGAGATGGCTGCTTCCTGCATAAGTACTTCCCATGTCACAGGATGTTAATGAACAATACTCGTTACGACGTCACTTCTCGGAGCTGACTCGGAAAAGCTGTCAGGTTACACGGCCCTGGAGCGGGTGCGATCTCTTAAAATCGTTATTGACATTTTTCTGACCGGCGGGTGACCTTTCTGCTCGGAATTTTAATGGCTACAGCAGTTATGCACAGACTGTCCGTCAGGAGCACCGATGAGCCAGTGATTACCAATTGGTCAAAGGCACAGTGAGGCGAACCATGAATGTATATTATGTTATTATGCTACACCGGCTACATAAATGATATTATTTGTTTTTAGCATCTTAGTGACGGTTATGTTTTTTTGGTGCTGTAGCTGGACTCTGAAGCTTCCTGCTCATATGAGGCCATTAGCAAAGATGATGGATTAGTAAGACATGCGCCTCAGGTCACTTTCTACATTAAAGTTGTTATTTCTGAATATCAAACCACTTAATGAACCCAAGGTGCATGAAAACTCATCTTATAAATCCTCCAGCCTTCTTACTGCAGTGTCTAATAGCTAAAAAAAGAAAAGGTATGCTGCCCTCCTACGGTGGAGACGGCTGGGAGATAAGGTTGGGAGTTTTATTTCAGAATCTGAATGTTGTCTTTATTACAGCTGCAGGGCTATTGTTCACACACTAATTGCTGTAATGCATCACTGCCTCAGAATAAAGAACTATTACAATGGTCAAGCTGGATTTAATTTGCTTATAGGGTGGTTTTTTCTTTTTTCTATCCACAGGTCATGACATTTTGTTTAAAAACGGAGGCCCGATCCCAATATACCCCTTGACAGTCTAAGCCCCTCCTCTTCCGTTACGCAGGTTCACATTTGGGGGCTGGATGTTCCAATCCCTCGTTTCAATGTATTATGTCCTTTTCTTAATAAGAAGCATAAAACAATCGCTACTAGTTTGATTATGTCTTGACAGCTAACTGGCTAGCTCGCTAACGTTATATTGTCGCTGCTGAATTGTGTGTTACAATTCATTATGATGAAGTTCAGTAGTGCATTCCCCAAGTCCAGTACAATTAATACAGGCTGGCTGGGTTGCTAATGTTCACCTATAATGCACTGCTTGCGGCCAGGCCATTTTATTTGATGACGTGACGTTGCGAACAAACTGCGGGCATCGAGGCTTTTAATCTCTGCCAGATATATTTCGATAATACAAAGATAAAGAGAAATCGCCACAGCTGAAGACGGCATATTGGAAATGTACGGATGCGCCTGTTTTTACATAAACGTCATCAATGACGACTGATGATGCATGAGGGTCTTTTAGGGTTGCCCCATTTCAGACCCGTTACTACCCCTTCCAGCTTTGTTCTGATGGGGAAGGGGGCACTCAAAATACGAGGCGTAGGGGTACAAATTGGAAATGGAATTGAGCCTCAGTTGTACCTCGGGTCAACTGCTCATTATTCTCATAATGCAGAATGAGCGCCGCATCACTGCAAATGCTTAATGTCAGCACCGTCTTTGAACATTTATGTGAGTGACGTTCATCACACTGTCACACTATCTTGACGTTGCGACAGGGAGCTGGTTGCCGATCCCTCTACAAATTCCAACCCCGGTAGATCTACAGCGCAGCGCTCTCTGTAACACCTTGAGAAAGATCATTCTAATATCTACTTTCAGAGGTAAGGCCATGTGCCGGCGCTACCAGGTGCCAACTATCAGCTGTGGGAATTCTACTCAAGGCCAAAATGAAGATCTGGTTTCCACTCGAGCAAAAAATGATTTCAAGGAAAGCAGCGTGTCAGGATGAAATGTATTGCAGGCGGGAGGGACGAGAGGAATGCTGCAAATGAGATTCCACCCCTGGCAGCCGGGGAACAATGTGGGTCACGCACACACACACACACACACACACACACACACACAAACAGACACTCGTGTAAAGGCCATGCTTCACCTTCCAGTGGAAGTAAACAACAGATAGCAGTCATGGAATATGTGACTTTACTGCTGGCCTCTACCTGTGGAGTGACAGACAAGATTAAAGCATCTGTTGCCTGTGCTTTTTTTTTCCCTATAAAGTGAAGCTGGAGTCCAAGTTACAAGGCTCATTGAATTTGTTATATAATGCAAAGCCATTAGTTCTCAGCGTTTTCTGAAAAGGTACATTTTGTTGTCATGGCGTCATTCATTTCCATGCGCGCAGAATCCATTAAAAAGTATACCGATGCATAAATAAGAAGACGGCTGAGAGCAAAATTATACACATCAGTGCTTATAAATTAGGAGCTGCTGTGGTGCTCGTCGTGCCCTCCTGGAGTAAAAACTCCAGATTCCGACCATCACTAAAAGAAACGTCTGTGTCTACTGTGAGTTAAACCTAATTTAATAGTCTTCTAATATATAATTTCAGCCTCCTGACAAAAAAACTGGCGTGGTTGCTTGTTTTCCCATTAAAAATTAAATTAGATGTCTTAGTTTAAAAGTTCAGAACTCCAGAAAATTGATTTTGTGTGATTCTCAAAAGAACTTTAAAAAAAGTATTTTTCCTATCTGAAGTTGTCGAGTTTGGCATGACAACGCATGCGGATGTAGCGGCCATCAGCTCATTCAAATGTTGCGATATTTTGGTCTTTCTAAAAAATTTCCGGGCCTATTGCTGAAATGCCTAATGGCTGGTGGAATCAAGCTGATAGATGACAGCAAACTCTAGTGTCTTGCAGATAAAAGGTCAATATCGTGTTTTATTTAAACTCCCTCTTGGTAAGATTTTTGAGTCTCATTGCCAAGTTGTCAAATACTGACGCAAAAAAACCTCCCCATCTATCTGACAACCGGGAGCTTTAATAATGCGCACCTTATCCAAACACCATGGAGTGAACTTCGTTTTTGCTTCCAGCACCTCCAGCGCTGATTGTTTCCTTGACCCTGTTCTGATCCTTCGAGGACAGCGTGTGTGCGCCCATCAACGCACCAGCGTTCACCCTGACTCCTGCCTCCTGCGGAGCTTGTGTGTGATTGTGCGTGTCCTGTTCCTGCGCGTGCTGCTACACAGTTTGCATGACTCAAACCTCGCCAGTGTTTTGCGTGCTGATGTGGATCAGAGAGCTGACATGCAGATAAAGTACACCGAGTTCTTGTTATCTCACTGTGTGTGCCGTTTTAATGCCAGAGACAGAACACGCCGGCACTAGGACAAAAAGACAACATTGAACAATTTACTAAAGGCTTCCTAAAATGGCAGTGGTTGAAAGGAGCAGCTGCTGATGTTAGGTGCTGCAGACGTTTTTGACCTGATCTCACTGATTTTCTTGAGACATGTTCATCAAATTTTCATGTTGAGTGACTATTAAGAGCAAAAACGTGTTTGAGGCTGATGAGAGTCTTCGGTCGTGGTTGAATGGGTTAGTTATCTAATCACAACTCAATGTAGGACAATTCTATTCTGTCCAGGAACATTATGATGGTCAAAACAATTTCCACTAAGTATTGCCATTGGTTTCAAATATCATTGCATAACAGTGTACTCTGGGAAAGGGATCCCTCCTGTGTTGCCCATGTGAGGGTCTAAGGATAGATATAAATGATTTACGACGCACGATATTATGCTCCTAGTTGTTGTTGGAACAGCCTTCCAGAGGATCTGTGAAGAACTGAAACCGTAACTTTGAACACTTGCGATCCAACGACAGAGGAGTGCGCGCATGTGAACGTATATATGAGAAACCATCCATTGACATCAATGTGGGCGATTCCCGATCCAGCTAAAGTACTGCTATGGCAACCATCGCTGTAAACACCTCCGTTCAAACAACACACGGAGCCCAACTGTAAAAACAAGGGGGGCCTTCTGGATCCTGTCTAGGATTAGCTGCACGTCAGGAGGTGGGCTTTGTTGTGCCACTGACAGCTTCCCAGGTCCTGCCGCGTAATGACTATAACTGCGCACACTGTCGGGCACTAAGGTGGGTGGAAAGCTGACATAGGTCCAGTGAGTCAGTGCCTTGACATCAGGCCATCGCGTCTAATGAAAGTCAGACATCGTTAAAGCCCTGAGCAGCGGTTGGATTTACATCACTCTGGTAACGTCTTCTTGTAACTGCTGTATATTCTCCGGGTTGATTTCCCATTATTATACGTTGGGCGTGATGCGTTAATCTATTAGTCACGTTCATTACTCAGGTCAAACCGGTCGATCCTGAATTAAAACAATGCCCAGGCTTTGGCAGGCTGGATTGTATTGTAAGGTGTTTCTGACATATTGTCCCCCTATATGTAAATCATTTGTGGGGAACAATACCCCCCCGCTGATACCTTGTTGCTAGTTTTGTCAGCACTGTCAGCAAGTGTCACGCATACAAGCAAATCTCTCCCCGCGTGGGTAAAGTTACAAGAGCTGAAGCCGGAGACCTCTGTGCGCTCACTCCATTTTGCTCGACTTCCTCGGCTCAGATGGGAGCAAATAATCTTTTTAGAGTCAGTTTCAAAGGAAGCTTTCATATCCCTGATCCACACCGTATTACAGCGCTATCGGAGCTAATGGATGGAAACAGCATGTTCCCACACTCCTTCACAGCAGCAACTGTGCAGGTAGCTCATTAGCGGAGGGGTATAAGTCCACATGGAGCCACTGAGTGTTTAAAGAGTGTGTGTGAGGGAGAGAAAACGGGTATACAGGCCGTGGGTTTTTTGGCCATGTGGGAGCTTTCTTGCTGAAGAAGGATTTAGCGTGGGAAGCTGTGAACTCTCACGAGGTCACAATAAGATGCTAAGTTCAGTAAGACAAATAGGTTTAATTCCTGGAGAAAATAGCAAGAGTATCACTGCAGGTGTGTTGTGTAACAATGTTGACTCATACCCTATAAGGGCAGTTAAAGTTTCCAACCCTGTAATTACACTATGGTTAAACATTAGAGGTTTAATTTAATTAACTTTAAATCAATTTAAATACGAGGATGGCAGATCAGGACTATAGAAATAAAGCAAAAGGTTGCATAACAGCTAATAGCTAGCACATGTTCCCACACTTTGTTTTGGCAGTGTTTTGGCTTTACATAATAATCGCAATAAGAAGATATTTTATTTGACGGTCAAAGTCATATTAAAATGTCTCTATCTGGACTGAGTGGAAGTGAGAACTCCTCCCAAAAGAGGATTATTTCTTATCACAGTTACACAACTAGCAATAGATTTTCCCCTTCCTGCCATTGTGGCTGGCTATCCATGAAGCCAGACTATCTAATGTACTTGTCTCCGTTTGACAGAATACTCCATCCCAGAAAGATGTTTATATTTAGCAAATAGGATGAAAACAAAAATGTTGCTGAACGCCTTCAATATACAATTATAGCAAACGTCGGTAGGCACTGTCGTTGAGCAAGAAGCTGGAGGGTTGTCTCTTTTTTTTTATAGCCTCTCCCATTTTTATAGCCTGGCATAGTAATTTTCTTTCCAAAGCTAAGGAGAACATAATAAACTATCATCATTATTTTGTTGGACTGCAGACAGGGACGCTCGTGGTGTGAAGTTCGTCTGTCTGGTCCTCGTGTGCAACTGCAGCCACAACACGTTACCTAACAAAGTGCTACGTTGTCAAAGTTTGTCCTCAAAGCGTAGCATGTGCGTGGTTGGCTCCAAGTGTAAATATCTGTAGTAAGCATCTAAATGTATTAAAGGTGCTCTTTGCAGTTTTGGAAAAAGAAATTCAAACCCAGAATGGTAATATTTACGATATTTGATAAGTTTATATTAAAGGTCCCATTTGTAAGAATCCTCAACGTGTTAAATACTGACGCTTGAGCATGGTGCAATCCCAAAGCGTCAGTATTGGACAAGTTGGGAACGAGACTCAAAAATCAACCTTCTTACAAATTGCACCTTTAATACAAACTCAGATATCGATTCATTTAATTGATATGTTGCTACAACTGAATAAACCAGCCATCCTCAGATGGGAAGAGAGTTCAAAGCGCAACTGTTTAAAGCGAGAAAGGTGGCGACTTTAAGTAGTCCTGCTACTTTAAACAATAAGCAAAACAGTATTCCTTTATTCAGTTTACAATGAGAATAACATATAATCACGTCTTCATCTATAATATGACTGTAATACTGGGGGCTAACAGGATCTATCCTGCAATAAAAGAATCACGCTGCACTTTTTATTTCCACGTCCTCTACATGGAACGTTAACTGGTGAGGATTCTGACTTAAAGCTTTAACATCAGTCTTTAAGCATAATATTAGCCTATGCGGTTCAGAAATAAGTAAGTTGGAGTTGAGTCAAGTCAAGATGGCGTTACCTACAAATTCACAGTGTTAACATACGGTAATTAGCTAATGCTACGTCTAACTAGCTACGGCTGACAATGGTCAGCCAGTGACCGCTGCAATTTCAGCCAAGCAGCTGGAAAATTTGGGCGAGGAATTGGATGCCTACTTTAATCAAACTGCAAATAAATCGTTTAAGGGTCAATTTATTTGATTTATCTCACAATGCCGAACTATGTGTGTGTGTGTGTCTGTGTGGTTTAATAGTGCCATAACTTCGTACAATGTGTCAAGACACGGAGCCAGGGCTGTTAATAACAAGAATGGAGGAGAGCTGGGTGGAATCACGGAAAGGAAATGTGAGACGACCATGCGGTTGTGTAATGTGTCTCGGTTATGTCAGAGATTTGCAAAGGATGTGTGGAGATGCACAGATGGATGAATAGATAGACGGATAGATATATTGCAAATATTTTAAATTGCAAAAAATGTTAAACTGTAAGGAAATCCCACCCGGTTCATTCACATTTTTGTCAATAGATGCTTGGCTGACTGACACTTTGTTGACTGTCCTGAGAGCTTGTTCCGTCTGCTCAGTAAATATTTACACGTTACTCATTCAGCATTTCACCGCACATATTGAGCGCCTCACATAGGTTTGAACCCTGGCGGACCTCGCGTCCGTTCCAGACCACCTACTAACAGTTTGTCTTCTATACAATCACATTCGGTGTGTCACTGTGCTGTCACACAAATACCTGCGGATTCTGGTGCACGCTTTGGCCAATTAAGGCAAACTTGTGGAATCTGTTTTTCTGACGTATTTGGACAAAACAGCACGTTACAGGACGAGACTGGTTCTCGTATTTATTTTCAAATGATTTCCACGAACCTCTTGTTCAGTTCATTCAGTAAAAAACATACTATTATTAGCTCCGGTCACACGCACTGACCCATGCGAGGTTCGCATCCCAGTCTTGATATCAACAAGTTAAACTTGGAACATGCACATTAGGGCCTGGGGACTGATAAGAGGTCGGCACTAATAGCTTTGTCTTGGATGACCGCTGAGAGTCTAGACATGCGGCCGAGGTACTTGAAGATGACTTAACGGTACACAAAGTTTACAAATATTTTTCTGCGTGGGCCCCAAAATAGGATGTTTAGGTTCCTGTAACTGTTTATCCAGCTTACCACAGCGCAGCGGACATTTAAGTGGAGTTCCGGGAAATTTGAAGACACTTTATTCTCTGAAGGTACAAGACTCCAAACATGTTGTTCCTAACTCACTTTGTTCTCTTTAGCAGACTATTCTAAATGGCTTCGTCACAAAAAAATGGTCCTTCAAGTCAGTCCGATCTGAATTTACAGTCGCGCGTGACGACATATTGTTTGCATTAATGCGGGTTGTATTTGACATCTGATCTTGTGGATTTAACCTCGAGGACGAACGTGATCGCTCAGATTAGATAAAGCTGCATGTGCTGTTTGCCAAGCATGAGATCAGCCTGTTTAAAGTTTTACCGATACAGCATAATTTGCAGTCACAGAAGCCTGAATCATGTATTGAGCCTTCCTCTGCATTGCCAGACTGATGCAGCTATATCTGATTTACATTAGAGCATTAATTCAGTTGTGCCGCAGCCTACAGGTCTGTTTGAGTCAGACATCAGATGGGCTGACTGTGCGCGCGAGTGCACCGGCATTAAATGAAAACTGCCTGCGAGTGTTGAATTTTGAATGTTGTTCGAGCCGAACAAGAGATTTTTAACTCCCTCTTGTTGAACATATACAAACTTCATGAACCACGGACATTGTTCACGTGGCAACCATTTCACCCTGACATCACGCTCAGGGTGGGAAGGTTTGGATGATGTTCTGCTGCTGTTTCTTTAACATTTCAAGTCTGTATAAACATACGGAATCTGACAAAATGTGATCCTTTCACTGTTTGCCAATTGATCAGGGACTGATAAGATGATGCATAGTGTTAATCTGGAGGGACATCAGGCCACATTTCAAGGTAAAACAACAGATTTGATAATATTTCATGTTTTACTTCTATATTGTATCACAGAGGGGATAGAGAGAGTGATGAAGAAGTAATTCGTGGTAAAGGCAAATCTTCCTCTATCTGAACAATCTGGTTTCGGTCTGCAATAAAACTTGTTGCAACTCCCTTCTTGAGAAGTGCAAGTCAGTCTTCAGAAATGTACGTTATCAGCCCCCCCCCCGCCCGTTTTTTGCAACCATTCTGACTCATCTTGTGGGCGTTCATTTCCAGCGTACCAACTCCAACTATCCTTCCAAGTATGTGTGTTTGTGTTTGTGTCTGCGTCTGTGTGTGTGTTTGCGTATGTACAGGCATCACCCCCCTCCCCCTCCATTAACACACCTGTTTTCCAGTACAAATGCATGCTAACCCATTTTAATACTGTGCTTAGGCACCCATGTGTATCCCTGACACAGCTCAGGAATGTAAGCC
>CAEMYA010000179.1:9109028-9140408 GCA_903131615.1 Diplodus sargus | reverse complement strand
CACATTAACGTCCAGAAAGACAGCTGATATTTATCCAGATTTCAAACAAACACGCCGACCCCGTAAACAAAATGCTTGGCCCCGCCGGAGCCAAAAGCACTTGGGTCGGATCAACACGTGGTGTGTTGCAACAGCATGTGCGCGGACGCAAACTCGCTCGCAAACTGAAACGAGATGACGGATAGAGCGACGTCTGGAAAAAAAAAACAGGGCGGAATTGAGGGCCTGGACGGGCGAGATGACACTTTAATTTAATGGTCTGATTGGAAAGAACATACAGTGGTTTGGTCTTATATGGGTGTTTATGGCGTGTCTGTCGTCGCCCTGTGATGGAGACTTTGCAGCCTCTGAGGGTTCAACGAGGCTACAGACTGTAACACATCAGCGGAGTTGCTTCTCTCATTCCAAATTTCCATATTGATACTGACGAAATATTTGAATGGCGCTATTATGCAAGCGGTTGTTCGTTGACCTCTATAGTCCAGCCACAGCTCGATAACTCATCCCTTCTTTAACTACTGATGTTCTCTTTTATTTGAAAGAGGTTTTTACGCAGACCATTATAAGCAGCTCTTCAACAAGGTGGCAAATGATAATCCTGTTGAATGTCAGTGCACCTGAGAGCTCTGTGCTTCGTCACCGTTTGACGAGTGGCCTGCGTTTCCGTATCGGACTGAGCCCGGCGTTAACACCGGTAACTGGGTCTGATCAAACTTGACTAATGGAAAGTTTCCCATGTAAATTGCTGACTGTCTGTTCCATTGCGCTAAATATCCGTGTGGTGTACCACAAGAACAATTCTTGGACCAGCTCTCTTTTACCCTCCCTCTAGGTCCCCAATAATATGTGCCATGATATAACAAAACCTATTAGTCACGTCTCTTAATGTTAATGTACTTTTGTGGTTAGTTGAGTGCTGATTTAACAGATATTGGACTTTGCAGACACATCAAACTCAGTTTCTCATTGGACTGTGTGTGTTTTGCTTTCATTTCGAGCTAACTCTTTTGGTTTACTTTTGGTGAAGGAATCACTTCATGACTGTGTTTAGGAAAGTGACACATTAACCAGATTTGATTTACCAGGCTTGGACAGGCAGGACTAACACAGCGTCTCTTAAGAGGTAGTCAAGAAAATAATCTCTTAGTCAGACAAACGGACATTATTTCTTTTGACCTAGTCTCTGACTGTCTTTGGTTCTCGTTGCGTCGATGACGGGGCCAACTAAAGACATCAAGTGAGAGGAAAAGGTGCAGAGCGGAAAGAAAAGACAGGACCAGAGTCGGGTGCTCGTTAAAGGGCATGTAAACACTGCCTGGCAGGAGAAGAGAGAGGTGACAGAAAGAGAGGGAGGGCAGGGGCTTCACATCGTGAGATGAAAAGCAGTAGATTCTTACTGTGTCTTGTTCCCTTCTCTCGCTTACACGTGTACTGTATGCACCACACAAACAGTTCTGTGAAACTCTACGATCAGCCGTGATTGCCCCACTGTATCATTTCCTCAGCGAAAAGTCTGAAGTGAGCACACGTGTGAGTGTAAAAAGTAAAAAGTGTCTCATATTTCATAGTAACAGACGTTGTGTGGATTTGAAGTGAAAACGATGTCAAACCTTTGAGCACACAACGACTCCAAGAGTCTAAGATGCTTCTAAAATAAAAGAAAACATGCATGTGCTATATTTAAGTTCAACTAAAGGGAAAGTTCAGTCATTATCTACTCCCCCTTGCACTGATAAAACTACAGATTTATTGTCCAGAAAAAACATTTCTGGAGCTTTACGGGAAAATAGCGTTGCAGCATTCTCCTAAAGAACTGAAGTAGATAAGGACTTGTTGTAAGATGTAAAAAGCAACTAAAAGAAATAATAAAATGGCGCCATACAGCTTTTTTGTAATACACATCTCCAGAAGGCCAGAGATTCCAACTTGACTTGAAAAGGCAATATTCAAACCCCTCGGTCGAGCTCTTGCACGCACTTCAGACAGGGTGCGCCTTAATACTTTCAGGTTAGCCACTGCGGTAAAAATCGTCGCTAAAAAAAGGGTGTAAATTCAGTCTTTTCAAATCAATTTTGGATCTCAGGGTCCCCATCTACTTCACGTGTTTAGGAGAATGCTGCAAGACTTCACCTGACTTTCCATCAGCATTGGGGTGAACAGATAGTAACTACAATTTCATTTTTGAGTGAACTTATCCTTTAAGGCGTGCACGCATTGCAAGTGTGATGTTAAGCTTGGCATGTAGTGTGCTGCATTTTTGCACGGAAGCTATGGCTTACTTCATTACCAATAAAACATCCATAAAAACACAGTAAATTAAAAAAGGATAGGAACTGTGTCAAATGTTCCAAAATGGACATCTCTGAATTTAGAGCTAATTGTCATTTAACCTTCACTTTCCTGTCTGGAATACTGAAAATGAGCTCCGAACACTTTTGAAGGTGCCATGAAATAAAGACATGCTCACATTCAGAGCCTTGAGATGTCACATGATTTATGAATTGAAGGAGGAGGAGGGGGGGGTGACAGATTATCTTAAATAATGGAAACACAAGCCTCAGAGGGACTGTGTCCATGACGCCAATAGGTAGTAAAATTACCCTTGAATCTGCCAAGACAAATAGGCTCCAGCTCTGTCTGCTGCATTCCTCCTCTGCACAGCTCAACACACACTGCCATTTAAGGCTACCGAGTGTGCTGACAGACTCGTGGAAAAGAGAGGCAGATAAAAAGGGAGCATCGCCTCTGATATCCTGCAATGACAGAGTGCGCACTTGATCACCTTTGTCATCTGTGTATCATTAAGTCTGTGGGATATCTGAGCGGCGCTGACATCACTGTCACCATCTGTCACTCTTAGATTTTCTCTCCCTTTGTCTTTTGGAGAAAAAAGAGTCATGGCCGAACGCGTGCTGATGATGTGGTGTCGGTGTGCAGGTGCGCTGTTCGACCGGCGATTAATACAGGGAATTATGTAAGTGGAATCATTCTTGAGAAGCTATAAAACATGTTGCTTAATAGCTCGCAAGAAAACACAACAGTCACTCTGAGATTTCTCAGATAATGTCGTATTATGCAACCCTGACCAAAGTGATGAGAGGAAAGATATGATGAGGCTGCCGGGCAAACAGGTTGTGATGCATGCTTCCCTCTGTTGGACAACTAGAGCAACTACTACCTGCGCTGGGATTAACGCAATACTGGATGCACAAATCTCAAATAGAAGTTGAAAAGTTATTATCATGTATACTAAATACATTTTGTATCACAGTGTATTCTTTTTCTTTTGACTGAACGGGACTGGTGTCCTGGAGTGTCTTAAGATGAAGGACTCTTATTATAAAACACATTATGTCATATATGTGAATATGCACGGACATTTACATCCAGACCGCACACAGTCATCGAGCACTTTACATACAGTGAATGCAACATTTAAATAAAACGCAATAGCGAGAAAATGCACAGCAAACTGCTTTCAAAGTGCAAAATTAGCACTTAGATGCTTATGTGTATACATACTGGCAAGAATAAATTATAGACAAAAGGGGATCAGGCTGTTGCAATTAAAGCAACTCAACTATAGAATTCTCTGCATATTGAAGACACTATGTCCCCAGCCTCCTTTAATAAAAAGCAATAAAATGTTGTCTGTTACGTGTTGTCTTGATTTCTATTCAACTGATCTTCATTTTATAATTATTCTATCTGCCTTGTGTGGTTTTGTGTTTCTATTTGTTAAGCACTTTGTAACTTTGCTAAGAAAGGAGCTATATGAAAAGTGTATTCGTATTTGTATAACTATTTTTCTTCCTATCAATATAAATCTGCAATTAAAACAATACATACACATTGTCAATTTCTATTTAGTTTACTGATCTGCATTTTGAACACAAATTGATAGTGCTGCCTGTGTGTGTCAACATTAATTCATTTGTATTTTCTTATGAAAGGACGTAACTCCGTGTTAGTAGCTGGTTGTATTTATTTGATGAATGGCGTCTTTGATGTGTTTGGTTTCATGTTCTGAGACGTCTGGTTTACGGTGTCAGTCTGTAAAGGAGTTTAAAAACTGCAGCTTTGCTGAAGAGGTTGGATATTGAGTTCCCTAACCCTCTTGTTGAATAACTTACCCATGTGTGTCTTTTTTTTTTTCATGTTTAATAATGTTTCTCATACGAAGAAACTGTGCTGTGTGGTGGAAGCATAGAATCAGAAAATTGCTTTTCATGACTTCAGCAGAGAGATAATATAAATGCAAATGCGAATAAAGCAGAATTCCCCGCTAACAGAAGGACGTAAGCTGGGTTGAGACCGGTCAGAGACAAGTTCGTTTTTTGGAGTTTTTATACAATGTTTTGCGACTTGAACTCCAGTTAGGTAGTTAAACATACTGTATATTCAAAACACAAGACTCTCTAGTAGCAATACAGTGACAATATACCTGCTGTTGTATGTGTGTAAGTCTATTGTAGCAGGTAAACTTTTCAGACAGAACATTTTGTAACCCTGTACTGGCTCTATTTTGCCACTTGATGTCGCCCTTTGAACAGAAACCAGTGAACTGAGACTTTGTCCTGGGCGTCACTCACTGATGAGATAGTTAGGGGACATGAAGGCAGAGAGCAGGTTTATATATTCCACTGTGTAAATTAGGTCAAATGTAAACACCTTGAGTAATATTACAGACCAAATCCCAGTATTTGTGTCTGTCATAATAGCTTTAGTCCTTCACTGTTCTCTTAGTAAAAAAGAACATTTGCATCAATTTCCTGCTCAGTATTTCTAACCCTATTCCCATGACTCTGTATCTGTTATCATTTCAGTGTGAGGCCTCTTACCTTCCTCCCGGAGAACAGCATGCACAGCTGATGCATGGAGCCTCCGTTCTTGGTCAGCTCTTTCTTCAGGGTTTTAGGTGATGGCAGCGTCCAGCCGCCCTTGTGGTGCGCTCCCCCCACCTCCAGGCAGTTGATGGCGTTGTCGGAGGTGAAACATGGCGTGCGCGGGTCCTGGAGCAGGCTCCCCTCGCTGTGGGTGCGCCTGCGCAGGGAGTTCTGCACGCTGAGCTTGCCTCCGCCGTGCTTCTCGCAGGTGGCGCCCTCCACCATGCTGCGCCGCTTGCTGTCGCTACGCTGCAGGTAGGCGTCGTCGCTGTCGTCTTCGTCGTCCTCCTCGTCGGACTCGTCATCGTCGTCTTCGTCGTACTCTTCTTCGTCGGTGTTGGGTGAGGAGAGGGCGTCGGCGCTGAAGGAGCGGTCGAGACGCAGCTCGGGGATGACGAACGAGGACGAGGAGGAGGACGGTGGAGCGTTGGTGTCGGGCGGCTCCGAGGCGTTGTCTTCATCCGTGTTGGACACCACCAGGTTGAGGTTGACTTCCTCTTCGTTCCTGTCTCCCTCCTCCTCGTACCCTTCTTCTTTCTCTTCCTCCTCACTTCCTGGACTCTTTCTGCTGGCCTTATAATCATCGTCCTCATCGTCATCATCATCAATACCTTCCTCTCTCCTGCTGTGTTCATCCTTCTCCTCCCTCCAGATCTCCATCTCCTCCATACTCTTGCAGTCCTCGCCCTCGGTGGAAGGAGGTGGTGTTGGAGGCACCTTATGGCGCTCTCCGGATCCCACCAGACCTCCGAGGGGCATGTAGATGTCATCCAAAGGGGTGAGGGGCTCTGAGGGGTGAGGACTGCCCAGAGTTGGGGGCTCCGAGGGACTGGAGGGGTACAGGCTGCTTTCCTCACCTTCCGAGTGGCGGGGGGGCAGATGGAGGCCCACATCTCCTCGATCTCCTCCTACTCCGCCCAGCTCACATGAAGGGGCATCCACCTTAGGCTCCAGCATCTGGGGAAAAAGCAACGAGGCAAAGACAGAGACAGAGACAGAGAGTAATTAGTTGAATCTGCGCGGACAATTAATGCGCCGTCTTTAAAACATAAATCAAACATGCTTAACTCGGCATGATTGAGATTTACTCTGCTGCCATGAGCAAACCCACTTATCACAGCTATTCCATTAGCAGTTATCGAATTTGGACTTGATATATCTCTGCCAGGCTGGACGTCGGTGTGACTGAGCCGTGATGCAAGGATCAGACAGGATGACGCTTATGTCTTTTGAGAAGGTCACGGTGTCAGAGTGAGTGATGATAGTCCAGCTGTGACTTGCCCATGAGGCGGAGCACAAACTGAACCCTGACTGAGCATAGCATCCGATTTTTTTAATGACCTGCGAGCTCTGACAGGTGGGGCCAGAGATAGACTTCCTGGATGAGCAACGTCTGCAACCTCACGAAGCAGGTCACGAACACTGTCAAACTAAGTGGATGACAGTGTAAGGATTATAGCGTGCAGCGTTTCCATTGTCGGTTGTATTCAACTACGTAGGAAGAAACAACAAATTGTTCTTTCTCGATGCTCATTTTCCCTCATAACACTGACAAAAGACCAGTGCCAGTGAATTCATATTGTGATACACTGCTGCTTTGCTCACGGGTGCTGCTATAGTTACAGTACTACACGTGCTTGCTGCACTGATTAAGTCAGACTAACTATGACCATGCCCTCAGGCGCTGTGGTACAAAAAAACAAGCCAAACCTCGTGCAGAAATTGACAAGATTTCTGCTACAAAGTGTTACCACCCATCTGTTCACGCGTCCATCTTTTCCCTGATATGCTTGTATCACTTCGGCATACTGTAAATGTCCACACATGTACAACCCCTTCACTTTCCAGGGCCACACAATACACCCCGCACACACACTTATCTGAATACGTGTGTTTAGTGCACACACACGCAAACAGTAAAGTGCCATTTGGCATGTTGTCCGCATTACCTCCTTCCCAAAATCTGCTGGTTTTGAACGTTGCTGTAACCTCATCCAGCTCACAAAGCCTTCAGTGGGAGGATCATTACAAATGCATTTTGAGTGGGCCAACAGCATTCAAAATCACAGAACTGTATTGTTTAATTCGAGTAAAGATCTAGTTTCCCTTGATTTTTATGCACGAAAGTTTTCTTTTTCCATTTCACGTAATGATGCTGGAGTTATTTTTCCCAAAATAAGCAACTTTGTGACACATAACGTCATCAATTTAACTCCTTTTAAGTAATGTTATGTTACTATTTCACCATGAAATAACAGCCTCAGAATCATTATAACTGTACAGTGACTTGTAATAAGGGGAACAGTACCTCTTCGTTCCTGATTTGCATGTATGTAACTAGGACGGCTTGGTACAATCACCCATGACAAGCACTTTACTTTTTATGGCACTAATGTTACTTTTTAATATTTTTTCAAAAATAGTCTCTACTCTCTGGGATTTATGGATAGTTAGCTTTACTAGTCCCTAAATCAACTGCTAACTGTAGCTGCCATTAGCTATTTAACTCAGTTAGCTGTGCAACTAGTTGACTTTGCCTGGACCAAACTGAAAGTCTGGAGCACAATTGAAGTGTTGGTGTTCACACCGCTAGCACACTAGCTTTGGAGGTTATAAACGCCATAAAAAAGGAGAAGAGACCAAAGATATCATTGACGAAACAGAAGCAAAGAGAACCCAACAGAAGTAAAACTCATCACAAGCTTTGCCGCATAAATGGCTGCAAGACAGACATCGAGAGACGAGTAAGTAATATATGATCTGATAAGTGAACTGACAGTACTGCGAATCTGCTGGGGCACCAAACAGCAAAAAAAAAAATACCAACCCTTAGATAACGTTGCTCAAATTCTTGTGAAGGGCCTCATTGTGCTGGTCAAGTTAACCCATGATGACGAGCTGCAGTCACAAGATGCTCTGCTCTAATTGCAGATAATGTAGCCTCCTCTCAAATGGCTCTCATGATAGTTCACAAGCTGTTTACTTTTGCAGCTTTAATTAGCTTCCCCAGCTTCTAGGAATTTCATTCAGGACCGACTCAGGAAAACAATCCTTACTAACGTTATCTATGCTGTCCTAAGATGTAGCTCATACACAGGACAGAAAATAGGCTCACTGTGTCTCCTTCAATTATATAACCAATATTTTTGTGATGTGGGCTGTGGAAAGCCTCAACTTTCTTTTCTACTTTCTACTATCACTATCTGCAAGTTATCTGCAAATCTGTTTCATCTCATCCCATCAATCCAATAACCCCTTGCAAACTTTTATCTGATTTCTTCCTCCAGACTCAGATATTGCACCAAAGGGGCTCGTAAAATCTGACATTTACCCATGCTGGTCGCGAGTTTAAGGCAGGTCACAGAAGTCTAGTTTGGATGGAACACGAACATACATCGAGCCAAATTAAATCCCAATTAAATGACACTATTTTACCATCTGGTAATAAAACACTCCAGTATGGTGCTGAAATTAAGCCAAGCAACGTACTGGATGAATAAATAAGCCTAATTCAAACACAGATTTGATTCCTGATTCCCAACAGTTAACAAAGAGACATCTGTGCCTCAAAAACAAAAGTAATGATGACACAGATTGTATTGTTTTCTGACAGCAACAGTTCAGCTGCGACAATGACACAGCTGTTGGTATTGGCCATTGATACTATGATAAACACACTGTTATATGTCCATTTTTCACTGTTTTTTTTATAGAAACTTTATTTTTATCCTTATTTATATGTATATCTTTTATTGGGGAGTAGAGGTATTGACTTTGGCTACAGACCAACTTAATCTTTCAAACACATAATATCCAATTGGTCCACAAGAGCCATAACATAATGATATTATTCAAAATACTGGCCAAAGGTCTGACTTGCAATAGAGCACTGCATCAATTCAGGCTCTGTCGCACTTGTTGCTTGTCACTGATTGTTTGTGATCCTTCATGGACTGAATCTCAAGACTCAAGCTGTCTGAATGACCGGTTCGAGGGCCTCACGTCGCTTCTCTGCTCTTTGCAGACGATGTGGTTATGTTAGTTCGTCAGACCATGAACTTCAGCAGACACTCAAGCAGTCAAAATGACTGCAGGAGGTGGATTGCTCCCTCCAACGGTGGATTGCTCCCTCCATGTTGGGAGTGATTTACTGCTCCAAGTGAGGGAGATCAGTCTTGTGTCCTTGTTCAAGTGTGAAGGTAAAATTAAGTGTACACTCGACAGGCAGATTAGTGTGGAATCAGCAGAAATGCAGGCGTTGTACCAGGCGAAGAAGGAGCTTTGCCTTCAGGCTCAGCTCTCAATTTTAGGCCAATCTACATTCCAGTCCACAGCAATGGTCGAGAGATTTGGGTCGGGACCGAAAAGAGAAATCAAAAATCAGTTTGGCTAGGCTCATCCTCAAAGGATAAGTAGCTCAGACACCACAAGGGAGTTCAGAAGAGCTGCTGCCTCTTTGCATTAAGAAGAGCCAGCTGAGGTGCTTTGGAGATATGATAAGCATGCATCCTGCACTCCTTCCTTTGGAGTCCTTCTGGGGAATGTCCAAATGCTAGGAGACCCCCTGGGTAGACCAAGAACAGTCTGGAGGGATTATATCTCTCATGAGCAATGGTAAATGGATGGATGGAGGAGGAATTTAAACATCAAACAAAGTTATAATTGAAGCCAATTCCAGGAAAAAGCTGATCCTAAATGGCAACCCTGCTCCATTTTTAGTCAAGTAAGAGATCTTTCTCTGAGTATCACAGGGTTTATCAGATGTTGAAACACTCCTGGTTGTTTTGATCGTGCTGTTTTCATTTTCCCAGTTTTCCGAATGTGGCCAATGTGAAGCCCTCTGAGACGCGGGGCTACAAACATAAACTCGGCCGGTTTTGATCGTGACAGATATATACAAACGCCTCAAGGTGATCCAGACCTCTCATTTTGCCTTCTAACTCCCTCTTAACCTCCCAGTGAGCCTATCTAAACGGTTCACAGCAGTGTTACAACTAAGGCATCAAGGCTTCTTACCAACGCGCTGGGTGTATGAGGGGTATTTTTAGAATGAAATGCACTTTCATAAAAGCAACCATGTAGGAAAGTGGAACTAAAGCCTCTGTGTTTATCCCTTTTTCTGCCCCTCGTTTTCCCTTCGTCCGTGGTGGTCCAAGGTAGAACAGTGAGCCACTGTCAGAAAAATCTTGACTCTTGATTGTTGTATGAGGCATGTGTGAACACTTTGGAACATTTATTTCTCTAACCATCATGTATTTAGACCTGAGATCTAAACAGACACTTTCTCTTTCCCCCCTCTCATCCTCGCTGACACCCCATATTTCTATCCCTGTCCTGCACACACAAACCCCTGACTGCTGAAGATATGGCTTGAGACACAATGGAGCCACCTGTCCTGTCAGATACACTTGTTCCTTCTCACAGTCTCCAACCACACACACACACGCACGGAGGCACACACAACATCATGTTAACCCCTTGTGTCCTTTTCAAGCCTGGCCTCGTGTCTGATCTTAAGATATTGTTTATATGTCCGAGTGTACATGCAGGTGCAAAACACGTGCGCTGAAACGTGATTCAGCGGCATCAATGATTCAACACAATACAATCTGTGGCGTTGCCTCAATTAAGCGAGGAAACAAAACCGGCACTAAAAGGCAGGGAGAGTGGGATGCAGGGCAGGAGAGTGAATAGATGGAGGAGACAAAGTGGATAAGACAAGCAGAAGGGAGGAGGGGAGTCAGAGAATGGTAATGACACAGAAATGAGATGAGTAAGTGGAAGAGAGCAGAGGGAGAGACATAAAGCAGGAAAGAGAGAGACGACCAAATCTTGGAAAACATCCATCTTGGTAGCTAGACCATGACCGGCATTACTCCAACTAGCGAATAGCCACTTAACGCCAACCCTTCCAGGCAACATTACTCTTAATTACAAACAGACACAGCGCATTGAAATGAGCTATTGACAATGATGATTGGAATCGCGCGAATATACACTTCCAATTTTAGAAGTGGACGCATTTTGTTCATCTTCCCGGTGAAGGGTCGAACAGTAAAAGATTGGATTCGGCTCGCTGAGAGGATCTGATTTAATGCACTGACGGCCAGCGAAGTCCGTGTGTTCGATGAGCTGAAACTTCCTCATGTTAGAGATTACGCACATTGCGTTCAAGGCCATGGGGCAGCCACAGTGGCTACTGACATTTTCCCACCATGAGTTAGCAAGCCTCAGTGAATTTCACTTTAGGTCATGTTCAGTTCATACGATTGTTTGGGTGCATTGTGCAGGAAACATACCCCATCTGTCTTTTTCTCCTTACTAGAACTAGAAAACTCAAGGATATTCGCCACATAAGTAGGCTTTATGGATGGCAGGGTCAGGGCCAGGTTGAAATATTTCAGCAGCTAGAAGAACCAACCTCCATCCATGTTTTGGTAGAGATTCTTTCACTAGTTTCGTTTTAATCCTGCTGACAAAAAACAACCAACCAACTTGACACTGGCGAAAACATTACCACTCTGGCGGGGGTAACTATTGATGGATTGATTTAAACACCTTCGTTCATGATGTCAAGAGGACTTTGGTGGTTCCCCTGACTTTCCCTCTAGCGCCACCTGCAGGTTAAACGTTGTGGCTCAGAGTGGACTGTCTCAACAGACGTGAATGGACTCCCATGCAATTTGAAGCAGACATTCATGGTCTTGGTTCCACTGTAACTCAAATTTCAACTGAATAACTTTCCATTGTTTCGAGTGCTACTCTGCATTCATGAAAAATGCTGAACGTGGGTTCAGAATGAACTAGAGGCACTAGCAGATGGTGAAGTTCCTTGATTTGGGTCAATCAAGTCCATTTAGACTCAGGTCCACAATCCAAAAGCTTACTCGATAGAAATGACTACAAAGTTTAACAAAAAGGAAAATATAGTTTGTAAATACACAAACTTTGAAGCAGATAATGTACAGCCTGAAGAGTTCCAAACTAGGACATTTCGATTTTTAAAGTCAAAATGAACAAATTTCCATAACTTAGCGATAGAAACTGTATCCAGTGATTAAGAACACAACATGCCATTTTATTTCACAATATACAAGTTGTGTTAATGTGTGTACTTGCACCTAGCATTGACAGAATGGGGAAAAGTAATTATATTGTACATGCACTCAACTGTTTTAGTGATCCTTGTCCAACTCGCATAATATCTTTTAAAATCCATACCCCATGTTTTTAACACCATCTGTTACACCGTCCAGTGACACCTGCCAAATTACATTTATGACTCATACTTGGCATAACTGTGTGGACTGCGATGAAAGGGAAACACCAGAGCAGACCAGGTAAGTCCTGAGAAAACCCCCCAAAGTCCTGTTTCCAAAATATCTCTGAAGAAATGAAGACTGACAACAACGACCTAGATTTTCAAAAAGATAGTCTTTCACGAACATCAAAATCTTCTCATGAAGATAAGATACAGCAATAACACACACGCACGCGCACACACACACACACACACACACACACACACACACACATACACACACACTGGTGGACAGTCACCGGGGACAATGATGTGAACTTTGTCCCACAGTTACCATGGCAGTGACAACCTCATCCCGGGGGAGCAGCTGTGCTCCGCATTCTCCAAAAGCAGAAGATGTACCTCTGAACTCTGTCATCATAGTTTCCCCCGACCCCTCCCCAGTCTCAATTTCAAGGTGCCATCTTTCATCTTTATCTCTTTCCTTCGCCTTTCCTCCATTTAATTTCCTGTGCACTGGTTGTTTTTTAAGTAAGACGTTACATTAAAGAGCATTAAGAGTCCAGCTCTGCCTCATCCTACTTAGTCTAATATTAATGGTTTAATGTCTCCACCATTACACCTGCCATGTCCACCTGCTGCATCCATACATCAAGCTCAACTCGATTAGCAATGCTGTTAAAAATATATCCCGCTGCCAGACAAAGGGATGTGTTTTCTCCCCTCTTCCTCTCTGCCACTCCCTCTGTCTTCACTTTCCTCCTCTCACCAATTCCGTGGTGGATCTGTACGGCAGCACATTGGCCGGGGAGGGATGTTGGGGTGACGTAACTCGACACAATCGGTCTGCGTTACTCTTGTTTAACCCTCTTCTTCTTCGGTTTTCGTTGCTCGCTGATTACGCTGATTGATTTTCTTCAGAGGACATTTAAGGTCAACGGAGTCTAGACAAAGACCTCGTGCTCACATAGCCCGGAGAGTAAAACATAAAATGGACACGGTGCAAACAAGGAACAGAAACAGAATGAATCAAACTGGGCGCTTCCACACTTCTCCTTTTTACTTACAGTGTCCATTTATAGTGATGGATGATAAAATTATTTTCATCTGCTCAATTACACATTAAAGAGCCATTTTAGGAGTTTTCTGTTTTAGCACGTGTTATTACAAATAACACATACTTACAGGCGGCTTGTTTTTTGTCCTTTCATGGACAGTTTCCCACCAGCAGTGGTAACTTCTGACTCCAGTGTTCATCTGGGGAGGGTATGTATAGCCATATGCCTCTTGTCCCACTCAAGTGGAGTCACAAACAGTTGCTTTTCACTTACACGCAAGCTGCTTGCCAAATAGGTCATAGCTCACGTGGGGGGACATGATCCCTCAACAGCTTCCCACACTTTACATGTTAAGCTCATTTTTGGGTTCATTCTTTCGTTTTGGTTGTCTTGTAGAAGATGTTTACATATTTTTTTCTTCTCTACTGCGCAGTGCTGCAGCACCTATATTCACCCTCTGTCTGAATGCTCTGGTTTGGTCTCTTTAAGGCCCCCCGCCCCCTTGAAAAAGTACACTTTTACACACACCATGTTTTGCACCACAGCCCTGCCGGTGTTTTACGCAGCCACTGCCTTACGGTGTCCTGACAGCTCATTTAAAGTCGAGGTTTCTGAGTAAGGGCTACATGCAGTTCTCTGCATGGAGGATTAAATGTTTTGATGCTTTCAAATTATTTACAGTTTACTGCACACTGACCTGCTTTATACTCAAACAAGACAGGAAATCTCAATTTCTATAATATAGGAGTAATTAATAATATTAAAAACTTACTTTGTAACTCAAACAATGCCATAATATCTCAGAGGTTACATGTATTTATGCCTCAGGTGGATAAACCAAATCTTTAAATAGAGAGAGAATAAAAGGGTTGAAAATAATAATACCTGGTAGGGCACAAAAGAAGCACTTGGAAGCATGTGTTCTCCGGAAAATTGTCATTTGGAGGACAAAAACATCCTTGGGGGGTGTGATGCTGCTTGTTATCTGCCTCAGCAGCGATAACGAACTTGTTCTCTACGGTACTGATGTAGTGAACCGCATCTTAAGCCTACAATTTATACTTGCCTTAAGTGAATTAAGCTTGCTGCATACTGTAAACCTACACACACACGGTCCATTTTCTGTATTCCTGCAGTCACAGGTTGTATATTACAAAGGACTCTACACACGTTTTGTCTAATATGGAGGAGGTGTACATGTTGTTAAGATTGCCATACAATGTCTGAAATGATGATCACCCTGTTTATCCCCTCTTAGAAAGCGTGCGTGTCGGTGAATCTGTCGGTTTGCGTGCATGTCCATGCACACTAAATATATATCAGGCATGTTTTGACATGTGCTGCCCATAACAATCTGTGTCGTGGAGATTTAAGAGCCTTTATCGCTTTGTGTAATACCAATAACTCGTTAGGGGGCCACATCATATAGATGATCAATCTCTGAATGGCCTCATTATATGCACCGCAATGCACTGGCCTATTTTACCCTTGATTTCACTCGAGAGAAGAGCGATGAGACGGTAATAGTCATTTATCTGTCAGGACCCTCCATTGTGATCGGGTCCGGAAGGGAAGGAGAAAACGGAAAATGGGAAAAGGGAGCGAGGGAGTGAGCGAGAAACGGGGTCTGTAGATCAATGAAACCCAGGAGGAAAACATTTTATGAGAACATAAAAGTACATCTTTTTAACTGAATCATGAAAAAAATGTAACCACTGGCTTAAGAGAGCGATAAAAATCTTTTATGTTCTTCATAAAACTTTAGTATTTATGTAGGTCTGCATTTCTAGTTTTTAAAATAATGCTTTTGGTCACAATGTTAAGTAAAAAAAAAAAAAAACGATCAGGGTTTCACCTCACAATCATCATGCAATTAAAGCTCACTGACTCATTTGCACGTAACAATACCACCATTCATCTGAGGCACCAGTGCTGCCGTGCAGCAGTCATACATTGTTTGTCAGCGACGGCAATTGAAGCAGAATGACATACTGTACGAAATACAGTGGCTCTACATCTCGCAGGAGTACTTGGCAGTAAGTGAAACCTCAGAGATGTCAGCTGCAATTTATTACCATGACGTCACCTCTGGTTAATAATTCAGCCGATGACGTAGCCTTCCTGTATGTGTCCGAGTGTGCTTCTGTTTTGAGTCACTCGAAATCAAACTTCCTCACGAAACAAATTAGCACAGTTTTGCTCTTAAACCCCTTTCACACGGCACACACATCCCCCCCCTTACGACCCATAACATGTGACTTTTTGTCTTCATTGGGAGAGAGTACAATCGGCATTCATTCCTGGGTCAAATGACTCAGCAGTCACGGGTGTTTAACAGTGGTCGGACCAAATATCGATATCTTGATACTTCTTCTTGAGATGCGGTTATCGATTAACGAGCCAACTATCAATGTTTTTATCAAAACGTGCCTGTCTTGCAACGTATCGATTATCACAGGATCACTGTGTCATGACAGGGTGGTCACGCAAATGTTCGACCCTTGTTCTCGGAATTAGGCCGATGTGTGTTAAAGTTAAGGAAGTTGGTGCACACATATTTATCCATCCATCGATTTAAAAAGGCCTCCATGCTCCATACTGATGCCTGTTTTCTGGCAAGTTTGTGATGTCAAACATGACGCACCACCACCAAAAAAAGCAGAAATGCAAACTCGTCCGCTGGCAATGGAAAGATCGCCTGTCTTTAGCATGTGTAAATAGAACCTACATATAGGTGCTACTTTTGTTGTAAAATTGAGGATTCAAGATTTGTTTGCAACCGTCCATGACAGCGGGAGAAGGGAGAAACGGGACCCGGGGGGGGGGTTGGGATTTTTCGGGGCTGTGTGTGAGTGTCACATTCAAAGATGCAAAGGCATTATTGATAGAAGCTGAGGGTTCAGAGAGAAAATGTCATTGACGTAACTCGCCCCGTGACGACAGGCGGCCGAAGACAATGTGACCACTGAAAAAGACTGCAAAAAGGCCTTTATAGAAAGCGCGCAGAGAGATGATTGTGTGTGTCTGTGTGTGTGTGTGTGAGACAGAGAGTAGATGTGTTTGTCTTTTGTTACTATTGTGCCTTTAGTTGTGTAGGTGTGTGAGATTGTGTTTTTCCCAGGTTTACAACAAACATCTGATTTTGTTAAAACTGGGACTGGCTGCGTAAGACCGGCTAATAAATCACATTCAGGGCTGTGCATGCGATGTGTTTGTGCTTTTGTGTGTGTGTGTGTGTGTGTGTGTGTGTGTGTGTGTGTGTGTGTGTGTGTGTGTGTGTGTGTGTGTGTTCGCGGCAGAGGGATGGGTCACTGACACTGTCTACTATTGATCAAGAACAAGAGAAAGATTGACGGGAGGACACTCCATATCTTTACACCACTGCACCGTGAAAAAAAAACGCTAAAACAAAAGCCATTATTTGCTCAAACGGTCTGTTATTGTTCTTCCTATTGGCGCATCAACACAAACTACAACAAACAAAACACATTTTCTCGCTGTTTTCTCCTTCTCCTTCTAAGTAGAGGATAACCCCACAATTCCTTTAATGAGCAGAGGAGAAAAAGCTATTTTCCCCAGTGTGTTTCCTGTTGTTGTTTCCCCCCTCTGGTCCCTCTGTTTTCTCTCTCCCCTCGTCTCTGTCACGTTCAGCTCGGCTCAAGACTTGGTTTAGAGTACGCCGTCTTAATGGTCTTAAATCTCTTCCTACCGCTCCTATTCTTCACTCCCCTTGTGTGGAGGGTTAAATCATGTCACAGAGCAGAGATGACTCCAATAAAAGTGCCAAACCGGGAGGGGGGGGGATGTAAACAATCCATTGTTCTGACAACGATGTCCACAACTCTTTCTTATTAAAGGAGGAGGTGATATGTTATGGGTTATTGCATTAAAGAGCGCTATTAGAGCTGTGGGAGGAAAGGACGCACGAGTGGATGGAGTGATGGAACAGACAGAGTTGAAACCAAGACAGAAAGTAAGAGAGAAAACAAACAGAGGCTGGAATAAATAGCAAAGTTAAAGGAATCAAGGCAGCTCACGACACTGACACCCACCTCCTCGCATGAGCCTGTCGTAAAGATGCCGGGAGATAAATAAGCCTTTATTGCTTTTTCCCTATCTTTCCTTCCCATCTCTGCCTCGCTTCTGTCTCTGCACGGCCAAACCCCTCCCTGCCCCCCAGCAGCACAATAACAGCAACTCCTAACTGACCACATGTATACTCAAAAACCACACCGTAAAATCCACCTTACATGAAACCTCTCCGTTCAGATTATCCACAAAGTAAGACGTAGAGGAGAGGAGAAACAAAGTGATGATTTAAAAAAAACAAAAAAAAAAACCTTACCTGGCAAGAGGAAACAAGTCCAGGTTACAGTCCACTTAAGGCAGATACAGGCACGCCACACATCCCTATTAAAGTGCCCCACTTCCTCTGTCAAACTGGTGTGTGAGTGTTTGTGGCTGGCTGGCTGGCTGGGACTGGTGTGTGTGTGTGTGATCCTGTCAGTGTGGGCTAGGCCAACTGAACTGTGCATACAGAAAGAGAGAGAGAGAGAGAGAGAGAGAGAGAGAGAGAGAGAGAGAGAGAGAGAGAGAGAGAGAATGCCCAAGAGGCTAAGAAGGTAGACTCCCAAGCTGCACAAACAAGTGCGAAGGAAAGAAGCAGAGGGGAGGAGTAGCGGTAATGAGAAGAGACAAATGAGCAGCGAGCGCTCGCAGAGAAGCATAAGCGTGTGTGCGTGTGCGCGCGTGTGTGTGTGTGCGTGGTGCGTATACGAAGCGTTCTCCTTGATTGCACATGTGCGTCTGCAAATATTGTCTAACGCGTGTGTACATTACATCGCACACACACACAAAACACCCAACCCGCCCCTCATTTTCTTTGCGAAGACATTAAGGCACGACAGCCGGGTCCCACAGGATGCTCAGAGCACACAATGGGACACATATGCATTGCAAACACACACACACACACACAAACAGGTGGAGTACGAGTTTAAACACACACACACGTTTCTGGCACACGGCTAAAAAAAGTCACAGGGCAGACCGTATATGAAGCGAAGAGAAAAAAAAAAGGATGTGGTAAAAAGGAAACAGTAACACATAATAGCTGTTTAATAGCGGCCATAACACTGAGAGGTCGTCAGTGTGTCGTGTGAAGTGTTAATCACTAACTGCCTATGTGAGCAATGTCACCATACTTCCTGGTTTTGCAGCCACATTTCTAAATTCAGTACTTCTTTAAATACATCCTCTGTGTTTTTAAATAAAAAAAAATCTAACGTGTACACGTATAAAGCCTCACATGTTTCATAGTGACAGCAGTAATGGCTCCATTATTCTACATTCCCATTGTTTAGGTCACTTTATCTATATATGTATTGTACGGTTCTATATATGTATGTTTGCACTGTTCTATTCTGTTCTATTCAAACAATGCCACAATGAGGCACAGACCAGGAAGGACATCATGAACCCTGAGAGAGAGCTGGGAAATGATCGGGCCACTTTCAACTAAGCCGAGCTAATGGCAGCTTCTGACCTCAGCAGCGCTGCTTCCACTGTTTTCCCCACAGGCAATTACGTTTCCAGAAGTTACTACTTCTGACTACAGGCACCGTCACTGCTTCAGCGAGCTCGCTGTTAATTGCACAGCTGTGCGCCAGTTATGGTTGGGTTACCATTCACGTTTGATCTGATGGTAATGAAGGGACCGGTACCCAATGGTACCTAATTTCACAACTCTCTATCAAATACCTTTTTTACTCTCTGTGTTAGGGGGAAAAAAAAAACATGTCACATCTTCAAAGAAGAAATCTGTTCCAAAAAACCAAGACACAGCATGAAAACTCTGTGCACTTGAGTCAATGTGGATACCTGAATAAAATGTAGAAACTGAAGGAATCAGCACAATATTGGACTAGATAAAAAATACAAATATATGTCAAAAGGAGCATTAAAATCAAGCAGTAGAGGGCAGCGATATGCCTTTGCAGTGTCTGCCTAACCCAAAGAATAACAAAACTAATGTAAGGCATTTTTGTTATGTTATTGTCATCACAGCAGTGCTTTCATAGTGCAGTATTTCCCCATAAATAGTGTGTAATTCATAAACTATTGGTTTCAGACATACTTAAAAACCTCGCATACTGCATTAGCATACTAAACAGCATGCTGGGGAGGAATTTAGGTCACAGCCAGGGGCTGAGTTTTGGCTAACGCTACTAAAAATGCTAAGGAAATTAAATTAATTAATAACACAGAGCCGTCTTCAGCTTTTAAGACATATTTTATGTTTGACCTCGTGTTTCTTCAGGTTAGACGCGCTGGACTGCTCACCTCTGTAGCAGTCTCTCTCTCTCTTTGAACATGAATAACGACCTGGTGGCTCCGACATAATTCGGACTGGTACCCTTAAAAGTATGGAGTTTGACAAATAAAAACAATCTTTTACTCTTGGCAAGTGTTTTACACATTCAAGTTTTGATTGGCTCTTTTCTTATTGCACCATCTCATTGAACCCTCTTTCTCTCCAAGTGTTACCAGCTGTCCTAATAAGACATTCGATAATAATCTGCATTTTCTTTTGCATATTTTTAGTTAAAATGTCAGTTAAAATGTATATTCGCAAGGAAACTGCTTGTTACATTAACACATGTATGTGCCGTACCCGAGCGAACAACACGGTGCTCTCTTACTGTCACTCGCTTATTCACGCACTCTCTCTCTGTAGTCTCTCACCTTTCTCCACCTCCGTTATCTCAAGAGCCTCTCGATGCTTCTCAAGAGAGGGTTCTTTTTTTTTAATCTCCTCTGCGTGACAAGCAACATTTGACATTGAAAGGTACAAGTCACACACACCTGCTGTCTGTCTACGCGGCTGCTCAACAATGATCCATTACTAAATGTCAGGCACAAAAAAAAGGGGGGGTTTGCATACAGTTGGCAACAGTTCAGTATAATTACTGAACTCAAAAATGGGATTTTGAGTCAACAATAACACAAGTAAAGTTTCTAAAACTCAGTAATGAATTAATCACACCAGATACAGATTACATTAAAGTGGAAACAGACAACTTGCGTCCCTCTTCTGTTTCCAAGTGGCGTTGCTGATGGCGCCGCTGTCACATGAACGACCGAATCACTTTACTTTTTCCTCAGAGTAGCAACTACCAACAACACAGGACGGAGGACGAGTTCTCCAATCACTGAGTCTATAACAGAGTCGTGGAAGCAGCTAAACAAGGTGCCAGGTTGGCAGGTTGTCTGGCTTTCCAAATTTCCAAATATCCCACACAAAATTGTGTCGACGGTCACTTTGTGCAATTCGGAGAGGAGTAACATATCGATTGTTATCTGGACAAACAAAAAAACATGGAACAAAAATCCATCTACCAATCTCAAAAGAGACCATTACTGGAAAAGGTAAAATATTTATGAAACAATCTCTAGCTGTACGAATTTATTAGAAATAACCGGAGGCCACTTTTTCACGACAGTCATGACACAAAGGTATGCTAATCATGCTCCTTACACACACAAGGAAAATGCACATAAAAAGCATGCACACACACAGACCGAATAATCCTAGTCCTAACTACAGAGACATAAGCAGAGGTCTGCAGACGGAGCTCCCAGTTTGACCTTCACAGCAGTACAAAAGACCACATACTTTACCTTAGACACAGGCATCTGGACGACGTGCCGCTTGCTTTGTTGGGAGTATGTAAGTTGTGTTATTATTGGTGTTGCGTCCCAGAGTAGAGTACAGTTCATCCACACACACACCACACACATACACACTGAGAGAGAGAGAGCACGTGTGCGGCGCAAATAGATGAAGGCTGCTAATCCAGTGTGAGCATGTGTGATTATTCTCCCTGTCCGATTTCCTCTGAATGTGTCAGCGCTTTCTTTTTCTTCCCCCTTTGCACTGTTTTCTTGTCAGTGTTGTTGCTGCAGTCCCAGCTCCGCTCGCCCCCCCGAAGCTCGATAATAACGTGCGTGCCAACGTGTGCAACAGAGAGAGAGGGAGAGAGAGAGAAGAGATAGAATAAAGAGGGGATTTGGTGAAGGAGGGGAAATGAAGACAGATGGAATCGCGGAGAGACGGAGGTGCGAGAGTGAAAGGAGGGGGAAATGTGATGTATTAAAAAAAAAAAAAAGACGAGGAGGGAGTGATGGGTATGAAAAGATCAAATGCAACTAACTCTCCGGAGACCAAAGCAGCCAGTGTCCTTCATTCTCTCGCTTTTCTCTCTCTCTCTTTCTCTCCCCCTCTTTTCCCCTATGTGCTATTTTTAGAAGTTTCTCTGTCGCAAATCAAAGCACTGAATCAAAACCTATCAAAGAGCAGGATGTTAAGGGCCATGTCTTTCACACCTAATAGGGCACACACACACCCACACACACACACACACACACACACACACACACACACACACACACACACACACAAACTCTATCTGTTACAATGACCATGTGTCTGCATCGGACCTGAAGGGGAGCCATGCAAGCTATTCATCGGACCCTTATCTAATCATATCACGCGCCAATAAATAATGGGCTTTTCAAATAGCTATTTTAAACACTGTCTATTACACTGCGCAGGCCGCTGTCTGCCTCGCTGTGCACTTAAGGGGTATTCTCGCAAAGAAACATTTCCAGATGATGCACACAGTAATGATTGACATCCAGAAGTAGAATATAAACCGCAGACAAACAGGACTACGCCAGTTTTCATTTTACTCCCGGCACTTTGCTCTATTTTTCTGCCTCCTTCTGTTAATTGGTGGCAGATTCTTTTTTTTTTTTTCTTCCCAGTTTCCAGAGTCATCAAACACTGTTAATCAAAAAATGTTCCCGTGTTAAAAAGAGACCTGTTATTTTACGAATTAAACTATTATCCCGGCTCCATTGCATGCTCAGCGGAGCAGACGTCATTTCTCTCTCCCAGTAAAGAATGTGCGTAATTAAAACTGACAGTGAACAGGATTTCGTGCTCCGCCGTAGCTTTCTTAGGGCTGAGTCCGCGAGGGGGCTCTTATCTATACCGGCTCCTGTGCCGATGAATAATTGCCATTATGTAACACAGTTATGAATAGTTAAAGGTGAGCTAAAATAAAGCCAAACACCACTCCATCAAAGGAAAATCATTAATGTTTAAAGAGAGACAGGGGGATTAATCCTACACTACCGGCCACAATGAATAACATAGCTGAGCTGTGGGAGTGAGTGTGTGTGAGAGTGCGTGAGGGAGAGGTAGGTAGCAGAGGGGGAAAAGACAGACAGACAGACAGACAGTGAGGGTGAAAGATTGCATATTTGCACTCGACGGCTGCAAAAATGTGAAAGGGTAAGGAAAGGGGGGGGGAAGGACGGGATAGGAGGGAAAGAGAGCAGAAACAAAAGGTTTCCGTTGAGTTTTCCTGGTAAACTTTTCAAATCCTCAACTACAGCCTCCATGTTAATGTATTGTAGAAGGATGAAAGTGAAAAATGCGCTCTGGAATTCTTGACATGTACACAGGAGTGGGATTATCTGGAGGACGCCAGAGTTTCCTCATTCTGTTTTCCCAAGCAGTCCCTTGAATTGCTAAAGGACTCTTATTTCTGCAAACAAAGGAAAAAGTTTGATAGAGCGCTGTTCCTCACACACACAAAACAAACAATAAAGTACTGCAGGAGTAAGTAGACAGATGTCTTCAATGTCCTCGTTTGATGCTACATCACCACAACACCCAGCAAGAACTCTGCAAAAGGTGCAGCGGAGAAACTTTTCGATAGCGTCAACACTTGATCTGTGGTGGGCAATCCTGATAAAACGCCACAATCTGCCCATATATGTGGGCTAAACCCAGTAAACACATTCAGATGAATACTTTCGGATGGATGAGTCTGCCTTGCTCTCTTTTCTGGCACTGTTGTGGTCTTTACAGTTGTACTTTTTAATATTATATATGTAACTCCGATACAGTCCTTCAAACCCAAAGACGATTGAATTGTGTCCAATCGCTCCTTGAGACAAATGGTAAAGTGCTTACGGGACGATGTCCTTAAGTCCAACACAAATCATAAAAATAAGCGTTTTCCCCCTGTGATATGTTTCCATCACAGCTTAAAAAGCACCCGTGACAACTGCAGAGTCGTTTGGTTATGAACACTGCTTGTATCCATTCCCATTGAGGACAAAAGCCAGAAGATGTTAGCAGCTTTTTTGTCCAGTGTCAAAGGGGTATACGGGGCCATCGAGACCTTTCGGAAGCATCTTTACACACACAGAAATCTCACGAAACACCGCTGAAGAAGAACACAAGTCATAGCTGCACTGTGTGATATAATATCGAGTGTTTCAGCGCGGTCCCTCATATCTGCTCCATTTGAACAAGTTCTAAATTTGGATGTCACACTTCGTGAGACAACACATCAACACAAACCCCAAGAATAGCATGGAGCATGCTTGCTCCTGTGTTGTGTGTGTGTGTGTGTGTGTGTGTGTGTGTGTGTGTGTGTGTGTGTGTGTGTGTGAGTGTGTGTGTAGAAAAGGGACCAGCGAAGACAAATGGAATTCATCCGTGTCTAATTAAAGACAATGAAGGGGAAGGTGTGTGTCTGCTACAGAGAGAGAAAGAGAGCAGGAGAATTGTTAATCACATGAACACGTGCCTGCACAGATGTTGCCTGTATCTTATTCTATATTTAGATAATTTACACATACCATCTCGATTTCAGACTTTATGTTAGTGGTGATCATTGAAGAAGGCTGTTATATTCTACACACACAATGTGAATATTTATATTTATGCCGTATTTCATCCCCCACTTCCGTTGAGATCACAGGTGTGTATCAGCCTCTCCTCATTGGACTACCAGTGAAAATAAACTGTCAAAAACTCCTTTTTTCCCACTTATTTGTCAGCTCCCTCCTCACATTCTCCCTCGTCGATTGTACCTATCACCGTCTCAACGCACCGTCTATCACCAGGTTATCACTTTTAATGCGCTTCCTCTACTATCATCAGCCTGATCCTGACAATCCCCCTCTCCTCTCATGTGTAAGGCGCAAAATCAAACACTAATCTCCTTCTGGTCCAGCACAGATTTCGGGCTGCGTCGTACATGTCAGATCCTTTCTCACCTGCTTTCAGACACTTTTTGTTTTTGGTTGTCGTCAATTGTCAGTTGCCCTAGTTTTTTTTCTGTGGATGTGTTGCTGGCGTTCTGTTGCAAAACCAATTAGGGGCAAGACATTTGAAAAACTTGCACATGACATGTACTTTATGCTACGGAAGTACTTAACAGTTGTGTTTCATTTTGAACTTGAAGTATGCATGAAGCCGAACTGTAAAAGTGAACTATTGCAGTGTTATTTTGAGTGTGCAGTGTCTCCTTACAGTTTAAGTACGCTCAAAAAGTAATTTTCGAGTAATTCTCTACCTTGTTATCTCTTTCATTCTACTCTACATACAGGAGTTGTTGAAATGTAAGCATTTATTGTTTTGTTTATATTGTTTAGAGATTGCTGCATATATCTTTCTAAATCTGCAGCTTTCAGCCTCCCGTTGAGACTTTTAATCACCAACTCAAAGAGCTGCTGCTAGATATCGATGACTAAAGCGCAACAGACCCCGGCGGCGGAGTGTCTCAGACTTTAATTGTAGCATTCACAGAATGCAGGGGAGTAAATGTGGTAAAATTGCTGCTTTTCTCAAAAAGTTGACTTGCAGCGCTGGGAAACACAGTAAGATAGCGGCGTATCCTGACAAACTGACACGTGTCAAGATGCTGCGGGTGTGCGCGGCTCTTAAAAATCTTTGGAGACAAAACGGGGAAAACGTTGGGGAAAAAATGAATTATTCAGCTTTTCTGATAAATCTGAGATGGAGCCAGAGTTAGTTTATTTTCTGTGTGTTATTTTGTGCTGCTGCTTAAGAGTCAGTGCGCCCTTGTAGTGAGATACGCTTCTCAAAAGATGCTCATTCACAGATGCTTCCTACAAATCGTGAAATTCACGTATTGACGACTGAGTGTATACGTGTTTGCCTGAGGTGAAGGGGAAATGGAAACTTGCTCGAGAGGACACTTTGTGGAGTCGAGAGAACGAGTGTGACAGAGTCTCTGCGTCACTGCTTCCGCCAGCATAAATCCTGTATTATAACCACTTCAGCAGCTAAAACGGATTCTCATAAATGTGAAATGAGACAACCGGGGAAAGAGAATGGAGCGAGCAGCCTCTGAAACCTCAACAGACGCACTTTACTCATTAGCAGCACCCATCTTTGTTTCACTGCTCATGTGAGCCCATTGTCTTCCGTAGGAAATTTATGCCACTTTTACTGCAGATAGTTTGTGTTCTTCTTCTGACTCAGAGTGCCAGCTTTGCTCATCAAATCACAACAGTGTGTGATGAAGTGCGGCTGTTGTTTTCAAAATGGCCGGTCTCGCTTTAATACTCATTTTGTGTGTGTGTGTGTGTGTGTGTGTGTATGTGTGCAGCTGAACAAATGTATTTGTCGAGCAGCTTAGTGGCTAATGCTGCCCGGACAAGAATGTACCGGAAGCTTTCCAAGGAAGGAGCTCACAGACTTACAATGCCCGTGGGATATGACACTACACTCCTGTTCGCTTTTGAAAATTATTCATTTATGTGCTGTATCCTGAGCCAACATTTTTCACTTTCATGCTTTTACTTTGAAGGCAAAAAGCACTACAGGTATGCTCGGTCACTGTATAAGATTTGTTGTACAGTGTGACATGTTTGAGGTGAAAAAGATTATTTTTAGTTGATTCAATGTACTGGTTTATTATCATTTTTTATTTTTTTCGAGGTGTTGTGCACGGCAAGGTACTCAGGCCAGTTTCTCAGAACCTGACATCCTGACTGCTGCCTTCGGGTCTTCATGCAGTTCTCTGTCAAAGATCATCCTCATCTTTAACACCTGCCTGTAGGTGGGTTTTCACCAGTTGTCAATTGCTGAAAATTTAGAACAATCCTGTGCAAAATGTGACTTATACATCCATGTAAAATGGCCGCAGATGAAAACTTCAAGTGGAACAATGAGGAGACTGCAACACTACAAACAAACGTAAATGCAAGATTTTCATCATGATTTCTACATAGCTTTTTATTGAGTGTATAAAATAGCGGACACCATGAGCCACCATGACATCACCCATAGGTTTCTGAAGCCAAGGTTAAGCTCAAAGTGGGTGTCACTATGTCACCGGATGTGCCAAGGAAAGAGGTAGAGCCTAGGTGGAGCTGATGCGAGACTAGTGGGTTAAACAAGCCCATCAAGTTGGAAGCTACCAAGCCAGCTAAGTAGAACAAGCTACAGTGTGTGCGTTCACACACACACACCATTATTTGCACAACTTTGATTAAAGGGTCATTTGTGCTTATTTGAGTGACTGGCATGAGTTTGCGCAGAGGTTTATTTGGTCCCGTGAGATGACAAGCAACAACAAGCAACAAATAAATAAATTTAAGCCTTAACACAACTTAAACAAGAGTTTTATGAACACCAGAATCATTTGTGGACCAGGCTGTAAACATTTTTAATTTCTGCTGTGGGGTTCATTGGGATTGATTGGCTTTTTTGAGACAGCCTCTGGTGGCCTTTTGATGTTGTTTGAGTTGATCCACTGGAAAATTAGCACCATCAGCCATTTAACTCAGCAAACCAACACCTAATAATTGCATATTTGTATATTTTTAATGGTATATTGTGCTATGTGTCGTGTAGGTCCTTTTATCTACTTCTGATGTACTTTGGTAGACCCAAAGGAAAACTTCCACTGTGGCGGACGATACAGTTGACTTAATCTCATCTAGCTCAATCGAGTAATCACATCGAGGTAGTTTTGCGCTTCATTTGGATGGAAACCTGGCTTGTGTAATGTCAGCTACTGTATAATATTCTCTCCTCCATCTCAGCTCCCGTCATATTATTCGAGTTGGGGTTAGTCATCACAAACACACGCCCCAAATCCTCTGACTTTAAATGAAGCCGCACACAAAATAGAAACTGGCAAACTGTCACCGTGCCCCACTCACAGAGGGACGGGAGGATTAGAGAACCTCCGAGTAAAAAGGGCTCGCGTCCAGGTTTTTTTTTTTTTTCCCAAAGGGAAGCATTCAAAGCACTGAGGGGCTGGAGGAACTAAGGCAGCTGTTGACATCAACACTGTGACGGAGAAACCCCATTTGCTGGAGAGACACATGAATGAACAATCACTTACATAGACGGAATAAATGCGAATCCTCACAGCATGTGTGTTTTCCCTTTGGTGCGGATTCCGCTCTCTCCGCAACACTTGACCGCAACTCTCAAGTAAAGTGCACGCTTCAGCTGAGTGTGGATTTACTCGGCTTTGTGCGCGAGAGGACTAAATGCAGTTTTTTCCCCGACACAAGAGAAATGTCTGAGTCAATGAGTAATTTTTCTAAAGCTCCTTTGCTGCAATACTTACTCTCTGGCAGGAATGCACACAGCACATCAAAGATTCACTCTATTCTGTTTTTCAAAATAAGTTCAAATGTAGGCCACGGTAAGAATGCAGGAAAGACATTATAAGCACTGCCAGAGGAATATCATTCCATGCCAAATCGCTGGAATGTTCTCTGGGATATTTCAGTGTTTTTTTGTGTTTATTGTGATTTTGTTTTAATGCAGTGACCGTTTGTGGAGGGATGTGAGTGTCCTCCTTTCTTCCGCCGATACGAAATTTAAATATGTTACACAATGCCCGGTACAATACAGAGGATGCTAAAGGCTCCCCTGCAACCGATACTGTACCGTACAAGGCATTTTCCTCATATCGCTCTTATAGACAAAGACGATTTGCATAATGTTTAAACACATTTGGAGTTGACTGAATACAAAGTGTTTGCCTCTAAGGTACTCTGGAGAAAAATGCAATCAAAAGTGAACTAATTTGTCAGGACGTAAAATGTTATGATTAAGCGTGTATTCTTCTGCCTTCGGGGACGCTGTTCAGATTTTAATCAGAGATTACAGTAAAAGGTTCTAATAACTGCACAAAGTACAGGAACGATGCCAGAGGTCAGGACACACATGCACGCTCGTGTCTATAATTGAATCGAGATGGTAGCATCAGCTTCGGCAGGAGATCTGATTGGAATGTGTCTATATCTAAACCAGACACTTTGATATCTAGGTCCAACAACACAGGTGAGACAGGTGGTAGCGGACTGTGTTCCCACCACATATTATTCATCTTTAAGATACGTGTCATTACAAAAGACAAGCACACTCTTACTTCTGCAATCACAGCAAAATCATCAATCACAGACTGTTTTCGAGGCTACAGAAAGTTTTTTTCTTTAAGTCAACAACCGCCACAAAGCACCCGATTATGTCCGAGCAGGAAAACGAATTCTCAACATTTCCTCAATATATGGCAAGAGTTTACAGATCAGATCAGCCTCCTTTGAGTACCTCATCACCCAAGTCTGCACACTTTAAGGTTTGTATTGCTTTCTTTTAATAGAAAACAGCTGAAGCATTAAGAAGCATAATTAGCTGCCACTAACAAAAGGTTTTTATACTGTGGGCCAAGAGAATATCCTATCAGGGTCAATGCACAACTTCAATTCTAGTAGACATTGGCATTGGTCAACTCAGTGGAGTTTGGGTAGATGGCATTGACACGCGTGACTCAGCATGCTCGCCAAGCTGTTATTTCATTGAGCGTATTGAACAATGCAGTGTGTGCAAATGTATTGATGCACTTAAATTACACTGATTAGGGAGAAGGAGAAGGCAAGGAACACAAACAAAGTTCATTGATCTCAATTGTGAAACAGTTTTTTTCTTTCTTTTTTTGTTTAAATCTGTTGAAACTTTTGGTCAAAGTTCATAAAGTTCAGCCCCAAAACTAGTTCGCATATCGGAGGATATTTAAATACGAGGCCAACTTCTGGGTCATTTACACTTCTGGGTAATCAGGTCCCATCCTCAATCTTTTCAGATGAACCATATGGACAAAAATACACACTCACGTACAGGGGCACACATGAACACACGCACACACACATGCAGGGAGAGAAAGGGATGAAAGACTGTCAGCTTGTCCCTCTCTCTGTCTCTCTTTCATGTGCTGATGAGTTAAAGCTCTAATGTACAACAGGTGTGATGTCTACACACAGTTCCATTTATCCCCATTAATCACCTCTCAACCAAACTCAAATAAACTGGGTTGCTTTTTATATGTATGATGTGAATGGGGCTGTATTCGCTGTTCATCAAAAGTAAAAGAAGTGAGGAAAAAATGATCCGCAATTAGAGAAGCTGACAAGTAAAGGAAAAAGGTGGCGAGTAGATTTCCCTTGGCAACGCTTGAAATGACCGAACTGGGCCACATCAATCTCATTCAGCGCTCCGCAGCAGCCAGACTCTTAATCAGGGCGGTCAAAGCCCAGTGAGCACTATAAAGATCAGCTACAGTCCTGACATGACAGCACCCTGTACCACCTGCTACATTACAAGAAGGGGGGTCGTGAGTTAAAACAGTGATTTTAATGGTTTCTGTTCATTGGAGGTCGATTTCATTTTCACAACACGCAGTTTGATTTAATTCACTTAAAACAGGTCTGCAAATGTGAATCACATGGAACTAAACGCAGCTTTTGATCAATATTTCTAGATTAACAATGAGTGAAATCACTACTGAATGTGTGCTGTAAAAGGGGTCCGCAGAGAATAATCACCAGATTCTACAGGTTTCCTCTGCATTAAGCGTCTTTCAGCTGATTGTTTTGGTTTTCTGACCCGGGTCTTTACTCTTTTGGTTAAAAGGAGGCAACCATTTTCAGCAAAAACGCTCAAGAGATCTACTTAGCATTAAACAACAAACAAAGTTAGCGGCTCGGTTATAAAGAAGTGGAGCCACATATTTCACTCATTAGTTGGTAAAGACCAAAAACCTAATAGGAGAATGGATATTGGACTCATATCCAATAACTTGAAAATTGATATTGGAGCTGAGAGTGGCATTCATTCAGTAACTGCAGGTAACTTCCTGATCCCAATGCGCTGGTTCAACTGGCCTTTAAACAACACTTTCTCTGTACTTTGTTCTGAAATAGACAAGCTGGACGTGAATACATATAGGTCAATAAAACAACAAAACAGAGGAGTTGATTCTCTCAAGTCACAGGGCTCAATTAGAAGAGTTTTTATCTAAATATTAGGTTGCACGTAAACTAGCACACTGAGAAAAACTCATCGGTGCGCACAGTGTTTAGGACTGTCGTTTGGTCAGCATTTCAAAAGATCACAACAAACGCAGCTCGACACAGCTGTGAACACTTTGTATTTCTGTCAAGGCAACTCTCGGTATAAATATATGAAGTGTGGTGACATAAACCTGCTATTGCTGGCAAATATTACTCTCTGAGCATAACAGAACAGATCCAGGAACGGCTTAGATTGCACTGAGTTGACATTCCATTAAAAAAAAAGCAGCGCAACTATTCAAATCCGGCTGGATATAAGGCAGCATTAAACTCGCCCCAAAGAAATGTACAAGCTAAGTGGAAAATCGTCCTGATGGTGATGTGAGCTGCAGGAAAGTGTTGGATGCTACTCACTGAGTGTGTGATGTTCACGGGCTATCTGTGATGGAGGGGGGTACGCACAAAAATATGCATTCCCATGTGTTCATGTGTTGACTGATTCATCGCCGTCCTCAGATACAAAAAAAAAAAAAATTGGAAGTGCTTCCTCAATGTGCGAGTGCGTGTGTCCGTGTGTGTCCTACCTGTTCAAAATGCGGAACGTGAGGCTCCCTCCTGTGAAGCTGAAGCTGCTTGTCAATGTTGTCCTTCAGGCACTGACACACGCGGCGCTTCTGGTCCGCCGAGTAGGCTTCCAGGCTGAGCAGGCAGTCACACTTCTAGAGACACGGAGCGTGGAAGAGAGGAGAGAAAAGAGAGAGAGAGGGAGAGAGAGGGGAGGGGGGGGAGAGAAAGGGGTGGAGGGAAAAGACAGCGGGCAATTAGGCATCTACTGTCAGAGGAGGGAAGAGGAAGTGTCTCCTGATCCTTGGATTGTAAAGGGTTCAAGAGAGCAAATTAGAGGATTACAATAGTATGAATGTAAAAGAATGAATGAAGGAGTTTTTTTTTTCCTCTCACAGGCCCACTTTAA
>CAEMYA010000179.1:9092981-9108961 GCA_903131615.1 Diplodus sargus | reverse complement strand
CGGGCTCACTTTAATGACATCTTAAGACTCGAGCCGCCCGAGTGTATGATGATGACGGGGCAGTGAGTCCTTTCAAATAGAATAATGACTCACAAAAGAGCACAATCCATCACAAGTGCTGTAGCAGAGGTGTCGGTTATTGTGTGTGTGTGTGTGTGTGTGTGTGTGTGTGTGTCCAGCAGATTGGAATAAACCGTATCCACAACCCGACACGGACCACACTCGCGCAGTCATTGTTCGCGTGTGTCACCTCGGACTTTTTTTCCTTTTCCGCACTCTCAGTTGTCATCAACTTTGTTTTCATGACACCACAGACTGTAAATGGTGCAGCCCCCTCTGGGTAGCAAAAATGCTAACATTAGTGAAATTAGATAATGGCCGGCATCCACTTCAGGCAGAATTTGATATGCTGACAAAATGATTACGCGCAGTGACCAAATGCAAGATGGCACTGCTGAAAGTGTACAAATCAATACACTATCCCTGCTGGGAAATACACGAGAACCAATATTTGACAACCTGTGGTTGAGTTAGAGCTGGCAGAGCTTGGACACACAGCTTTCTCACTTAGAAAAACATGTATTATCGTCAGCTGACTCTCCAGGACATCCACTATCTGTGTGTGATCTTTCAGATAACAATTCTAATAGTTTAATGGCTCCATTTGTGTTTTTTTTCGTCCTGACTCCAGCAATACAGTCGTAGTTTCGATAAAAGACAGATCTTTTGATAAACCGTAACACATAAGACTCATTTATGGGTTAGGGTATTTTTTGCCCCAAATCCTAAATTGGAAACAGCTTCCAAGCAGACCTCTTAACAGAGAGTTCAATTAGAAGAATCATAAGGTGTATAACTTTGTGCCAGTTAAGTGTCATTTAAAGCTGGAGTGTTTCTAGGATGCAGTGTGTAAAAGGAAAGTTGTATCGCAGAGAAGTTTACGTCTCTTTGCAGTGCAGCCCGGTCGGCAGGATAAAATGTTAGCAGTTAAAGTTTCTGCAAACCACAGTTAGGTCCACAGTGGACATTTGCATCAAACGTGGTGTATCGCATTCAAATGACATGCTTATCAGTCACTTGTTGCAGCAGGAAGCGTAGGGGTGGTGTTATTTCAAGTCAACATAGCTGCCAAACGGCCGACTGGTGTTTGAATCCCAACGCTGGGTATTTTTAAGGACACTTAGAGGCATTCCCAACTGTTTTTGCAGCATCAAAACCAGCCATTTTTCACCGGAAGTCCGACCATCTGTATCCATGATTGTGGCCTAAACCTAGCACAAGCCTAAGCACAGCGCTGTGATCAAAACGGAATTACAAAATGCAACCTAAACAAACATAATGTTGCAACATAAACATAAACATCCAGTTTTAACATATCTGTGGTTTTGCAGAGACGTTCTTGGCTAAAATGAATTCTGGGAGCTGGGTTGTGCATTGATGGCAACAATTACATCAGAATCAGAATCAGAAATACTTTAATAATACATGTGTTGCTGCAAAAAAAAAAAATCATTCCTACTTGATGGGCATTATTTTAGCTCCCTCACATTTTTGAGACGACTTCATAACCATCCCCACCTGTTACAAAGCATCGTTTGGGCTTTGGCTGAAACAGCAGATGTAGTGAATGCCTCCTAACTTCATCTCCTCATTCAAAAACACAGTTGAGTCACAGTTCTGATGTGACAAGCCACGATTGTAGACCAAATAAATGGATCAGCTGTTCGGATTTTCTATCAAAACACCAGGACAAATGATTGTCAAGGTATTTGTGCACTCAGACGCCTAAACACACTCACATTAGCTCCTCATTCACCTTTGTTGTTACATCACTAGGGTATGTTCAGCTGAAGAAAAGTTGCCATTATTCTGTTTCGTCTCTGATTAAAATCCAACATGAAGGAACCCATTGTGCTCAAGTGCATTTCCCCCCCTTGTATTTCCCCTATCCAATTTGATTATTTCCATCTACCTCGCCTGCTCTGCTTCCGGCGGTGTCAGGGAAAAACATTTGTGTCCTGACATTTTTGGGCACGAGTCAGGCTATAAATAGGATTTTTCCATTTTGTGCAAGTCTTCAGAGATTGACTGAAGTCCTTGGGGCTTTTCTTGACAATCACTGCCCTGGCCAGTCGTGAATCATGATGCTAGTTTATTTGCCTTTATTCCATGGCTGTATTGGTTTTGCATGGCCTGGTGTGTATCTCGTTGGACTATCTGTCTGTTTCAATGTCACTCAATGTTTTGTTGAAGATGGGGATGCTGCTGTTGCAGGGTCTGACGGCACAACGTGTAGTTGTGCCGTCAGACCCTGCAACAGCAGCATCCTAGCCTAGTCATTGTTAGTGATGTTAATACAGGGTAAAGGGGCAATTAAAGCCTGAATTAATGGTTGCAATGTCAATACTGCCTTGATGTAGCACTCTAACAGAAAAACAAAAGAGAAGATTCAAGTAAAACGAAGAGAAATAAAGAAACAGCAAAACAGAGTAACACACTGCCATTTATGAAATTGAGCCTGACTGTTTCCAGTTGCACCACGACATGATGAAACAGGGGCTTTTTCAGAGTGGACGGAAATCAATGTCGATGTGCTTCGATATCCATCATGTGGACTGAATCTGAGTCTATATGGGTGCAGCGGTGGCCATAATAGTTGGAACCCATGCACACACACGCTCAGTTCAATGTAAACATCTATTCCCCCCGGGCTAACCCTCGTGATACTGCCGTCAGTGAAAATCTCATAATTCAATGGAAGGTTATTTTTGAGTTCCTGCTCCAAGGATTACATGATATTCTACAGGTCAGGAAAGGTCAGGAAAGAACAATATTTGAGGAGTATTACTTGCATGAAATGTAGGGCGGTTATCATAAAGGATGTGGAGCTCTGAGTATTAGAGCTTGGGTCAGTCCACCGCTTTGATCCTAACAAAGATACCTTAAAAAAAACAACAACTGGATAATTGCGATAAAATTCTTTTGCAGAGAGGATGAAACATAATGACTTTGCAGAGTGGCATTTCCACCTAATCACACGAAAATCTGTCTCAACATTGACTAGATGGACTGCCATGAAATTTGGTGAAACACTGAGGGTTTCGAAACAATGGAACAACTGGAAAGTCGGTAAAGGTCTCATTATTTACGTCCCTTTTTAAGACAAAAACTTCACTGTAGCTTCTAAGCCAAAAGTTTTGACACACTCCATGCTTGAAGTGGGGTGCAAGTAAGGTCCCTTCTAATACATTTGGGATCTTGGCACTTAAAGATACTTGGATTAAGCCAGAAGAGCTGTATTGAGCCATTTTATGGGGTTTTTACGTTTAACAAGTCCCCATCCACTTCAGTTGTTTAGGAGAATGCAACTCTGTTTTGCTGTGAAGCTGCCGAAATGATTCGTTGGCTACAAAACGTCGCCCAACTTTCCATCCACATCATCAGATTTTGCAGTGTTGTTGTTTGCGTGTGGCTCGTTTCTTCGAGAGAAATCAAAGGAGCTTTTCCTCTTAGCTGATGGCATTCACAAGCTGACTAACTGACACCGCCTGATTTCATGGCTGCTGTTTAGCGACGCTTCTTATGCAAACACCAAATTAAGAAGAAGAAGTGTGCAGTCTGAATTTCTTCAGAATGACACGTGGTCACTCGCCGGGCCAGCTAACATTTAATCATGCAATGTTAGTGTCACCCAAAATCTAACAGACATGCAGCAAAACACTTTCCAACAGACACACACACACACACACACGCACAGAGATAATTTTGAATTTCCACAGAACTGATGTGATTTACTCATGTCTGATAACGATTTTTCTGTCTCTCGTGTCCGAGAGCTTTAGTCAAGAGTTATTCGGGATAGGCAATATTGCAAAACAAAAAAGGAACGGCTCAGTCTTTCAAGAAAACATTGCCTCATATGGCCAGGTTTTTCCAGGCAACTCCCCACTGTCCCACATTAGAGAAAACACATCTGTGATGGAGCAGCTCGGGTTCCCAGAGGCATGCATGCACCTGCATCCACAGACTCGCTCGCCCCAGCTTTACAATCTGCACACAGCACCAGTTTAAACTCTTACTCTACAGTCCTACTATAGATGCGTCTTTATAATACGTAATGGTTACGACAAAACGGCAGTCCAGCTGGGACTCTCTGCTCCGTGAGTCATAGTGAGGCACAGGTCTCAGAGCTGCATGAGGGCTTACATCCTCATCTGTCAAAGAGAGGAAGAGTATGTTTACACAGTCTCGGTGTGTAAATATGAGGCGGCGCATACTAAACTGTAAACCACTTACTGGCATGATGCACATTTTGTCTTAGGTAAAGAGAGAAGGCGGGGGAAATAACAGATGTGGACAGATGTAGAATAACACGGAGGTCATTATTATGATGCGTAACGCAGCGTATGCAGCAGTGCATTTCCTTTTGCATCATATCTTCGAAATGAACACAGCTACTAATGATGATTCATCTGTCTCTCGCTCGTAATTCAGCCAATCTGTCTCAATATCTCCTGTTTGTTTTTGTTTACCATTATTACACTTTGCTGTGCTGATTAACTGTGGATTATTGCGTCTATCTGGGATAGTTTTCTTGACAGTGACTTGTACCTCATTGAATTACATCAGGTAAAATAATTAATCATCTCGGCAAATGAGTCAGCCGTTGACAGCTGGTCACGGACCACATGTTTTAGGCAGGAATCTTCAGGAGCCAGCTGGAGCTTTTCTATAATTTTGGCACTGCAGGCTATTTCACTTAAAAGCTGTGTATTAGTTTGAAGCAGATTCAAGGGCTTCCATCACTTTTGTGAAGCATGCGGATTTGCCTGCTTTCATTTTAGAGTAAAAACCACAACACTGCAGTAATTTCAAAATCACATTTCCACCGAACGTTGTATTTGTGTTGGAAGCAAATTGCCTTGTGTCTGAAGGGAGTACGCTGGAATCTCCGGCTGACTCTGCGGAAGCAGGTCTTTGGGGATTCTCCTGTTAAAGTCATGCTTCTTGTTGGCATTTAACAGCATCCGGTAAGTGACCCAGGCCGCCCTTTTGTAAGACAAATTGCAATGTGAACATCACAGTAGCAGACTCAAGTCATTTAATGACACCCTTATTATTTGAATAAATCAAACAACTATTTATCTTATTTATTAAATGACTAGCGAAAGCACTGCTTTACCTAAAACAGCAAATTGCCTTACTCTACTTCCTACTTCGGTTTACCCCGTACACCCGTCCAAGAAATAAACACGAGAGCTAATGAAACAAAATTCAATGAATGGCCACTGGCCTGCCATGGAGTGGCTAAAAATACAGGCAGCATTTCCCCTTAATCAGATTGATTAAAGTGCTCCCTGGTAGAGGCCCTCCCCCTGAGCCATCTGGCAGATGAGTTTTCAGTGTGTCACTGGACCGATGTCAGCACAGCTCACCTAAGCTGTTTCAGCACAGGTTAGCATGGTTTCACTGACAGCTAATGTGCATATGACTCTCGATTGGACGCGCATCCAGGTATCATCTCCATGTTGCCCAGTCATAATGACCTAAGTCCAGTGTTATGTGTTAAAGATCATGTATGGTATTTGTATGCTAAATATGAAGCAGCTAGCTAGCTGATTAGCTTAGCTTAGACATGAAGATATGTGATGGAATATTTCTTTCACCTTAAAACCACAGCTTGCCTCCTTGATTTGTGTCATGGATTAAACAAACAAGGTGTAAAAAATTAATAAACAAGCCTCAGGTGTGATATTTGGGAGAATTTTTTTACCATTGAGGGAGGCCAGGCGTGTTGCTTCTCGTCCTTCCAGCTGAGCTAATTAGCTGCTGGTTGTAGTTTTATATTTAGCATACAGCCACACAAGTGGAAACAATCTTTTCATCCACAACTCAGCAGTATTTGAAGAAGTGTTTTTTTCCAAAGTACTGAACTTTTTCTTGTTATTTAAGACTATTGTTAGATTTGTTTTTCTGCCATGGCCGGTGTAGATGTGTTCGCTTTCAGATCATCATATTTTGCTTGTAATTCTTGCGTGTTATGTTCTCAAATGAGGTAAAGTGCTATTAGAGCGCCACCATGGCCTACTAACCCCTCCCACTGTCCCAGCTGATCCAACCCCTTACGCTAGCTCAGTCTCAGCTTCAGTTGTCTTTGTCTTATTTGCACTAACTATAGATTTATCAGCTCTGCTCTTAGAACTGGAATATATGTCTTGCACTTCTGTCGGAAGTTTATTCAGCTGTATTCATTCATATGAGAGTGTTCTGAGTGTACACATTAGAGGCAGACATGGCTTACTCTTAAAAGTAGATTGTAAACAAAGAGTTAAAAAGTACATAGTGGGAGCGAGCCAAGGACAAACACACAGAGGAAAGTGGATTCTGTTCAAGCTAATGTGCACACTACTGAAGATGCACGAGAACAAGTACCCGTATCCTCAATGTTTCAATAGTAATCTCTATAAAGCAGTAAAATAGGTCTAAATGAGCTAAAGACATAATGCCACCAAGTGCACTTATTGCCAGATCATGGTAATGATACTGATAATACTTTATCGTGTGCTTTGTTTTTGCAGCACTGTAAATCTCTAAGATAGTTTTTCAGACACTTAGTAGCAGGAATTTTGAAATATAAAGTGCTAAGTGCCTGTTACATCGAGGGCTCTTGTGATATCTGACTCGTCACGCTCCACAGAGATCAAGGGTTTTTCCATAGCAAGTCCCTATACACAGCAACACTAGGCAGCATCATGCCCTATTAGTCATAGTCCATACACTGCTGCTGACCATGGCATCGTGACCATCACGCTTATGAGTCAGTTACAGATAAAACTACCAGCACGTCATCATCCTATTACTTCATTTTCATACTTAGTCACAAGCATACTAGCATAGCCATTACTCTGACTGTATGCCTAAAGCCTAAAGACAAAACAGTCGTAGGGTAGGGTATCCCTTCTAAGCACTGAGCTTTGTAACTGTAGCATTTAATGGGTTTATGGCTTCCAATTAGGTGACATGTAAACAAGAGCTAAAGTTAATTAAGCAGCTAGCTGTGGTTTGGAACAGTTTATCATCACTAGCGTCACTGGATCAGGGAGCTACAGGGGTGGTTGGTCCACCATTTTGGTCCAGACCCAAATATCTCAAGATGAGTGATTTTGGATTCATTTTGTCCCCAGAGAATGAATCCATGTGACTGTGGTGATTTCAATAACCCCACTAACCCAACTATTAGACTGATTTCCATGAAGCTCTGTACAGATGTTCATTGTCCCCAGAAGATCAGCAGAGGCCCAGTGATTCTATTGATTTGAGAATCTCAACCATTGTTTAGTTTACTGAGCTGTCTGGACAACTACTGGCTGTATTGCCATGACATTTGGTAAAGATATCTATGGTGCCAAGACGATGCATCCAAAACACAGTGGTAATCCCCTGACGTAAAATGTAGCGCCACCAGCAAGTTAAAGTTCCTTTCCCTAACTGTCTTTTTCTCGCCTCGCTCCACCTGTATCTCATCCTCTCGTTAGTGTGTCTGTAAATAGTCTTTGTTCTCCCACATGTCTTTGTCAGTTCGTTCCGTTTTCTCCTGTGATGTCACCCTGTGTTTCCCTCCCGTTACATCTATTCTCCAGTGTCTTAGATCTGCACTTTGCTTTTGTTTTCACTTTGTTGAAGCCCTTTTTGATTCAGCTTTGTCTTTTTGTCCCTTTGACCCAGTTTTGGTTTACCTGGATTCTTGTTTCTTGCGTGTCATTCAGCTTTTGTTCAATAAAGCTCACCTTTTGTTTCTGAATCCTGCCCTCCGAGTGCTTTGCTGCATTGGGGCTTCGTCTTACTACCAAGTTGTTACAGCCATGGGTTTTAACCTTTGTGGTTTTCCATGGGATGTATCAATAACTACTGGATGGACTTCCCTGAAATGTGAAGCAGGATTATTTAGTATGACTTCCAACATCTGCCCTTTTAATTTGGCAAATACTTTTTAAATGTTGTACTATTTGAGAAGTTTTCTTATGTTTACATGTTCATATACACGCTAATATATAATAATGAACGTGGTAAACATTATACATGCTAAACAATAGTAAGTTGTTGTTGTCGTTGTGAGCACGTCTGTGTTTGTATTTAGCTCAAAACACCGCAAAAGCTTGAACCAGTTACTAGAATAACTGTAGACCAGACCTATTCATCTCATGGCCAGAGGGCTAAATGTGGCTTTTAACCCACGTCATTCGGACCTTTGATCATTTTATCAATACACTAATCGGCCAATGCATTAGTTATGCCTGTTTCCAAACACATAAATACTCTTATTTCATTAAAGTCTTTTCACCCAGGCTATTAAAGCAGGGAGAATTTAGGAGTCAAACTGACTGTTTTTTACCTGCATTTTTACAATCCTTTTTCAATTGTGAAATCTAACTAAAAAAGTTTGCGTTCATTTAACACATTTAAAGTCCTAGTTTATATAGGAGATGGAAATGTTCGGCCCCTTGGCACTCGAATCTGGCCCCTTTTAAAAAGTAACTGAATAGGCCAGCAATTTAAATTTTGGTAGTTTCCTATATGAAACAAGGGACTACATCTGACTTCATCAGAAGGTCTGATGAGATCAGGGTAAGGTAATGGGGTCAGGTTCCCATGACTGTCCCATGACTGCACTGAGGGATGGCTGGAAAATTCATTCCTGAACCTGGGAGTCTACTCAAAAGTCACTGATGACTGGTTGTTAGTGTGCTTCTCCACACTGAAGGTGGACAATATAAAAAAAACATGTGTAAAATATGGTGCAATCTGAAACAAAACATGATAACAACAGAGTTCAGGTTGGAGTTGATCTATTCCTAACAATTCTATGAGGCAAAGTTTTGGCTTCATGCTTGATGTCACATGTAGGCTCAAAGGTATCGCTGGATGGAGCAACTACCGTAACTTCCGATGAATCGCACTAAACACAAACAAACGCATCTTTTATATCCTGCAAAAAAAAGAGCATAAAATGTAGTTCACGCTCAACTCAGTGGCTTTCCCACACTCTTTCATCTATTTCGAGTTTGTTTCTCTAGTTTCCAGCTCAAAGCTCCTCTGTGGTTTTGCGAAGCAGCCATGAAAAAAGCACGCAAACTGGAGCCCCTGGCCTGAGGCCCTTCCTATAGCCACCAGGGAGGATGATAAGCACATGACAGGGCTACAGGAAGTTTTCTGAAGTCATGTACTGTTTCTGAAGGGTTTAACCTCTTTTTTTAGCAACAAAATTCCTGTGTGTTTTCTTTCGTCATGATCATTCCTTGGTCATGGAGTTCATCAATCATTAGGCCTTTTTTTTGTTGGCCTTTTCACATGACTGTGAGTTTGTTGCATAAGCATGAATGCAATATTTTGAGCTTTAGATCAGATTAGCATTCAGGTCAGTCTTCATAGAGGTTTTCAACATTTAATTTAGAGACACTGACATTTGGCTGGGGATGTGTAGGGTAACTAGATGCCATAATAACATGTTGCCTTTCACAGTTTTTTTTTTTTGTTTTTTTACACGTCCGTCCTAAATCAACACATCAACATTTCAACAAAACTCGTCATTGCTCAGGAGCAGGAGGGGATGGTAGTGTAGTGTAAGCTGCCAAGCGGGAAACCACTGCCAAAAATGGCATTTCAACAGTTTTAAGTGTGAAACCACTGGGTGCTATCAATAATGATTTTGAGCTTTCGATCAGATTAGCATTCAGGTCAGTGTTCATAGAGGTTTTAAACAGTTAATTTAGAGATAGTGACATTTAGCTAGGGATATGTGGGGTAACTAAATGCCAGAATAACATGTCGCCTTTTACTTTTTTTTTTCTTTTTTACACGTCCGTCCTACATCATCACATCAACATATCTACAAAACTCGTCACAGCTCAGGAGCAGGAGGGGATGGTAGTGTAGTGTAGGCTGCCAAGCGGGAAACCACTGCCAAAAATGGCATTGCAACAGTTCTAAGTGTGAAACCACTGGGGTGCTATGAATGAGGAACCACAGCGTTGCGACGTTTGCAAGCATGAAAACACTGGATCGTTTGAAATGTCGGACATTTTTCCAGCCAAATTTATGGCTTCAAAACCTGAATATTTTTTGAGAAAATGGGACATATTCGAGCTGAGTTAAAAGCGGCAAAACCAGATATTTTTGACAAGATGTCCTGACAACTTTTAGTCGTGTTTGTGCCGACAGAACCAGGTAACCTAAACCGGTTTAACTGTTTTTTGATGCCTAAACCCACCCGGACCATAAGCACAGTCTCGTCGCAGCATGTTATTGGAAATTGAACCCAAAGAAATCAATATATCCAAGGTTTGCCAAAATGTTGCCAACATTTATTCTGGCACTCAGGTGGAGGATAAATACATTCGTGATCACTACATTGATTTAATGGCAGCAAATCTGACAGCTGATAGCGAAAACCGTTTATTGTTGTACCACTGTTAAATACTGCGTATGGTGCATACATACCAAGAAAAGTGAAACATGAATTATTAATTTGTAAATTACTTCTGCACACTATCTCACAAAAGTCACTGAATAATTCAGACAGTGATTGCCATTTGCTCTCCAACTGATGGTGCAGGGAGATAAACCACAGTTTGGTACAGCGCAGGAGAATACTTTCGTCACTAAATTGTTGGTGGTCGTAGATCTCAGTGCAATCATATTGCCAAGATGGAGGTCTTTAAGTGATTATATCTAGATGTATTGCCACTGCCACTGCAATCCTGCCAATCTGTTTTGGCATATCAAATCAGGGAAAACGCAAAGTACACTTTAAGCTGTGGCTTAACTGAAATGAAGAGGTTACATCTCGGTTCAATCTGACCCCTGAGAGACTGGTCCTGCCCCGGTCATGTTATGGATGGCCACCATAAAGTAGTAGTTTCGCTGACAAGAGCCCCTGGGTGCATATCATTCACACCATGCCTTCAGACTAAAAGTGACAGCCTGTACGTCATGCAGTTGATGATGGGCCTGAAGGCTTGAGGAAAAATGCGCACATACAGAGATGCATAAAAAGGCATCACATGCACGCACATTTAGAAAACAAGCATCTTTATAGACACGTTTAAGATGCCCTTATAGAGCAGCATGAGTCTTCACTTGAAGCCATAAAATAAAAAATGCTCCATTATTTACGTCACCCTATAGGCATAATGAACCAAGAACACACTGACCTTTTACGGTACAGAATTGTTGCCGGAAAAAGAACTATTTGCATGCACAACACGGTGCTTGTTAGCCTGATCACGGAGCGCCCTCGCTGTTCCACGGCCTACGACCAAGAAATCATACTGTGATTTCACCTAGTTTGGCAGTATCCCTCTGCATTTGATGCATCTTATCTCATGTCTTCTCAATCACCACACATTCTGCGCTGTTCTGGGGGTTACAAAACATGATTCATATATCAAACCCAATAACTCTGTGCAAAATGTGATTTGTGCGCACGGCTCAAGGGGTGAAATCGTTTGTAACAAGTGACCAAGGAAGAAGCACGATTCTGAAAATAAATGTTTTGCAGACTAGGTTGAGATGAAGTAGGTCTTCTAAGTCATTGCTACTGCTGCGCTGTGCTAAGTGGAGATTATTCATGATTTCGGGGTAATTAGTGACGACCGCACTGTGCCAATTAAATACAAATGGCTATAATGGCAATTTAGAGGAAATAGCGGTGAATGGATGGAACTTAATGGAATTCTCAGCTTTCACTTGTGGAAACTTCACACACATCGGAAACCATTACCAGAACACCAGGAGTTTAAAGTACAACACCAGAAGCAGCACAGTATGACGTGGCTGTTCTACAAGAGCAGACACAAACACTTACTTTAATCAGATATAACTGCTAAATGTATGAAATCTGAGATGCACGTTTTTTTGCAAATTCATGCAATACACAATGAAAAGTTATATATCAAGTCACAAAGTCATCGTCTATTTAAATCATTTTAGTACACTTTTCCGGTGCCTGCAAAGAGTTTGTTGTTTCAAACTACAACTACAGCTCTCGCAAAAAAAAAAGTGACTCCTGCTCATCCCATTTCATGCAACATAAAATCTTCTCTCAGAACCTGAAGCAGAACCGCCAGTCGGCGGCACTTACATCTCCAGAGTCAGACAGCAGGTGCTTCTGAAGAGAGCTGGCCTCCCTCACGAAGCGCTTCTTAGGCCCGACCCGGTCGGCCAAGTTGCCCATGATGACTCTGTGATGACCCAGATGCACTCCGCTGCTCAATAATCTCACACAGTGTCTCTCCTCGCCGTCTGTGTTTTTCGTTTACCTACACATTGCTTTCATGCCTCCCCTCTCCCTGCGTCATTGACACACTTACGCGCGCGCACACACATGCGCGAGACACACACTTGGCTTTCCTTAAATCTGGGTTAGATCAGTTCCGTTTTGAGCGAGCGCTAAAAAAGGATGACCTCCAGTGATGGAGGAGAAGGGCAGGAGCAGACAAAAGGAGGAGAGCGGACTGTGACTGAGGGAGATGGAGGAGAGGACTGAAAGTGTTTAACGGCTCAGAAACGAGGAGAGCTTTTCTTATTTCTGCAGAATAAAAGTGCCATTTTATCTAGATTTACAGAAACCAAGATCAATTCACTGTGCAAAGACACAATGTCAACAAACTGACATGGAAGCCACCTGATTTACACTCGTATTCTCTGTGCGTTTGATGGTGTGGGGGGATAAAACCCTCCCCTGTGATGTGGAGATGCTGCGGAGAGATACGTTGCATCTGTAGAGTCTCTTGGGAACAGCTGCATGTGGTGATATGTGGGAGCTACGTGTGTTGCTGCGAGGTCCCCTGTGAATCAATGCAAACGTGCAGATGTGTTTGAATGAGTTAATTGACGTATAGTATATGTTTTGTGTGGGTGTGCAAGTGTGGGTTTCCTTGCTTTTTTATGTTCAGTAAACCCCCACAAGTCAATTTATTTACAGGACTATACATGTAAAACACTTAATATAGATAATATTTTAATCCATTGACCTTTAACTACTTATTATGCTTATTAGCATATTAGTAGCATATTGGCTGATTATTAGTCATTATGAAACTTGTACTAATAGCCATTAACCTCCAGCATTTGGGTTTTAACTGATAACCGATTCACCAGTTGGTACTGTGTGGATTAATTAGTGGTAAACTACTAATTAATCAGTTATAAGCAAGACCTCACTTGGGGAATATTTGGGTTAGAAAGACTTAATTTGAAATATTAACAAATCACGTTGTGTTTGTTACATATGAAAAGACCATTTTATTAGGTGCTGTTGAGGGGGAACCACATCATGAGGCCGATACTGAGCAAAACATTAAGATCCTAATAATTCTGTAATTTCTTCAGTTTTAGGCCTGTTCCGCTTTTTCTGTGGCACGTGTCATAGGTCAGGCATGGCCTTGGATATCTGGTTCATGTGTAGCCTCACTCGTAACGACACGTGTGCACATGGAAAAGCGAACCGACAATAAACTTGCAAGGAATCTGTAAGAAAGGTCACATCCAAAACAAGTGACGAGAGCCAAAAATGTTCACAGGGGGGGTTTCATTTCGCTTTCAATACAGCGTCTGTAAATGTTCTTTAGCGGTGAAAAGGCAGGAAGAGTTTATCTATTAAAAGAAAAAGAGGGATCGGAGTCTTCCAGGCAAATGCAATGTGTGACTAATGAATGCATGCAGAGAGCAACAAAATGCTGCTCTAAATCTTCCTCTCGCTCTGATTGTGTGTATTTACATCGATTGACCTTTGCACAGACAGGCCAGAAAGAGCAATTCAATTAGAGTCTATCACACCTTGCACTTGGGTAAACACAAACACACACACACACACACACACACACACACACACACAAACACACACAGCAGCAGCAAGGGTCAGGGTCATACGATCACTTCAAACGCGTGTCTTCATCTACTCTCATCAGCAGAGCTCCAAAATCTATTCAAGACCTATGAGGACGTTCTCTGTCGGTCTCTTTTGATGTCTTCTCCCTTGCTCCTTCTCTTTCATCCTTCCCTCCATCCACCTGACATGTCCTTCCACTTCACACAACAGTGTGACCCTACCAGCAGGACCAGAAGGTCAATCATTCTGTAAAGACTCTGCCACCACTTAATGAGCGCCACAGTAGCTTAGCAGCTGCTCATGCTAACACTGAGCTTGATCTGAGAGAAGAGAAGAGAAGAGAAGAGAAGAGAAGAGAAGAGAAGAGAAGAGTTCCTTTCCTTTGTGATTATTTGATAATTTATCAGAATAAGTGCTGTTTATAAGCTCTAAAATGACCTTTTTAACACCTTTTCGTTAGCTCTTACGGTACATTTATGATAGATGAGAGCTACAGTCTGAGCGAACTGTATGCTCTGTTTCATTGTGGCTACTGTTTGCTCCCTGAGGTATGAAATTAACTGCTGACAGGTGTATCACCTATAATAGATGTGTGTGTGTGTGTGTTTGGGGGGGGGAATCTGACAGGACCGGTTGGAGGAACGGAGTCTGACGGAGGAGAGCGAGGAGGCCGAGCCAAGTAAATCTTAACTGGAGCAACAAGCGGCTCGCACGCCCGACCCGATCTCTTTGCTGTCTCTCCGTGTGTCTTCCTTTCTCCGTCACATTTGCTGCACTAGTCTGGTATTTTGGGCACATCGCCGCATTGCTGCCTGAGCCGACAGTTGTGCTGGAGGATCAGCAGCTCTTTTTTCAAGCCCTAAGGCGTCAAACTGTCAGTGGCCTCGACTGTGATGAGTGTGATCGGTAAAGTCTGAGATTTGTTTGTACATAAATGACATTTAAACGACATCTGCGAGGGACAAAGAGAGTCCCAGAGAAAAAAAACTAAATGAATCGTCATGAAATATAAACAACTCTGTTGGATTGAGGAGAGAAAATACAACATAATAAAAGCCTCTGCACATCCCTGGAGCTGATAAAACCGTTCAAGCAGACCTTTTTAATACGTCATATAAAATCCAAAATCTGCCTTGAACTCACTCAAACTCTCTCTCCTTCTCTCCCATGCTGTCTTACGTAAGAGTTTCTATTTATATATGTTGCCTAATTGGATAGACTGAATAATATCGGAGCCTTTTACTTCCTCTTTTTCCAGCCTGTGGGACAGATATCAGGCCCCTCTCATTCTGTCTGGAATTTCTGAGAAAAAAAAAGGCCCTTTAAAAGATTCATAAGCTGCTAATGAGGTTATGCAGCACATTTCAAAGTAAAAACTTGTGTGACGGCGGGTGTGTGCGTCCATGTCTGCGGCGGGGGAGTTTTAAATAGTTGCTCGGCGAACAGATTATCCGTACGAGTAGAAATATGCAGCCGCGACAAATTGCAGAGAGAGTCACAGCGGCTAGATGGATGGAACAAAAAGGGGGGGGGGGAGATGCTCCCATTCAATATTCAGTCTCTTCAGCTTAAAATTTAAAACACTTCTGAGATGTTCAATCTTAAAAAAATACAAAAAAGAAAGACTTTCATACATGCCCCAAACCCATCCCAAGGATCGGTATTAAGGCTGCTCTGGATGTCTTTTAATTCATCGGTTCCAGCTAAATAAAGTTGATAAAAAATCTGCCAAAGGGTAACGAAAATGAAAGTGTCAATTTTCCGTGTTAAGTCAGTGCGTAGCTACTTATTTGATACACATTTAGGTTAGTATAAGTATCGGATCGGATCAAAGTAGCTGCACATTATTTGAAGTACATGAACCATGGATACGCATGTCTAGTATTTCAGGGTGCTATTGTTAGCAAGTTGAAGAGCAGGCACCACACTTTTATGCTCTGCCAGGTGACATATTTCACATAAGGATACATTTGGCTGCTGATGTTAGTGGCAAGGTCCCCAGACAGCAGACACAGAAAAACAGTACAACATTTTGTCAGCTTTTTTTTCCTTTAAATGTCTTTCGCACATTTACATAAGATTTGGTAAAAAA
>CAEMYA010000179.1:9076786-9091913 GCA_903131615.1 Diplodus sargus | reverse complement strand
GAACTTGCCCCTTGAAAAGGTTTTCATATGATGAGAATTCTGTGGTGAACTCTACTGGACTGATGGAAAATGTTAGTGGATAAAGTGCCATTACAGTTGCCCATTGTTGAATAATTGGTGAACACCACGATGAAATATTAATAATTATGCCTTTTTCTTCCATCTTAAAATGTCAGCTTGAGAGGCTTTGCAGACAGACAGACAGACAGACAGACAGACAGACAGACAGACAGACAGACATGACGGATAGCTAGCTAGCTATCTAGCTAGCTAGCTATCTAGTTAGATAGATAGATAGATAGATAGATAGATAGATAGATAGATAGATAGATAGATAGATAGATAGATAGATAGATAGATAGATAGATAGATGTGAAAAATATCATAAACGAGAACATGTTGTGTGTGTGACAGAGACAGCTCTGAGATGGAGTCACATCTCAGACAGACACACAGAGAAAAGACATTTTCATTAGAGCTTTCTGATAATCCCTGTGTCTTCCATGTAATGTGATTTCCACCAGATTCGATTGCCCCTCCGGCTCACAGACAAAATAGGCTGTTCACATTAGACCCTCCTTTTTCCTTCTTTCTTTCCCTCTTTTTTCTTCCGGACAAACGAAAATCTGCTCTCTTACCTCGGTCATGTGAATCAGGTAGAATCTCAGTTCTTCCGCATAATCTGCAAGACAAAAGTAACAAAAGGGATTAATTATTAATTCTGTCTTCACCTTTTTTCTCCCTGCCAACCATCATTTTTACCAGCTTTGCTCCTTCTTGTACACAAAGAAGCGTCTTATATGTCTGATTATTGCCAGAATACTTATAAAATAATGGAAGGCTTTCACTTTGAGTCAGCCTCTGAGACATCCACCCATAAGTCAATGGAGTAGCGCTCTGTGAGACAGGCCCCTGGGTCTGGAGTCAAGATAGATGGTTTTAATCGAGTGACCCCCCCACAATGCACACACACACACACACACACACACATACATACATACATTCAATACATGCACCCACACAATCTGCAGTATATAGCTTGTAGGGATGTTTACTACTTTATTTCAAGTATGCGCGCACACACACACACACACACACACACACACACTCACCAACATGCTAACTGACTGATGTCACACGGGGAGCGGCTCGGCCCTGGGGTGACATTTAAAATGATTGAATATGCTCCATGAAGACTATGTATCTACCCGTCTATCCATCTATCTACCGAGATGATGCATTGAAAACTTGGATTTAAATCTGTTGCATATCTTTTTTGTATTGAATATTCATACTTGAATAAGTAACTTTTTTAACTTTATCCTTTAAAGAACGCTGTAAAAATGGCATGAAAATCAACATTTTTTAAGTTAACCCGCCATCTCTCATCAGATTATGATTCTAATGTTACTTAATCCTGATTGGAGCTAACAGGTATGTGTCATTTCCTTGTATCTAAACAAACCCAATTTAAACCAGTTAGAAGAAACTGTTCTAACTTTGGCAGAGAGTTATCTATTATGTATGAATCCATCACACCATCACACTTTAATTGGCCAGCTATGTAAATCTGAGTGTGCTCTGAACTGTCTCGCTGTATTTTTGAATTGTTCGCGCACATCTATGTCTTTACTTTTTATGTGCAGAACCAATACTGTGATCCTGCAATCCTTCCAGGAGACAGCGTGAAAAAGTGCGTCGTTTTCCCCGCATTTAAACAATTAAAAATCTCCCACCTCTCTATGAGAGACGACTTGACCACTAATGACCATCATCATTCCTAATTACTTGACAGTTACATGCCAAATCCATACTCTCCAGGCTCAGTCCCACAACAAAGCCTGTGCCTTCTTGTTCAGCATCTTGTGCTTGTCAGCTTCACAAGCATCACAAAGAAGACAACGCCTGTAGTCAGGTCTTGCACTCGTTAAAAAATCTCATCAGGAGTTCATGTGTTCATTATGCTCCCAGGAATATAAATCCAACCTCTGCCTCTTCACACCAAATACCGACAGCAGACGGCAGCCTCCCACTGCAGCACAAGTCCACAGGCAGCTCTTCAACCGGCTCCTGTTGCTTTATTTTATGAAAGTGAGGTCTGTAAAGTGATGCATCCCACAGAGTTCGACACAGGAGACACGGAGGCTGTCTGAGCAGTGGGAACAGCGGGAACAGCAGGGCATGTACTGTATGTACTTCTTACTAATTCCAGAAAATAATTGTTTTTTATGACCAACAGCAGAGGTCACTGTTGGATATCTTTCTGTTTTCAAAAACCCAGCAGAGTGCTGTCATGCAGCACAGGACCACCGTATGAGAGGCCCATTGGTGGAGTCAAGTTAACCTACTGGTATGTCAAATGTTTATCAAATTAAGTCATTTGCTGTCACTCATTCATCTCCAGAAGATACCAATTCTGTTGCAAACTTGTGCTGGAGTGAAATGATTGATTGCCCTCCCAAGTTTAGCATTTGCATCCGAGTTTCAACTTCTGGGTAATTTTAAAGAAGAATCTCTTTGAGGGATTTTTTATTGTCACAATCACACTCAGTACAACATAGTGAGACTTGTTCTCTGCAATTAACGCATTCCTGAGGAGCAGTGAGCAGCGACTGACTCCAGCCCAGTGTCTCATTCAGGGGCAGTGACAGGAAAAGGGACCTAAGGTACGGTTTTTTTCCCCCTATTTTTCCTATAAAGATGATGCATGAGTTGTCTCTTCTCACTTTGTTAAGTAAGATGACAAAAGTTGGATTGACACATTGTTAATTTGTCATGAAACATATAATTTTGGTGTAATTTGTGTTTAAAGCCACTGTTTCCCACGCTCCTCAGCATAGTATCGGGGTGACAGGAACACAGGAAAGCCCCTGTATTGAACTTGTACTGTGTCATTACACGGACACACACACACACACATGTCAAACACACCCTTGCTGAAACAAACACAATCCCCCGGCGCCTCTTTCCTGAGTGACGCTGCCGAAGCGAAATAACAATGACAGGCAGCGAGCGGGGTGGAGATGTGTGTCTATGTGTTTGTGTTTTATGAGAGGACACACACACACACACACACACACAAGCACACACACATTCTACTGTATCCCCTCCCTGGTGATCTCCAATTGTTTGGGTGAAGGGTGGAGGTCAGAATGGCCCAGAAGAGACCAGTGATGTCTTTGGTGAGGGCAACGCAGCTCAGTAGTTTCAGTTCAGAAATACTTGTGTTCGTTGGATGTCTTTCAACAAAACTGTGTCAATCTTGGCTGCTCAGTGAATTATTTGCGTCTATTATTAGTAGTCTTAGTATTAGTATTTTTATATATGTTATATATTTGCAACTAGTTAACTTGTTCAGTATTTGACATTATTCTAAATAGGTAAAAATACCTGCAGCTGGTCATGCTGGCCCCAGTCTGACTCAGCTGAATGTGCATGCCTGCAAACTAACACTGCTTGATTTTGATAACAACCTCTACATTTATAAGAAAAAAAAGAAAAAATACAAGTATATATCCAGTCAATTAGAAATGCTCCTTATCATCCACCGAAGTACAAAAAACAAAACTTTGATGGAAGATCAGTGGAACACGTTTCAAACTCAAGGAAAATAGCAACAGATTTATGGACTCAATGCATCCAAAGTCCCACTGGAAATTAAACAAGAAGCTGAAACAACCTTGAAGAAAGGCCAGTATGCATTTGCTAAAATAGACTAAAATGTGACTAAAACTAATATTGATTTTTATCAACTGGTTTCCGCCCAGCAAAAAACATTAGGCTGAAACAGCAGGGGGTTAAGTGGCGAATCATGTCAGGTTTGGCACCTGCAGTGGTGCAGCCTGGGAAGGAAGGCTATGTGGCTTTGTGGGGCTACACTGACACCTGTAGGGGGCTTCATCCATAAAAAATCAGGCCAAAAACCTTCAGCTGAATCACTCCAAACAGCCTTCACTTGCTCTCAGTAAACTTTGAAAGTAATCAGTGATCTTCCCCTGCACCAACACTGACCTGTTGTCCTGCTAAATCAATTCTACAAGCACTTTCGATAAACATGCGCCGCGAGATTTCGACACCATTGCCCTTGTGTGCTGGATTAAATCCTGCTCAGCAAGCACAACAATCAACCGACCTGACACCAAGTTAAACACTGAGGAGAAGGACGGGTCATTTGTTGCTGTTTCGTACCCGTGCATCTATCAGTTTTCTGCATTATGCACCCCCCTCCCCTGCTGGCCCCCGGCTCAGGCATGACTCCAAACTTTGCCCGTGTGTCCGGCCAACCACTCCAAACACAGATATTTACAGTAAGCCCTATTTATTTGACTTGCCTTGGCTCTGCCAGCCCCGATGGCCAAACTATTCTCTCCATATTAATAGAGGGGAGGGCTGTTTACACCAAGGTGAAATAAAAAGACAAAGCAAAAGGAACGTGGGCAGCCATTCTCTAAATATCCGCTGGTTAAGCTCAACTGGAAATATCACGGTATTCATACTAGTGCGTGTTTATTTCCAGCAGTGCAATTTGTGTATTTAAGTGCTGAGTTTCAGTATCGCTGTCCCGACTGTAAAAGGTCAAACGTGGTTTAATGTGTTAACATACAGATAACACCTTTTGCAAATAGCAATTCGGCTGATGTCTTTTTGACTTTTAAGACACGTGTTGATGTAGTAACCTGAATTTACACATTTACTCATACATAATCACCACAACATCTGAGACATCCGAGGATTACGGCTCCTTTAACTGACGGCGACAAAGAATTATCTATTGTTGTCAAGTACGCTCATGTCTGCTGAAAGATATATCCTACACTTCTCCAGACAGTTTTTGCATATACAGCTAGTCTGACAAACGCTTACGTACCATCCTGGAGCCTCAGCTGTCGGAGGTACAGTGGACTCTGAAGTACATTACACCGGCCCGGCTCATCTTCTCTCGTCACCAGCATCAGGTCAGTATAGACAAACACTGTAACCTACAAGAGAAGGATAGGGAAGGTACAAAAAAAAAGCAGGGGAGTGGGGGCGAGGTGAAAAGGGAGGCAGAGAAGGGAGACAGAAAAAGAAAAAACTTGATTTCATACTTGTGGTCTCACATGGCTCACCCGTGACTTTACACCTTAATGCAGTCGCATCTCAGCAGCACACATCAGCAAACCAGTGAGATGCACGAACACCAGCTCGCGTTTAACAGGTCTCACCTCTGTAAAAGCCCCCTACCTCATTTCCCAGCAAAGGAAATGTCGTTCACACGTACATCATTATGGCCGTGCATCTACATCTTTACCCACATCTTGGTTTTTTAACCTGTTGGATGTTAACCCTTTGCTTATATATACTTTTTATATGTTTTCTTTAACCTTCCGGTAAAAACACCGAAACAAAGCTCTCACTTCATACCTGCAATATCACCATTTTATCATTCAGAGTTCCTCGTAGTTTCAGTCTTACTGTTTTGCTTCATTTGAAATTCTCTATCTAAGTCATGAACACTTAGACTGTCTTTAGAATTAAAGACACAGCTCACTGTTGAAAAAAAATTTCATTACACGTCCGCGCCATGTTAAATGCTCAAGGATTGCCTTTCTGTGAACAGCATATCCACTTCATATACTGTCATTCCGTGGAACAAGACGCTTTCACTCAATTATAGCGCCCACATGCTTTTATGCAGTGACTCTTCAAACTTACTTCTTCTACTTCTATGAAGGTCTGAGAATATTTGTTGGTTTGCAAATCATTACACTACAATAACGGTCATGTACAAAACTTGAATCCTGTTTTATAAAGAAACTTGAATTTTCAATGTTTCGATGTGTTTGGAGGACGACCAAACTTCAAATGTTTACTTCGGGGGGTTCACTGAGAGTTTTGTCAATGTTTCATGTCAGCTCAAGACTGCAGTGGCTTCTGCAGCGGTCAGGTGGTTAAAAGTCACTCAGCTGAAGCATTAAGATGAGAGCCGATGACGAGAGGGGCAAAGCATTAAGAATAGAGAGAAAGAGCTCCGATGCATGCATGAAAGTATCTTCTGCTTTCATGGAACATGACAAACGTACAGCCTAATTCATGTAAAATAGCAACAGTTCAAGATAATGCTTTTGCTTTGGTGGCTTCCTCTGAAGCGTATTTCAGATGAAGCCAATGTGTGGTTAGAGTGTGTGTGTGTGTGTGTGTGTGGGTGTGTGTGTGTGCGCGCGTGCGCATGTGTGTGGAAGTTTGAGTGGGTGGAAGAGGATGTTAGGGTAAAGAATAAGGACAAAGCAAATGAGATACGAGCAGCTGGCAGTTTTCATGAAGACAAACGCACTATACACTTCACATGCATACAAGCATTTATGTCCACCCTATTATGAAGACTAAGCTCAGGTCGCACAGTTTGTGCAGAACAATTTAATTCTAATTGAAACTTATAAATGCTAAATAATGTTTTGGTAACCTTTCAGTCATCAGGGTCAACTTGTTTTACATCTGAGAAGATACATAATATTTGAACATTATTACTGTATGCGTCATGTAACAGCGCCTCTCTCAGATTACTTTAATCAAACGCACCACAAAAACATTTTAACTGACTCTGAAACAGTTTAATATTGATCCCTCTGTATGACCTACATGTTGAAAGAAGACTGGCTATTTTTGTATTACTATTATAGTTGTGCTTAATGCCCATCATATGGTCAGATTCCAACTTCTTCTGGTTTGACAAGTCATAAATGGATGCTATTTTTATGGCAGAGTGCTGAGTATAAATCGAGGAGTTTCACAGCCGGAGGTAAGAAGCCACTCTGAAGTCTGGTGGTACGTCCTGGCATTAGAACAAAGTTAACTTTGTACCATCGTCATCTTCTTTTGTCCAAATTTATCCTCAGAAACAACAACAAATGACTTCCTTGTAAAAGCTGGGTGTGGCAGTCATTAAACTGATTTAATTACCTGCCTGATTACTTGATAACTTAAAGTAAAATAAGTAATTTGTTGAGTTTATTGTTAATATCAAAAGCTATCTTTCAGGACATCGTTATACTTTATCAAGGATTCAGATGATTTAATTCACTTAAATCTGTCATGTCCCAAAGTCACTTTGAAATGTTACCATGATTTAATCCACCGAAAGCTCAGTTTTGCCACAAATGTCACTTTGGATGAAATCGAATTTGCCGTGCTTATTATTTGTGCTCAGATATCAAAATGAAAGTGTTTGTGTGAACAATGGAGTTTGTGTGTTTGGCTCCCGGGCAGACCCACTACAGTAAAAGCTGGAACAACACTGACTGATCATTAAAAAACAGTCTGCATGAAGTGGCCCATGCAGCGGCGAGAAACTCCCTCCTGACAAACACTGGCTGTTAAATATTTGTTTTATGACTGACCGCAGAGAGGGGCCACAATTACCTTCCATGCCAGCAGTCACTGCACTTCACCTCACCGCGCAGCAAAGACAATCTGACAGTGCAAATTAAAGAACTGTGGCGAGAGCTTGACGCAATAAAACAACGCTTACAATACTCGTTATTTTTCTCTTCCCACACACAAATAGACCTCGTGACCGGGCCTGTCCAGAAAAAAAACACATCATAAAACTGACATGTCGGACAAGATTCCCTGATTTGATTCACCAAAACCACACGTTTAAAAAAAAAATATCTACCTGTAATTCACCTAGAATTAGCATGTTCTGTTAAAGATTTTGCTGGTTGCAGTTAATTTTTCTTCCAAACATCAAAACATGACCTGCTTCAGATGTTTTTCTTTTAGAGAAAACGTACCTGGGCGATTATCGAGGTAATGCAAATATTTTGAAGGTAAATATCAGTGGAGGAATGTGGCTAAATGTCCCTTATCTGAGTTGCAATCAGCTTTTCTAAAGGAACTTAGCTAAGAGACATTTGTAATATCATTAATCTAAGTTGTTACAGGTACGACTACATTATCGTGCAGGCATCTGGCACATTACTAAAGAGTTTCTTTGCAGAATAACATGTCGAATACTATCAACACATAAATACTGTTTTGCTTTAATGCCCCGACATTATACAGAGTACGTCTGACACCTACATACATTAAAGTACTTCTTACAAAATCAGACTTTTTCATTCAAAATTCTGAAACTTCTGAAAGAATGCTAACTTATTTTCTACTTTTTCTTCCTTAAAATACTGTATAGGATACCTTTATAATTCATCACATATTGTGTAAGAAGCATTAATAGGCTACTGAGGGAGCTGAACTCTCTTTTGATCCATAAAACATAATTTTCTTCTGTTAGTCAGATCTTTGGCACTCTCATTCTTTATAAATCATTAATTTTCCTCTGATAGTTCCTCAGAGTCGTTACAAATTCTTGGACGGATGTTCAGACATCTCCTCTCCCATTTCTCCTCCTAGGATGTTGCTCGCCAATTGTTTCGTCCTTTTCCATATACGTGTATGACTCTCAAACACACATACATTCTGACTTGTGATGCTCATTTGGGCAATGGGCCGTCACTTGCTGTATGGCCAAAAAACACAAACCATCCCACCCGACTCGTTGTGACAATACCACAAAATGTTTGCCGCCAGTGTGTTTGTCTGTGATCTTAAGGGGCCTGGGAGGGAGGGGACGGGAGAGGAGGGGAGATCTTTCTGCAGCAATAAAATTATAAAACTCTTCGAAAATGCTCGGGGAAAATTGTGTTTCTTCTTTCCTTCAGATCAACCAGATCCAATCTTGCGTCCTCTAAATAACATTTTGCAGCTTTGGGGTTTTCTTTAGTTTAGTTTTAGATCATATCCTGCCTGAAGTTTTGGATGTTTTGGAAGGTGACCCCTGTGCAGAATACTAAACTGAGGAGCAGCAAGACGAAGCTTTTAACGCAGAGCGAGCATACACACTGATTCTTTCTGTCGTGTATTGAAATGACACGTATTGACATCATTAATTGCCCCTTACCTTCAGAGAGTGGTGCTTGCTCTCGTGGAGTATCATCTCCTCGGATATGATGAGAGCTCGGCTGCACAGGTCAAGAGGCTGGGGAGCGACATATTACACAGACAGATTAGATTACAGATGCAACGGATTTGGATATCCTTTGAGGCTCATTCACTGATAACGCATGACTTTAATGGGATGTATTTATAACTGACCACAAGCACAAACTAGTATAACTCTCTAGCCTGAATCATAAGCCACTGTTCAGTGTTTCTTAAGATAAAAAACATTCTTGAGAACGCAATTTTTCCTTCGATACAGATAAAATATCAGACACTGTTAAATAAAACTCGAGACACTGCAGTACCAAATCCATTTTTGGCTCCCAAATCCAAACGAGGTGCAGAGGAGCTCACAGCGAGTCGCCTCTTCACTGTGAGAAACACAACTGAAACTGATTCTATGAAGACAAAAAAGCAAGCTGCGACTGTGAGGCGCTATGTGTGGTCTGCCTATGACAAGACAGTTAAAATGAGTGCGGCAACGTGGGAGGACTTCCTCTCAGTCCAGCGAGTGACAGAGGGCCAATTCAGTACGTGTGTGTATGTGTGACATTTGCATACTGTGTGAAACAGGGTCAGGGTAGAGCGTTTCTATATGAACTAGCAGGAAGTACCACCACTGCTGCTGCCAGTTTGAAAGTGTTTGTGGCTGAAAACCCCCAAGACGTAAAAACAAAAAAAAAAAAGTAAATGTTGCAGTAGGAGCAAATATCATGTACCAACTTTGTTCAAATATGCAATTAGATATTTATTATAACAACTGAGCACTTTGTGTACATATGCAAAAACGAGAGCATTCATTTTTACAATGACTTCACACTTCAGTCTGCTCCCTCATTTCAACAACTACATTCATAAATTCTTATGCAGCTAAACCAAGAGATAAAAGCTGGATGGAACATTCGTAACGGTAATCAAACCAAAATGAGCCCTTTAATTCGATCAGTACCTTTTCCTGATCTTTGTTGTTTTTTTTAAGAGACAAGTAAAGACAATAACCGCCCGGGGTTGCTCAGCTTGTAACACTGACCTCCTCAATTCATTGTAACACCCCCATAACTTCCTGTCTCACTTCACAGACAGACTATCAAGCCCTGTCGCCTAAAGGCAGAAATTCAGAGAAACATTTTGCATAACTAAAATGTGTTATGTGTGAAAATGGAGCCTGCATGACTTGCACAACATAAAATCGCTCAGACTTAAAAGGGCCACTGCATGTCGTAACTGCAAACCTCAAATGTCTATTTCCTTTTGACCCAAATGTTCTGGGGAAAAACCGACACTTCTGCAATGATACCATCTTTGCATCATTGTATATGGATATCCGTGTTTGACCACTGAAGACTAGTTGTCAGAGTGTCATAGTGACTTGGTGGTCTTCGATTCATACCACATAACCGCTACAGCGTGTGCACAGTTCAGGCCTACGTGTGTCACGTGTCGCCTCTTCACTGTGAGAAGAGCCCCTTTCTCTCAAACAGGATGAAAAAAAATCAACTACTGTACATATTACCTCTGAGATAAGGTCCAATGAGGGAAACTGGAGAGTGTTTCTGCCCCTCACAATGTCATTAATAACACCTGTGTTTACCTTCTATTTCATGTCAAAATGGTTTCTCTGAAAAAGGTCTACCAACACATCTTATCTTGGCTTGTTTAATCTGGTGGTGCACTAGTTTTTTTTTTTCCCCTGTTACAAACCTCGACTTCATGTCTAGGAGAACTCTTGAAGCCTTGAACAATAAATCACACAAAGGTAATGCAAATCAAAACCAAACTTTACTGTAAATCTACACACAATTACAAAAACACACACACACATCTTCACACAAACTGCCTTACTTGAACAAAGATGGGGAAGATGAGGATCTTGGGCGCCACCTTCACATATCCGTAGTTGCCGTGTGGGGTGTGTGAGCGGACGATGGTACAGTTCTGGTAGTTGGCAAAGTTGGCATTCTGCTGTTGGTAGTTAGGTACGCCGGCACTGGTGGAAGTGGACGACGTCTTTGTTGTCTTGGAGTTGTTTGACCGACGGAGGAAGCCCGTGCGGCTGGAGAGACCCCCGCCGCCTCCGCCACTTCCACCACCACCAGCAACACCTGCACCACCACCACCACCCCCGCTCATACCTCCAGAAAAAGCACCCCCAGCACCACCCTGATGCTGCTGACCAGAAGCCTGTCGTGTGGGGTATAACCTGGCAGCTGTGGAACAACAGGAGGAAGGTGAAGCAAGTGAGGGTTAAGAGGCAGGTTTTATAATCATTTCTGGAGTTAATTATGGTGTCAGTAATCACGTTGTGGAGAAATCACTTTCGTAAAGCTCACAGAGGTCTTATTCGTTTTCTTACGGAGAGAGTGATGTCAAGATCGAAACCATCTTTTAAATAATATGAAGATAGACATGATAGCCATGACAGGTTTAGCTTAGCTTAGCATAAAGACTGCAAACGGGGGAGGAACAGCTAGCTTTGCTCAGTCAAACACTAACAAATCCACCTACCAGCCCCAGTGCAGCTCACTACATGACATTACGTTACGTTATATCTTGTTTGTTTAATCCACACATAAAATGAGCTGTACGAACAACAAGCTAGTCATTTCCCACTTTTTCAAAGGTTTGCGTTAAGCTAAGTCACTTTGATTTTAGCTGGTCCAGTGCTGGCTCACCCTTAAACAAGCCACACAACTGTCTACCATCTGCTAGCTCCAGCTGCTAAGAAATTAGCGTTAAGGTAAACGCTAAAAAACACAGTCGAAGTTGTTCTGTAAAAAAAGTAAAAATTGTTCCGTTCCAATTTTTGTTTTGCTCTCCAGAGCTTCATAATGTTTGGCAAGGCAGAGGATACAAGCTGTATTTGATATTGTAAGCTGTTATATTTGATATGTTCCAGAAAAAAACAAACCACACGGAGCATATAATTTGCGATAACCGGCGGCCAAGAAAGCAGTAAAAAAGATCAGAGAAACGAATTCACAAAAAAACGGACAGCATCAAAATTATTTTGCATTCCCTGCATGTCTGAGGTCACTTTAATTTGACACTTTCTCAGGCTGCCAAATGCTAAGTGATTTTAATCATATTCATTAAAATAACAAAAGCCTGAAATGTGAAGTCAAATCTAAATTAACACTGGGCTCCATCCAAAATAATAAAGGCACCAGCTTAAACAAAAGGCTCCTAGCCAAAATATCCACCAGAGTTCACTGTGGCCTTTATCGAAACATCGTGTTGAGCATGAGAATGAAAGACGGCGCGTCTCACCTAACGTTCCCTGGTTGTCTTGGTAAACAGGCCTCAAGATCTGAAAGCAGAATGTTAAATCACATTAATATTAAATAAGCTTTTGTTTTAGCATGATGAGGGCTGACATCTAAGCTAGAGGCTAGAATGGAGTCAGTCATCGCTTTCTTAGATATCATAATGACAGGTGGGATGCATTTCAGAGCTTTACTTTCTATCATCTGATATTCATCATCAATATATCAGGAATGGAAACAAAAGGTGAATCTTTTCATAGAATGTACAGTCATCGTACTGGTGTCCTACACTTTCTCTTTCAGCGACACTGAGCTATGGGTTTGTTGTCAAGCATTAGCATGTCTAGGTCTCTCCATGACATTGAATTCAGTTTCTAGGACTCAGCTGAGCCCCTTTGGTTTTAAGATGAACTCAGTGAGGCAGTGATGTTTTTCATGTGTCATAACAGATTAGCTTCAGCTGGGGGAGTAAAGATAGAAAAAGCTGCCACCACTTCAAATGTTGTTCAGATTAGTTACAGTAGGTGAGCTAGGGGTTGCAAAGTCACCGAAATGTTTCAAACCTATCATTTGCATGGCTCTGCACTGGTTCCATCGCGATAAATATTTTCCGTGGCGCGGGCTCTCAAAGCTCTTTGTTTGTGAACTAGAGTATTGTGTCGGTGTGTCACCAACATGACCCATTTCCAGAGGCCTCTTGGTATATTTAGCCTGCAATGGCCACCACAGAATCTCACCAAAATCCCTGCCTGCTCCTTTTGTTTAGAAAAAGAAGCGGCGGCTGTTCGAAGAGAGGGGGAATGTTTGTTCACAACGTCGGCATGTCCCTGTGATCTTTCTCCAGAGGCTAACCAGACCACTCTACACGCTCTCTTTCTCTCTATCTAAATGCTTTTCTGTGACTCCTCTGAATCTACTTCTGTTCTCTCTGCAAAAATCAATCTTATCTCGAAGCCCCTTGACGAAAGCAGATGGAGGGAGGACGCCACATGACCTGCACAACATACGTAACACACACACACACACACAGGTCCACGTTAGAGACGGACTCACTAACAGTCAGATACACAGGAAGAGATAAGGAAATAATGACAGCAGAGGGATTTAGTTTGTTAGAAATGTCTCGGAAAATCTTGGGAAACTATTCAGACACTAAAGGCTGAACAATCAATGAAAGACAGAGGGCACTGCTGCTGGGAGAGTGTCTTGAATCTTTTGGTTCAACATGTTTGTATTGTCTGAGGAGGTTATTGGGTTAGTAATCGTATCGTTACAGTTGTGTTAGCTGATGAATTCAGTTCAGTCTTTTTTTTCCGATTTATTGAGTTTGCTTTATTTTCTTTTTTTTAACCTCATACACATGACGTCACTGGAAAAAATAAGAACAAGCTCTATAAAACGACATATACAGTACATGTCATACTGTGCATGTACATGCATGTTATACTGAAACTGCATATTGTGCAATGGACAAAGTCTTGTGAATATGTGAATTGTCATAAAGTACACATTAAAATGCTATTTTTGTCGACTTTTTCCTCACTCTAATTTGTTTTTTTTTACGTATAATCTATGGCACATTGTTGATTTATGTATTCTGTATGACATCTGTATGTCAGATACATATGCATTGTTTTCCTTATATGAGCTGTGCTTGTTTGATAAAGTGTAATGAAAGAAATATTGCCAAAGCTTCAGATAGTACAGGCATACAAAATATTATCAACAGCTACATGATATATGTTATTGTCTCCTCTTGCAGTCTATCTACATTACACTGACCTGTGTGCAGTGTATTCAAAACATGTCTTGACGCACAAATCATTGGCAGTAACCCAAATGACCCCGACATACTGTATATACAGTCCGTCTATCTATCAGCCCCGGGGATGAAAGGTAAGGACACATATCTAGGATGAGCCACCATATGACCATGGTGAGGATGGGGAGGACGAAGGAGATGATGAAGATGCAGCCCACCACCACTTTGCGGTACCTGGCTTCCGGGGTTGATGGGGGCCAGGATGATGTAGTTGTCCCCGTTGGACGCCTTCACCCTCGTACCCTTCAACGTGGCAGTGTGAGGGTGGTGGAGGTGCCGCGGCTTCCCGTCCAGCTCCTCGGCCGACCCCCCCTGGGCGCCCCACCTCAGGGTCCCTACCCCTACGCCGCTGCTATTTCCGGCGTCGGAGCCGTTGACCAGCAGCCTGCGGGCGGCGGTGGCACGGTGGTGGGCTGGGAGAGGCGGCACAGCTGGCGGGGTTTTGCTGGTGCCGACGTCTGGTGCGCGTCTGCGGGCCGGGGGCGAAGGGGCATCGTAGTTTGAGGTGGAGGCGGAGGGCTTGTAGGAGGGCCGGTGGATGAGGCCTTCGAAACTAGGCTTAGCTGAGGGGCCCGTGCGCCACACCACAACTGTGATTTCATTGGCGCTGTTCCTACAGTGAGAAAGAGAGTAGAAAATATTCAAAGTAAATATTTACCTCCATCAGGGAAATTATGTTTTCACCCCAGTCCACTGTTTGTTCAGCGGTTGGATTGTCAGCAGGATTGCACAAAAACAGATTTCTATTGAACTTGGATGGAGGATGCATCTTGGCCCAGAACAGAACTAGTTAACTTTGGTGCCGATCCAGATAAAGGAGGAGATTTAGGAATTTTTTTTCACTTTTCTAAACATCGTGAGAGGGCAATTTTCACCATTTTTGTTTAATCTCTGAGGGAGTTATATATGGATCTTGATTAAGAAAATTAGGCATATATAGGTGGCTGGTATCAAGAACAATTTGATGTGGATTCTAAAAAAAAACTCACGACTGAATAAACTGAATAAGACAAACTGACCTTAAAGGACAACACAATTTCATACTCTTTTATTTATTTATATG
>CAEMYA010000179.1:9058948-9076523 GCA_903131615.1 Diplodus sargus | reverse complement strand
AAGTCTTATTGGCTACAAGCAATATTAACCTCTGATATGTACGAACTTTAAACAACACAGCCTTTCTCAGGCAGCCAGACATATCAGAATGACTCACATTGATCTGTAGGTCAATCATGAAGGCAAAACTACCACCATAACCCTCTCAGTCCATCATGTAATCATTACAAATCACTGTCCAGACTCCTGGATAAGCTTATGAAAAGGATTCACACAAAACTGTGTGTAAATCCACCCCCATAATCCTCTGGTGTGTCATACTCATTACCTGATGGCGTGGGCTAGGTCCACACATTTCCACTGCTCCACTGGCTGACCATTTAGCTGCAGGAGAGTGTCCAACTGCTGCAGACCTGCCTGATCCGCTGGACCCCCTGCCAGAATGAAGAGACGGAGCGAGTTCAGATGATTACACACTCTCTGGTGCGCGACATGCTGTCCGGGGGCTACAGCTCCTTCATTTCTAAGCTTGTTCTTTTGGTATAAGAGGCACAACATGCCCAATTTACTGTGCAGATGATCATCCACACATCCATATTAATAATAATAAGTATTTTTTGTATTTTTGTTTAATCAATATTTTACTATAGTGTTGTTATTTATATTGCTTATACTATCTTTGATTTCTTTATCATTTATTATTGTTACTACCCCAGGTACTGATCTATAAATAAATGTTAAACATCCTGTGTTTAGTCAGTCACTTTGAGTTGCATCCAATTTGTTTGACAGGTGCATTGTAAACAGGGGCTCCAAACACACACTTTCCCTTTTAGGTGCACCCAAAAATACATTTTGATAAAATTTCTGAACACGTTATGTGATAGATTGCAAACATTTTCAAAGTCACAAATACAAAATTGTGATTACATCAACTGTTTAAAAAATAAACAGCTAAGTTTCAGGTGCGACCAATGAAAATGTTTAGTTGCACTTGACAGTTTTTTGTTGCATGTGAAACCACAATAGTCGCACCCTGGAGCCCTGACAAATAAATTAAGATTTGATTGATTGATTGATTGATTGCAAAACACTGTTGCATTCCCTCTCATCTCTCCTCAGTGACAGCAATGACATGGCAAACTCAAGATTCAGCATCCTGTTCAAAGACATGGCAGCAGGGTGGAAGCCTGCCAACACGGGAGCTTGACTCCAACTCCATTTGTCAGACAGGCTCCCTATTAACTGCAACACCCTGCTGACTGAGCCGATGCTCATGGTAATTTCCAGGCTACGTCCACCGGTGAAATAAAAGTTAAAAAAAAAAAATGAAACACCCACAGGTGATGTGAAATTTTAATGATGTGAGGTGCAATCACGAGATGCCAAAATCAGGTCACTTGATGTGGCAGGGGAAAGCAGCTTTTACAGGAATATAAGCGACAGTCTAGTGCCCTGAAACTGGAATACGGGAAACAAAATCTCTATTTTTTGACTTGCCACCTGCTCTCCAAGTTCATGTCATGAATTATTAAGAAGGTTATAAGTCTACTTTTGGCAGTCCTGTGAAAGAAAATGTAATACATCACTTATAGGTAGACAGTCTTACAATCGAATACACTTTAGTAAAGTAACTGCGTGTATGGCTGCTTTTTAAATTTATAAAAATGAATGATTCTGGGCCTTAAGCTTCCAGAGAGAGAAATGGTAAGAAAAACAACGTAAGATTGCTCCATCTTGAGGCAATTTAAGTCAATATTTAACCGTCTTTCTGGAAAGTTGAGCTTCATTTACACGCTCATGAGCATGCAACACTTGCCTGGATCAACAGCCTGCACCCTCACAGGGGAATCGGAGCAGATGGTGAAGCCATATCCATCCTTTCCTCGAAGGATGGTCACCTGCACAAAACACACACATATACACACAGAGTTAGTCAGTTATATGAAGATATGACCTCTGTCTCTCTCCCCCTTCTACTACCTGAAGGAACCAAAAGTAGCACGCTGGCAGAATAATCAACTTCCTTCCTACAGGTCGATTAAGTAGATCTGTATTCTGCTTCTACTTCCTATTAAAACTGTCTTGACAGCAGTTTCCCTCTGAACCCAATTAGCCGAGTTAGTGGGAAAAACAAGAGTGACGGAAGAAGGATGTTCTTTGTCCAGGAGTCGGGAAGAATTGAATAAACCGAATCTGCCCATTTCCTGTCGATTCTCATATATTCGTTGGTATGCAACACTAGCCCTTCATTATAAAACTGCTCCTGTAAATCCTAATGATACCAACTGTGAAGAGTGAATCTAGACTGCCAAAACGTTTCTTCTCCCAGGTTTGTCCCACTGATATTAGGATTTGGCTTTATAGGCCAAAACACTACAATTACATACAGCATGACATTTTATCTTATGAAACAAAACAGAAGAAAAAAACATTTCTGATGAAGTGAAATGTGACCTGCCATGAGGTTACTAAAGGATTAACAGTTTTTTGAGTTTACATTGCACGCAGGAGATTTAGGACTGTAAATCCTTTGTAAAGTTCGGTATCTCCGTCCAACTGCTGTGAGTAAAAGTGCAGTCCCATATTTCTGGAGAAAGGAGTAGAGTTCAAATCCGATTGGCATCAGAGCTGCAACAATTAGACTTGATAGTGAGAAAATTAACCGCCCACAATTTTGATAATGATTTCTCATTTTCTGGTTCCAGTTCTTGAGTAAATGATGTGCTGCTTTTCTTTGTCAGATGTGGCAGCAACAGAAGAGTCTCTGGGTTTGGAACATGGGTTGGACAAAAGTCCGGACAAGAGACGACTGTTCACGTCACTTGCGAAACCAAAAGTCAACGGTGACTTCGTTTGGAATGCACTTAAACTAGTCTTTTATGTTCTTAATGCTGGTTACTTATTTCAACCAGCATGTTTAAAGTTTGGGCTCAACGTTGTGATTATTTTAAAACACAACATGATGACTCAAATACACTAGACACACACACACACACACATATGCACACAGAGACAATGGTGATGGCTCTTTCCCATTGTCTCTCCTTCACTTTGACCCTGCATCGTCAAACATTCAGTACCTGTCCCCGATGGCCAGAGCCAAAGTCAACATGGTTCTGTCCAAAACATCTCACTTTCCATCTCATCCGCTGACAACCAGGGGCCCAAAACACACACAGACAGCCCCGCCGCCCTCCCCATCCCCATTCTCTTTCTGTCTCTAGCAGAGGAAGAGGGAAACTACATCTATATGCTGCTAAATTACAGTCTACCCAGGAGCAGGACGCAGCGACTTGGAGAAATACAGTGATTATTCAGGGCCCCGAAGCTTGTGATGACCCTAAAATGTCGGGCACGATTGCAGTTTCTTATAGTCCACTGATTTTTATATGCCCTGTGTCACACTGTTGGGGGCCACGATGCCCTTACCATATTTGTCTACCCATAGTCTCTCCGATTTCTCTCTTTTTGAGTCTGCCTCCCGACTGACAGTATTGTTTTAAAGGCAGGTGAGTTATTTTAGAGCTGTACAAAATACGCTAGGTACCCTCTTTAATGCGTCTGAAACTTTGTGTTAACAGGGTTGACAGGGTTCTTCCTCTGGGGCCACTCACACACACGGATGCACACATGACTCGCCATCTTCATTCGTGACTGCAGCAAAAATGTACAGACAGCGTTATATATGCTACAGTTGTTTTCCTGCACTGTGCTTATTTTCGTATATAATGACAAACAAAATATCTTCCAGTTGGGCTGTGGCAAAGACGGAGAGAGGAAAGGATGAGATGCATGAAACAACTGTAGGTGGGGAGAGATGAGAGGGAGCTAAGCAGGAATAAGAGATTAAATAGTGATAAAAGAGGGACAGTGGGACTTGAAAAGCGAGGGAGCTTATGACAGCGGTAAACAAGAGGAACAGATGGCATGAAAATTACATTTCACTGGAATCAGGCGTCAGTCATGTGACATTTCTGAAGGATCACCTTGAAGAAAACGTTGAAAAGCCAAGAGGACCATGACTCAAAAAGAAAAAAAAGAAGTGAAGGAGACATCTATCCGCCACGCCTCGTCTTTCTTTCTATTTTAGTTGTTTTACAAAAAGCCGTTCTGAGAGCTGCCTTAATGTGAACCAATTCATCCAAAGTCCGGAGACTTCACAGCGTTAATTCAATTTGAGCGTAGTTGCGTCCAACCTCCTCCTCACTGCTTGCATGGGAGAACAGTCCCATGGCCCGCTCGTCCACTTGTGACTGAAAGCAGAGGGATTATTTTCCAACTGGAGAACAGAAGCGACTAGATTGGAAATAATGCAAGCGTATAACAAGAGAGCTCTCGAAGTGATTCATTTTTTTTTTTTCAGTGCATCAATCACCAGACACATTACCAATAATGAATAAAGATAGACAAATGGGAAAAGTTCCCAGCTTGCATTAAATATTCATATTGTATGCGCAGCGTCTTAATGATAAATTAATAACAAAATCAAAGGAACTGTGGATGAACCGACTAGACTACGATGTCAACTTTCTTGTGATGAATTTAGATGTAACCCAAAGGAGGACAACCCTGTATCCCATGTGTATAGAGTATGTGTTCACGCATGTGTGACAGAGCTTTTCCCCCTTTTTACATTCACGGCTCACTGCTCCGCCATCGTTTCAGACATGACTGCATGAAGCTGGGAGCAAGAACTCCAGCTGCTTTATCAGCCTCTTCAAAATATATGCATCTGTTCATATTTTTCACATTTTCTTCCGCCCGGTCAATTGAGTTGTTTCATGACATTTCATTTCCCTATTTGTTCTAATGTGCTATTCCAATTTGTTGGCTATGAGTTTGTGGGATGGCCGCATCAGTTTACGGCAGAGCACATATTTTTCTCCCCATCTCCACTTCTGCTATCCTTCTCTCGCTATGTGGAGGATAAATAATGTAGAGGACAGACAGCTCACAAGACACACATCCCCTTTAAACTCCTACACTCGCTCACAGGTAATTATTCCTTGCCGGATGTGTCGGACGTGTCATTGAAAGTGCATTTTCTTCATCGGTAACGGGCGGGTGTGAGGATCCCAAATTGACTGCCACGTCAATTTTCATATACAGCTTCCATCATTGACAGTTTGACAGCTAACTAAAATGTTGCAGGTTTATAAATGATGGAACTTCTTTTTTATATTTTACAAAATAATGGTAAAAGTGTTGATCAGAGATTGTAACTGCCAAAACTTTGGGCACTCTTGGATGTTCAACTTCACCCCCCCTCCCTTACTCTCTTTAACACAAACACACCTGAGGCAGCCTACATCCGATGCAGAGGTGGCACAGCCCATGGATGGTATGCATCACACCTCCACCTCCTCCTCCTTCTCCGGCATTCAAATCAGCAGCCAGCACGCACACACTGCGACGGTGACTTTCCACCTGGCCGGCCCGTCTGCAGCCCGAGTACCTCCACAGCTTCCTCTGTGCGGCTGAGTGTGTGCTCCTGGGGCTGTGTTCCGACGGCTGGGTTGACTTAAGCGTGTTGTGAATCATCTCGCCGGCGACGGTCGCTCAGTCTCGCAGAGTTCGAAATGTGCAATTGCCGGCTGACAGTCCAGTTGAGGTGGCTCTGGATGGTAATGTGTCTCACCTCGCCTGGGAAACTGACAGGAATCCGTCGCCGATGATAAAAATGTGTCCTTAGAGACGTGATACTGGCCTTCGCTCCGCTTCAGCTTTCCCCAAATGAGCCAAGATTCAATTTTCTTGTTAACAGTCCTTTCTGCAGAGTTGGCGTCACTCTGCCACTGACCTCCAACTGCACTCATTCATGGTTTGTAAGTAACGACACTCCAGTCATCAGTGCGTATTCCTGCGTCTGTACCCGTCATTTCACCCGCAGTCTCTGGTCCTTCTCTTGGCTCTTCTCTTAAACTTCGCTTTAGTCTTCCCTTCGTCTTCCTTCCTTCAACTTTTCGCTTGCTCTCTTCTCTTCTTGCATTTGCTCCAACACCCTGCCCAGCTCCTTTTGCTCGGTGGCCTAAACGGCAGCAGCTGCAGTAGCTCCTGAGATCAGCTGTGTGAGAGAGTGTAGCGGCGTCATGTAGGCGAGACTGGCGCTGGCTCGGCCTGCTCAGGCCACACTGTAGCTCCTGGCAGGGGCGCTCATGGGAACTCTTCAACAGCAGAAGAATAGGAGGAAGTGCCTCCCACCGCCTCCCCCCCACCACCACCACCTCCACACACATACCCTGTACACACACACATATGCACTTACGCATACCTCGCCACCCCACAGCCAGGACAGCTTTGTGTGTCTGCCCCCGATAAGACCAGTTTGCTTCCTGAGTCCACACTATGAGGCTGTGAGAGGTGCCATAGCTCTCAGTCATTTCGCAAATATACACTGTAGTGACTAATGCAGGTGGCAGAAGGGAGACGTGTGTGAATCAGTGGGGGAAAGGCAGGATTTTGAACAGGATTTGTTGGGAAACTCTGACGCAGCAAACTTGTCACAGCGGACTTAAACTCTGGGCCGTAATTGCACGGAAATGTGTCGGATTGCTTCACGACTTTTAATGACCACTTTTACTTTCCTCACACACACACACACTCTCACACAAACGCCTCAATCAGGCCTCACACCTCGTCCACCTTAGCTACCATATTCCCAAATCTCGATCCAGACATTATGCTTGTTTGTTATGTTTTCAACTTCCATATTTCCTCTGCTTTTCCTTTCGGCCCCCCCGGCTGCACGGTACGGAAATTCACACGTCTGCAATTCTCTGGCAATCTCCCCTCCTCTCTCAGTTATCCAAACATGACTTTTATTTTTGTTTTCAACACTCCATAAGCCTGGGAAAGAGGTGGTAATCTGCGGAAAAATAACAACAAATGGCTCAGCGACAGCACTGCAATACAGAAAAAACCTGTTAAATTACTGCTAAAACAGTGGCCAGTCTAACCCCTAGCAACCCCATTAATTGCCAGCTTGCCTCTGTTCCTTTCTATCATTTGGATGTCTGGCTCATCATGGATTGAAACATGGACAGAGAAGTGACAGAGGGGTGAAAGAGGAGCAGTGCTGCACTAGTCTCCACGATGCTAATAAAGTGGCAGAAAAGGCCGTTGTCTTAAGATCCCTTCATGCCAATAGTAATGGCAGCTTTTCCCTGTTTGCCTTTTCAAAAGGGCGAGGGTTACCCGTCAAGCACACAAAAAACACTTTCTCTCTCTTTCATGCTGTGCTGTTCACCTCTAAATAGGCAGAAGGACGGATTAGAGGGAGAGAAGAAAGGCAGAGAAGAAAGCATGTATTAGGGAGAGGAGTGAAAGAAGAGTTTGAAAAGCTTGTCTGGGAGCCAGACGAGGCCAATCTGGTGTTTAGTAGTGTGGGATCTCTCTCTCTCCCTCTCTCTCTCTCTCTCTCTCTCTCTCTCTCTCTCTCTCTCTCTCTCTCTCTCTCTCTCTCTCTCTCTCTCTCTCTCTCTCTTTCTGACCTGAATAAACAGCTATCAAAGGAGGGGGCGTCTTCCAAACCAGTGAACACACAGGATGGGTCTGAGGCCAAGTTCAGGGTCTCAGTTCACGATGTGCTTCAAGTCCAAACTGTTGAGGCTCAACTTAAAGGATTCATAACTACACTACAGGTGCAACATTTTGGAGATGACACAGAGAAAAATATAAGAAAAAGTGAGATGACAGGGTGCAATATCCAAATCACATGAAATGGCCATTTTTTTGGATAAAACTACAATGTGTGACAAAACAGACCCATTTTTTTTTAAGATGAAAGCTAACATGTTTGTTTGGTACAGACCCAGAGAACGAAAAATGCGATGCAAAAAATGATCATTCCCACCAATTGAGAATAATACGGAAGCCCTAAATGGCCATACATTTTATTTCCTCCGTTTTCCCGTGATAACGAGTTAATTTCCTCCGTTTTCCCAAGATAACTGGGATGATTTTCTCGAGATCTCGAGATAAAAAAGCGTTGTTTTCCCGAGATAACGAGTTAATTTCACTTGTTTTCCCGAGATAACGGGATAATTTTCTCAAGATCTTGAGATAACGAAACTTTGTTTTCCCAAGATAATGATATGATTAAGAGTGTGTGTGTCTGTGTGTGTGTCTGTGTGTGTGTGTGTGTGTGTGTGCGTGTGTGTGTGTGAATGAGTCAGTCAGTTAGTGTAACGACTGTAAATGACTAATGTGATAATTGTAAATAAAATCTTGTTTTCATTTAATTTACTGATATTCTTTGAAGCCAGGTTTTTATTTCATTAATTATATTAGACGCTAAATGCGGGACTTTTATTTTGAAAGCGTCTCGCTGTGAACAGAGAACACCCGTGTTTTTGTGAAACGTGTGTGTCTGCGTGTTGAAAGTGTGCCTGCATTGTTTTCGCTGAATGTGATGAAAATGATTTACTTAGCACCTTAGCTGATAAAGGGTACAAGCTCTTACAGTGTGTCCAAAGGTGTGTTTGAGTGTAAACGGTTCCTATAATAAACACTTTGGACCATCAGTTAGAGAGTCTGACCATCAGTAGATTCCAGTGATGCTACAATGAAGACATCAGGCTCATTTAGATTGCGCCACCGATATAGCTGAAGCCTTGCTGACCGTCTCCTTAGATTACGCACATTAATGTGTAAACATCATCTGTAATAGCAAGGCATAATGCTATTTCAGCCTGTGTCGATTGAAAAGATATGTGACACGGTGATCGATATGCTCCTGCTTCTCTGACATTGCTACACTGAATGATGTTTTCCTGCAATTATTTTATATACTACACTATCGTTATCGCGATCTCAAGATCTCGGGAAAACGGAGGAAATAAAATATATGAAAGCATGGCCGTTTAGGGCTTCCGTAGAATAAGAGCGTAATCCCAATATCTGTCAAAAAGTCCGAAGTTGGATTTTCCCACTTCCCAGTTGGCACATTCAACTGCAGCGCCAGTCGGACACACCTAATACACTCGAAATCCAAGACGGCTTCTTCGTGAATCAGCAGCTGTTAAAGCTGTAGAACACAATGTTTATTAGCACTTCTGTTTCATTTGTGTCTCATTAGACTGACACACAGTTCTGTCCAACTTCCATCTGTGGACATGTTGCTTCGATGTTTGTAGACACAAAATAAAGTGTAAATCATGGTTAATCACATGGTATTGTAAACAATAGCTAAAAAATCTCTAACTTGGCTAGACCTGGTATGTAAATTGGGTATGATGTTATTCCAAGATCCAACTTGCAACTTCCAAGGCGAATGGAACGCGCCATAAACACAACCATCATATAGTTGAGGGTAATGGGAATATCATTAGTTTGCAGGTGTTTGTGTTATAACCATACAACCATGTTGTAACCATAATATTGGACAAATACACATTTTAAACTTAAGATGTTTTGGAGGAAACATCCAAAGTTCTCCAAGTTTCAAATATCATGACAATCCATCCAAAAGTTGTGTCAATATTTCCCTCGGAACCGCAATATCAGCCTCATGACGGCTATCAAGTCATCGACAGACTAACATTGCCATCTATAGAGCGATGCTTTCAACCTGAGTTTATAAAAGCCTTTCTATCTTCCATGCATGAACACGCCGATGGCAGCAGACCTTCCATCTAAAGCCCTGGCCATCTGGAGCAATTTGGGGATGATGGGTCACTCCCACCTGAGCCACAACAGTCCATACAATGTGATGAACACTGTAGCGATGTGCATCACATCTGCTGTATGTGGTTTCGTGTCTATAAAATAAAAAAGAGCAGCTAGGGGGCAAGTTTAAGCAGGACTCTTGAAAGTTAGGACCCTGGGCCTGAAGTACTTTCCGAGGGTTACGTTCTGGCAATAACACAAACCATTCTTCATTTTATGTTGATGCATGTGCCAGAAAACCTACCCTCCCTGTCCTCCTTTCAGATCACCTCACCCTTCCTTCCCATCTTTTCCGTCAGACAGAAGTGTCAGACCCATTTTCACAGAGACGGTTTCAGAGCTAATGCTAGTTGACAAGCAGAGTGATGGGGAGGGGGGGCACGTTGTCCGGGATGCAACTATTGTTTCTATTCATGAACTCTCTGCTCAGTGCCAGTGACATAAGCAGATTTTTTTTTTCTTGCCTGTAAACATAATTGGTAAATGCTGACATGGCAGCTGAGGAGATGAATTCTTGTTATGCTGCACGTCAAGTCTGATTATTGCCACGAGGTGAGAAAATGTTATTCTGGCACTCACATTTCGGAGATTACTTAAACATTTCACGATGCATTCTTGCAGGCGAACATATTTGTGTTTTACTTCGACTTTGACAGGTAAAATTAACCTTTAAATGGCTATAAATCAAGACAACGCACACAATGACGTTTTTAAAGGGAAGTCTTTAAACTCTAAGAGAAAAGTGAGGGAAAGTTTATCTTTCACAAAATGTCACTCCGTTGACTAAGACCGGTATTTATCTGAAAATGCTATAATTTTTGCCTACATCCAGCCATCCTGTCTGTATCTCAAGCAGCGAACCATGGGAACACAAAAGGCGAAGAAAAATAATGGAACTTGATTGCTGTGACATTTTTTAAGGCATAATTCCTCCCCAAAAAAATGTAGTAATTGTCTAAATGTATAAAAGGAAAGTGAAAAAATCCTGGGAAAGGCTGACAAACAGGGAAATATTCTTGAGGTAGTCTCGCTTGAGGGACATTCCATTGTGGATATCAAGTATTATCTTCACCAACAACTGAAGTGTCCAAAAGCTTTCAATGAGCCCCGCGCAAATCATTGAAATTATTCATGGTCATCATCAAACACTGAAAAATGTTTGAGTAGGTAAAGAGTGGGCAGTTAATGACACCACAGAGCTCTTTGTGAAGTAGGGTTGATGGCCAGGAGGTGACAGTGGGAGAAAAGAGAGGAGCTGGAGGAGGTCACAGCAGTGAAGGAGGGAATACGCGAAGGTCTGGAAGGGAGCAGGGACGAGGCAACAGAAAAATGGGTACACGAAAGAGGAGAAAGTCTAAAAGGTTTTCCATTCTTCGCTAATTCAGTCTGTGAATGTGCTTTCCCCCTTTCCCTTAACTCTCCCCTGAGACGGTCCCACACAAACCGCACAATCATCTGTTACTTTGATTCACCCGGAGATAAAGAGGAAGAGAGAGAACAAGAAGGAGGTGGGGGAGGGAGGGGGGGGAGGAAAAGGAGCATTCACAAATCCGGATGCAAAGCTTTTCCATCTCAATGCCGCGCCACATCATTTCTGCCCTCTTCACCTTCCATATGACTTCAAAAAGCTGCTCAAACTCTTGACATACTGGTTGCAGGATTGTTATTCCGCGAGCGATGTGAGGAATGTATTCTGCAGCAAGAAATGCAGAAAAACAAAACATGTTTTCTTGTGATACAATGTGCCAAATGTGGTGCTTTATAAAGACAGAGCAACAAAAAAGGCATAAGGTCAAAATCATTAGCACTAATTTAAGACATAATTTATCCCTGATGTTTTCGTGTGAGTGTGTTTATGCACGTTTGTGTGTGTGTGTGCCCTGCATTATGTGCAGAGTGGTGAAGAATGTGTGAAAGGGTGAAAGTAAAGTGAGTCTAACCCCGTGCTGTCGAGCTTCTTAGCTACAGTAAGTTCATATGACCAGTGCTTTCCAAAGAGTTTACATGTTTTGAAAGCATCAAGGATATTTGTTTTGTTGACCTGCTGACCTGTTGAATAAGTGTATCTGTTAGTCACTGCAGGAGTCTGTTTTCTCACTTTCTTACAGGGCTTTTTTTTGACAGTTTCTCAAAGTTTCTCAAAGAATAATGCATGGATCTTGATTTAAACAAAAACATGTACAAGGCATATTTTGGTGGCTGTTATTAATAAGTGAGTACAGTTTGATGCGGATCCTCAATTGGGTGAGCTTACGTATGGTTAAGCATTTATGGGTGGTTTGAAATTTAGAACGATACAGGGCTACCAAGTTTGATATTGCAATAGGCTTGATTGAATCGAAAGGGACTTGCGTGCCAAAAATTAAATTGCGTTTACATACATCAGATTTGAAACAGGAACAGTGGAGTCACAGAATCTGTCAAATGTTCCCTGACAACATGTGCTGAACCGTTTTCCTGCCAAAACATCCATTCTTGAAAACACAATATCCTCTCTCAGTATCTACAAAACTAACTTCTGTGTGGTAAAAGTGCTTCATTTAAAATACACAATCCAGCTACCAATGAAATACCTTTCATTACGAATACATTAGTACTATATCAATGTCATTTCTAGACAGGGTTTCTATGGCAAGCTTAACTCTAGTTTTATTCCAACGGTGCTTATGTGGTGAGTCGCATGATTGTACCCATAACCTGTTCTGATGTTGTCCTGCAAGATGCCTGTATGATCTGAAGACAAGAGGTCTGGGCCACAGTTTCATTGAATGTCAGTGTAAATTCTTTCTTGTTTTTAGTAAGTATATATGGAGCCCTCAGGCATTAGCAGACAGCCCGGCCATGTGTGGTTGTGGTTTCCACTGTCTCTGTGCTTAAGGTCTGTCAGTATGTTTTCTTAGACTACTGTACTGTGCTTGAGTGCAGTGTTGTTGTCTGACAATACGCTGTACGCTGAGTGTATAGTTGGATTGAAAGCTGTTTATTACCGTTCCTTTCGAGTGACTTATGTACAGTCTTCTATACATTAATGCTCCATGCACCGCAGCGCCTCCACTTAAGTACAATAACAAGTGATGCATAACAGAAATACCCGTGAAGGGGAGATATTTATCAAGAGTCAGGGTTTCTTTGAGGATGTTTTGAGGTCTGAAAGCAAAAAAAACACACTTGGAGCCTAAATTGTTAATATGTCGCTACCCAGATAGGTCGGTGATGAAACAAAAACGTGATCTGATCACCTCTTAATAATATTGCAGACAGTGTGTCTTTAAGATCGTTTGAGAAACAAATCAGATTTATGTTCTGTCTGACCATAGCCTTACAGCTTGAGGAAACCAGCTGTACCACAGTCTGGTGGTACGACAGCAGATACTTCTGTACTGCTTGCCAGACAGCAGCAAGCTGTGACGAGGGTGGAAGACTTTTAATATCCTTCATGCCTTATATGTGACAGCTGACCCCTCTGATTTCCAATAAAGACTGGCCCCATCTAAACATAGTCACTGACACAAATGCATCACAACCTGAAAGAGTGAATTTGCTCAAGTATCATCCATGTTGGCATCGTGTGGGAACAGGAGCTGGACTCAATTTTCCATGAAAGTCGCTCTGAAAATGTGCCAACTTAGCACCCAGTAAGATTAGTAAACCAAGTAGGAATAAATCATCCCCCCTCGGCTACAGTGTGAACAAAGCATGCAAAATAAGATGCCACACTCACAGCCAACAAGGCAATACGATCTCTGATGGGTCAAATGACTCAGGGAATAATGACAGAGGAACTACTGTGCCAGCAGTAATATGTGAGTACCTTTGTTTCTCTGCATGACATGACCTACTTGTGCACCACCTCCAAAATCAGTTCATATATTTATGAGAAAAGACGTTCATGTTTAATATCTGAATGTTCATCTTCAGGACTGTCTGCAATAGTCACAGGAAACCTACATTTACATCAGTAAAAAGAGAACAAACTATCAGGTTTTTTGAAAATGCCATCATTCCAGATAAAGTTTGAAAACACACAAAATCACTATTTTTTGAACAAAAAATCGAATTTATAGTTGACATTTCTTATTACTGAGAAAGAGAAAAACCAAGAAATGCATCAAGGAGGCTCCTTCAGCTTCCAAGCCTTTGGGATGATGGGCCCTTGTGCTGCTTGGCATTGTCTTTGACTGGCAGCTGAACTGGCAGTGGGACAGTGACATGATTGTAGGCATCACGCTCTGTTAACTACAGCTGAAAAGCCATGGAACAAATGATGTAATGATAGCTGAAGAAGGACAACACCGCACTACACAAAAGTAAGCTGTTGAGATAGCTACAGCTAACGAGGTATCGAGCCTGCAGAATCGTGTTAGTGACTACACTTTTCCCTGATGGACCTTTATTGTGATAGTTTGCTCAACAAGCTGAGCTGAAGGGAGGTACTGTAGGCTATTAAAACAAAATGTTTTGACTGGATTTATTTCAAAAAAGCTCGATGGATCTGCTTGGAGCATGATGCAAACTTTCAGTGACGCTCAACACTGACAGGAACAAAGAGGCTGCTGGCGAAGCTACTGCATGTGTCAAGACAGCAGTACGTGATTGTCTTCACTCGTCCGGAGGCCAGTGGTGGAGTAAGCAATAAGACTGCAGCTAACTGGGGAGGTGAGTGCTTCTCACAAAGAAAAACAGGCAAAATCCATAAAAGATAAAGCTTACTTTAGCTATTTGCATGGGTGCCAAACCATACCTCACCACAGATGAATTTCCAATAAATGTGTCTGTTCCTGTGGTTGCTGTCATTATTACATTTTGTCAAGCAAATGCTGACTCAAGTAATCACTGTTTCCAATTCCCAGCTGCAAAATGGCTAAACGCATCATCAGTCACGCTCCAGTGTCTCTTTAAACAGTTTAATCCCATACAGCCAACAATGCGAGAAATTGACGTCAAACACGACCAAATTGAAATATTAACACAAAACGGAGAAGCAATAGAGAGGACCCCTCATCTGGAGTCCATGAACGGCTCACAAAAACTGGCTTCGAATCCAACCACACAGATCTCTTTTCCCCCTTTTCTCATGACAAACCCTCATTTTGCTCCACACGCAAGTCAGCTCTCTGACAGATATTGTCTTTCAAGAAATGGCATCTTGCTCCATTCACCGCTCAGAGCTCAAACGAAATAATTCAATTAGTTGCTATGGTTGCTGAGAATGTGTAACATGGAATTCGTGCAGTAAATATCCTGACTGAAGGCATGTTTATGCATGATGAGTTTGTTGGACATGGTGCAATGTCACGGGTCAACTACTTTGTATATATATCTACCACAGGCCTATTCATTCATTGAGCATGCAGCATGCAAATGCACACGCAAACAACCAACGCAGAGAAATAACTTATGTGGCTAAACAGAGAATACCCACCAAAACCTCTAACAAACACATAAAGTGGTAGAGTTAATATATATTTAAGGTATGTACACACACCCACACATTCCACTCCATTAAACTTTGAAATATTTTTTTTGCCCAGGGTCACACGTACCCACACACAGAGCAGAAAAAGAGAGGGATGAAAGCACATTTAAACGATTTTAATGCACACACACACAGGGAGAAAGTTGAAGATTTGATTGTACTTACTGTTAAGCATTGCATATTCTCAGGGCGATTGGTCTCGGGGGCAGCACCATGGTTTGACAGCACAGCCTCTGAAATGTAGACAAAGGAATCACGGGCTGAGACAGTGCCTTTGGAGCACATTTCTCCCTGTGCAAACGCAAAAAAACAGCCTTGTGGACGCACAAAAATAAAATCCTCAAATAGTTCTGAGAGTCCATAAAAGTGGCTCAGAAAGATAACAGCGAGCAATTATGGCAATAGTTGTTCTGGAGCAGCCTTCCGCTGGGCTGGGACTCAAACTTCAGAGCAAACACATAAAGGGCAAAGAGAAAAAAAAAAAAAACGGGCCAGCAGAGTCAAGGAAAATCCCGTAAGATGCGAGGATCCAACAAACTGCCCAAGAGAGGAGTGGAAGTGAGAACAAGTGAGAGGGAGGGAAGGAGGGAGGGGTGAAGAAGAGAAAAGGAACTCCTCTCTCACTCTATTATCCGTCCGTCACAGGGCTCCTGGGAAGTTGCTATGGTTACGGGGACTCACGCCTCAGTGTCCTTTTAACTATTGCTCATAAAGGCGGCATTCAGCTTTGGGCCACAATGCAGATCTCCCTCTCTCGGTCTCTCTTTTCTTTCTACAATTCCTCCTGTTTACATCTGTCTTTCGCTCAACATCTTCCCTTCTCATTTTCTGCTCTTCCCCTCACCATCTCTCAAAACTTCACAGCAATCCCACTGTTCCCCTCCCCCCCCAAAAAAAAACCACCGCCTCCTTCTGCTGTTTGGTGTTTCTATCCCTCCTTTCATCTCTTACTCTTCTCCACTCTTCAATCACACCCCTACCTCCATCACCATAGGAGAGAAATTATCCCATCCCAGACTGTGAAATGTAATTTTCCAAACTCTGCCATCGGAGTCGAAAACAGGCCCAACATGTGTCTAAGAAGATAAGTATCCTTCTGTTAACCTCGTGAAAAGTTGATATAATCACATTTCATACAAACACATGCCTTGAAATGTTCATCTAAGTAGCTTTAAAGTGAGAAAAAAGGCAATTCTAACAGTGCATTACAGTATCACATTTATGAATAAAAACAAGTTTAGAGATTTCACTTCAATCTTTTGAACAAATGTGACAATGCAAATACGATAGACCACACAAAGCTTGACATAAAATGTACAATTTTGGAGACTTCTCTCCAAACGCAAATGCCCCAAAAATAACATATGTTTATGTTCAAGTGGCAAAGCAGCCGTAGTAATTATGTGTCCTGTCCGTTGGGAGCAAAGGAGGAAGTTGGGTGATGTTATTGTACAGCCAAAAAGTCCAAATAGGGAGGTGGTCGGGGTGGAGGGGTATTCCAGCCAGATGAAAGACTGTGCCACGTGGGACTGCTGTTGGTTCCCTGTTTCTAACTAACAGTCAACATTAGTTTGTTATAACCCTAACCATGATTGGTCCTTTAACCTTAACCAAATGCTTATCATGGACAACAAAGTTCCCCTAACCTTAACAAAGTGCATTTCTTTCCCTCAAATCAAAATGTTTTCCAAACCCTTACCAAGTCATGTGTGCCTCAACCTTTGCAAACATTACCCATGTGTTTAAAATCTTTTTTTTTTTTTTTAAGTATTCTAGTTTTGAAAGGCACTGTTTCTGTAAGATCAGAAAAGCAAGGCTTAGCAACAACGTAGTGTTCTCATTTTTTTTTATTTCCTCTTTCATTTTGTAGGTTATTATCCCTGTGTGTCCTGTTTTGTTGAACACTTCCGGTCTTTGTCTTTTTCCCGCCTTTTTTCCTGTTCACCTGTGTTACATCAGTAAAGTAGCCCCTGTGTATTTAAGTCTTTGTGTTTTAAGTGTTTTTCCCCAATACTACGTGTCCACAGGTGCGCCTGATTGGACGAACGCCGCTCACGGGACGCTGCTCTAGGAGTTTCAGCTCGTTTGGAAACTCGCACCTATATTGAAAAAATAGCTCAGCTACATGCATTTCTGAGGACATTTTAAGCGAGAAATAAGCCATGTAGTTGCAGAATCAGAAATGGTGAGGTTTTAACAATTCTTCATGAGTTTCCAGAGGCATAGCGCTGTGCTGAACACCGTTACGACGACATACAGTCGTCAGATATCAACTTGACGCAAACGAGGGGCCCCATCTCTCGAAACACGACTCACCATAACCAGAATTCATTGCACAGATTCCTACATAGACAATGAATGGGAAACTTTTCAGTAGTGTCACTTCTGCAATTACTCTGTGTTTGCTCCTTACGCGTTTTCTGCGTTACAGCTTTTGTTCCCTGTGGCTTTTCGGGTTTGTTCTTAGTTTTTTCTTGGATTCTCTTTAGC